>JAWWLZ010000001.1:105565183-105585979 GCA_035041345.1 Poliocrania exsul | reverse complement strand
AAGAAGAGTTAAATATGTGCCTTAAGAGTATTTTACTGTAAAAAAAAAAAAGCAGCCTGACACCTTGAAGCTGCCAATTTTCTAGCTGCCTCTGTGGCAGGCAATGGCTGCATTAGCTGTGCAGGATGCTCTCCTTATTACATGAACTACAAGGGCTGATAATGTCAAAGATGTCTATTCTTTTCATACAACTGCTTATCCGAGAAGAATATGCTAGCTAAGGACAGAACTGTGATTGTCTGAAATGTGATCACAAGCACAGCTTTTCTGCTCAGGGATTCATTCTCCCATCCCTAAATGTTTCCTTTTCATTTGGGGGGGCTCTGTGGCAAACGTTACATTAGCTGGATGCAAATCAGCAGCTGTACAAGCTAGTGTAAATTGCTTGTGCAAAGTTGTTAGCATAATGAATGCTAAAATAAAATAGTTTTTAATAGTAAAAAAAGAAAATAGTTTTTTCCAATCTTCAGGCTATGTTGAGAAAATAATACACAGCGGTGCTGCTTTCCACCACCAGGGAAATTTTCCTTCCTAGCCATTAAAATATTGGAGTCTTTAATTGATATACTGAAGCAGTAAAAACCTCCGGACAACATCAAATTTAAATAAGAGCTCTCATATTCCCCCACTGCCTTTTCGACTGACATAACATGGATCGCAGCACTGTTACAGCTGCCTGAAGCGAATGGAGACAAAAAGTTAAACTAGACAAATGGAGTTCATTAGAATAATTTATTCTGAGATCACTCCTCTTTTCTACATCTACTTTGAAACATGTAATTTCGGTACCTCCCACACTTCTTTTATTGACAGTCAGTAATCTAGGAGAGAAAGGGAGGATTCAAAAACTGTATGCAAGGTGCATCACTTGCTTCATTACTGTGTATGTCTCAAGTGCGTTCACTTAAGAAGGAAAAAGGAACTAAATTATCACCTATTCCAGAACAGTATTTAACCCTTTATTTTGATTTCTGCCTCAGAGCAGTTCCCAGTTTAATCTCTTACTGAGGAGAATGGACTAGTCAGAAAAACCACAAAACAACTGAGGCAGGAAGGCACCTCCAGAGATCATCCAACCTTGTTGCTCAAAGCAAACTCACGTACAGCATTGTGTCTATTGGGTTTTTAATATCTCCAAAGACGGAGACTCCACAAATTCCATGAGTAACCTGTTCCAGTTAAACCAGCTTCACAGTAAAAGTATTTTTTCTTATATTTACGTGTAATTTCCTGCAATTCAATTTATGCCCACTGCCTTTTGTCCTTTCACAGTGTCACCAAGACAAGTCACCCATAAGCACTCCAGAAGCCTTGTGGATTGCTTGTGCCTGGCTGCATTGCCCCTCCAGGAGGTATCAGTCATTCAAATAAACTTCTTTCAAACTATGCAATTTGCTCCATGAAAAATCCGGTTGGCTCAGAAAATTTTTGTTCTATTCATAAGAAAAGTAGGTTTTCCTCTGTATGCCTATCTAAACTTTGAAAAAATAAGGCTATACAAGCAGATTAAAGAAACTTACACTTGATATATTGGATTAGAGAGGTGGTCTGCAGCACAGCATGGAGCCAACAGAAGTAAACAAACTACTGTAAAACAGAAGTCAACCCCAGGGCATTAACAAAATCTTGCATCAGGCCCATAGTCTTTCTAGAAGAAAAATGCTTAGCTTAAAATGGAGGTCTCATGCCCCCTTACAAGACCCAGGTGCTTGCTTATGATGAAAAGAGTACCTAGACCTACTTCAGTAGGAGCAGCTACCAACACTCCTGATTGTGTCCCACAGCATGATCTCTTTCATATTGCTTGTCTGATTATGTGACAGAGGAAAGTGCAGGGGATGTAGGTGCTCTGTAACAAATAAGGGCAGAACTGAGAAAACAGACTTCTGCCTTAAGGAAGATTCACTCTTACAAGTTCTTCTCTGTTAGCACTTGGGCATAATAGGCTCGCAGTGAAAGAACCAGAAAACTAATTCTGGCTTTGAATAGAGGGGAAGTTTCCACAGGGATGTGAAGGGAAGAGCGTTTGTACGTCAGCCATAATACATTCTGCTAAAATTCATACCAAACACTTCCATTGCATCTACAAATTAAGGCAGAAAAAGAACAGTTCATTCCAGGATAAAAGTCACATTACTTGCTGCAATTCAGTAAAATTTCCTCTAAGCACAAGATGAAACAGCACATCTCAGAAGGTGGTGAAAGATAACATGAGGTCTTTTTAATTCTGAGCTGGTTATGGTGACCTTATGGGTACAAACCAGCCTACAAAATTAGTTTTACCCTTCATTCTAAAGTCAGAATTCTGTACTGTTGGAAATACTATCTACTTGGGACAATCTGAAAGCAAAGGGATATACTTAAGAAATGTACAAAAAGCAGTTATCCTACATGGAAAACACAAGCCTTCCTTTTCCTCCACAGCACAGCAGCAGAGATGGATTGGCTGACTCAGAGATCAGGCACTAAGCAACAAGAGCTTCTTCGCAGTAAAACAGAAACACCCAATAAAACAGCTTCTGTTCAGGAGTCACACTGCTGCAATGAGCCATCTTCCTCCTAGGTGAAACCAGACAATCTCCCACACTGTGAGGAAATGTAAGTGGGCCAGAGGAATGAGGCAGAGACTCCTGTGGACTCAAAACCACTACTTTGGAAAAAGCGCTTGTAAAAGTATTTTGATAAAATGGCACTCTGAGATGGGCAGCTGTGCTCCGTTAATTCAAACATTTTCACCACTCAGCACAAGGTTTCTCACAATGCCAAATTTCATGACACATGCCAGCCAGTGTCCTTGGCTGAATGCTCTCACAGTCCTGATACCTCCCTTGCCTTTGAACAGGAGAGGAGTACAGAGAGGAGCCAGTTGACAAGTGAGGATCTAGACGAAGTTCTCATAGATGTGACACTTCCCATCATATTGCACGGACAAGTCCACCTGTGTGAATACACTTCCCTGCTACAATGTGCTGCACTTAGTCTCTTCTTTTTCAAGTGGCAGTAACTGAGGGACTATACCACTTGTTCTACATTAAAAAAGTATATTTCAAAATTATGCTACTGTGATTGTACCAGCTATGGGTAATGTAGCTTCCTGATGTACAAACAATGTTAATACCTACAAAGGCAACAGTACTCTGTCAGGTAATGAAGGCAGGATAGAATCAGGAAGGACTCTACGTAATTGAAAAAAATACAGAATGTGGATGTGAAAGGAAATGAGGAAATGTTCTGAGCTGAGAGATTTATTAGTGTGTAGATCTACATCTCTAGACCATGTAAAATTACTCTTTCAGACCATTATATTCTATGCAGTAAGGAATAAATCTAAACTGGCAGAGCTGGACTAGATGACCTTTACAGTAACTCTCTCATTTTTAAAGGATTCCCCAGCTTTGCCATGGAAAGAACTTGTAATAGGCCATTTTTTTCCCTTCATGGTCATAATGCATAACAAGGTAACAGAGAAAGAATAAAACAAAAAAATTTCCACAGAAGACTCCAATTGTGCTTCATGGTGACCCATAAACTAATCTTACTTCATCTTTAGAACATTTTACTTTGCTGCAATAATTAGCTCTGGATTTTAGTAAAGAACACAAAATATACAGAAATAAATGTAAAATCTCCCATATTCAATACCTTCAAATTTTAGTTAGGGAACCACTCTCTCGATGAGAGAAAGTTTATGGTATTAACTAGCTTCTTTCAAAAAGAAGCAATACAGATGTGAAAATATTCTCTCATCTGTGAAAGGAATAATATACCTCAAGAACAATACAGATACTATTCCATAGAATTAAAAGAACTTAGCACTCTCTCCTGAGGAGACTAAGTATTACTGTTTCACAAAATAAAAGCTTAAACAGAACTCAAATATAAAAGTTTCATATGCTCATCTACTCTCTTCAGTGTTGAGTTCAAAGGACTGATAGCCTAGAACTCTGAAAACAGATGTGAGATTATTGAGGCCCATTATGCTATAATCCTATGTACTTTCTGCTGGTTTCTGAGGCATTTGGATTTTTTTTTCTGTAGCAAATTCATTAGATGGTTTTGTCTTGCTGGCATCTTTCCTCCCCTCTGTCCAACATTTTACATGGAATTAGGACAACTGGCTATCCATTCACCTTTTATTACCTTTTACTGGTCCCATCATTAACAACATCAGTTCATACCGTGACTGAATGTGGAGTTTAATACATATCTGAATAGAATTAAGTGATTTACTGCAAAAGCAGAGGACTAGACAGAGGAGGTCTCTCTACTCCCCTGTGTTGATTGCACTAGTCCAAAAATAATAAATGCCATCTCCCACTAGGAAGGAATTTACATGCTGTTTTTCTCCTTCCTTTTCTCTCAAAAATGTAGAATTATTTTGAACCAGATTTCTACCAAAACTCAAATGGAATATCTAAAATTACTTTTAAGCACATCAATCTTATGGCTCTCCCAAACATCACAAGTAAGGTATATTTTGCTTGTTGGTTAACTGTTGGACCATTTTGTTTGTTTTATATGCCACACAGTTCACTTATGACCTAGAGGAAGTTCCTAACATAGATTTTAACACCATAAATCTTTTATAATTTGTTTTGTGTTTGTTACATTTGTACAGTGCTGTATTCAAACGAAGGGAAATACACAGTATCATTCAGATGGTTTCTTCAGAGAGTGAAGAAGCTGCCCAAGAGCTGGAACCACTATTCCAACTTGAGAATGTGAGAGATGCTGCTCTTCGGTCTGAATCAGATACATAAAACCACAAGTATCCAATTGAAAGAAACCCAACATCAGCCAATGTGTAGGCATTCAAAGCTGCCCATGGCCAATGGTACAACTGTGGCTGTGGCACATGATGGTGTTTCAGACTCATGATGGCAATAGGTAAGAATTTTCCATTATGTTACCTCCTCTTATCCTTCTTCCCTTTACTCAATTTTTGTTGTTTTTTTAAAATGTCTCTCAGAGCAAAAAGGCTATCTATACCTGAACTACAGTAGATTAGGCTGACAAAAATATCAGTACTAGATCAAGATGCCTCTATAGCAAAATTGCATATTCTTGTCTGCATTGCACTATCTGAAACATTTTACTTTTGCCTCTGAATAGACTTTGAATATTTTAAAAGAACTCCAAATCAGATTATTCTATAAATTCATAAGCCTCTTCAACTCTGTTTCTACTGCAGTGCAGTGAGTTCCCTGCATTTCTACACATGTGGACCTAGTTATCACCACAGCCTTATTTCCTCATTACAGACTGGTGGGAAAATTTGAGAGGAGCTGAAGTTGTCAAACAGGCCAAAGTGCTCTCCTACATCCCCCCAAGGCTGCAAAAACTACGGTGAGATATGACCAGTGCAACCTATGGAAGAAAGGGATATAAATGTCATAAATGCTCCAGTCACCTTTAGAGAAGAATATCCCAGAGTTTAGTTTTTACCAGTCAAGCTATGCTGGACCTTCATAAACATACATGTCCTCGAGAATAAAATGGGCACCACACCAGTTCAGAGTATTGGACTTTCCTACTGAGGCACCCAGCAGCCTACCTGGAGTCCAGTCTGAGAGAGCTATTTTTAAAAAGTCTGGACATCATGAAAAATGACATTTTTTCACTTGAGAAGCTTCAACAGCTTATGTGCTACTTTTGGTTAAGGTTTGTGTTTTCCTACCTTTACAGTGGAAGTTAGAGCATGCACAATTGTATTCAGAATGTAAAGGTATAACTTGCAATAAAGCAGTAGATAAATTATTTTTAAAATACCTCCTTACTGTGGTATTAGATAGGGTGAAATTTTTTACAATTATTTCTGAACCTCTTTATGATGTTCATTTAATTTCTGGATAGTTATTTGAAATTCAGGGCAGTTTTTTGAGCTGGGAACAGAAAAATGCCAATGTTTGAAACACAAATATAACTTTTTTACATCAAATACTTCTGAAATTTTCAAGAAGGAGGTAAAAATTGCCTTTGCTGATGATTGATGCATGTAAGTCTGTAATCTATCTGCAAGCTTCAGCATTATATTAATACTTATATTTAAATGGAAATGAAAGACCGTAGCAAAAAAGTAACATTAATTCAAATTAATGTTAACAAAAATTATGAAATACTTACAGAAAATATTTTTATATTTACTATGCACTTAGGTTAAACTAGACTTTGATATCAATGGCTGGATTTTTATTATATAACAATTACATATCTGAATATAGACTATTGTGAAAATAGGGAGAAGCAAAAGAAAAACTTGTTATTTAAATACTGCCATAATTGGACTTCAAACATTTTTCAAAAGAAAATGTACTGACTCCATCTGTTGCAATGGTATAATGACATTTCTAGATTTCAGACACCTACTTAAAATCTGTGCAACTGATATTTAATTTTTTCCCTACAAATTTTTTTATTTAAAAATATCCATAACAAAAGAAATAATGAAATAGAAATTCTTTAAATCTTGTCATGTTTACAATTATAGTAAACTGTCACTTTTCCAGTGGGTGGATTTGTTTGTGAGTTTTTTTGTAAATAGTTTTCCAGTATATAGCGCTTTTTAGATACTATTTCTAGGCAGAAGATTTTTGCAACAAATCGATGGGTAGCTTGTACACAAGTTTATTAGAAAACAAATATGCATATGTTCCACACTTTCTTAAATGCTAGTTAGTCAGTGCTACAATTAAAAGGTTTTATAAATACATGTGCATTTGATTCAAGAATTTTCATTTAAAAAATACATAGTTTATGTTTAAGTACTTCTGCTTTTTACTTCCTTTCAGACTTTTTGCAGAGAGGAACCAGAGAAGTAAAGGAAAACTAGGCATTTAAGAAGAGTTAAGACTTCAAAGTTTCAGATGTATGAACTTTAAATGATACATCTTGCTACTAAACTTACCTTATTTTCAAATACAATTAAAATGACCACAAAACCTGCTGTAATTAATTAAACAATTTCAAATAGGCTGGTTATTAGAGGAAAGAGAGAAGCTGTTATTTTTCTGTCACTTTTCCTAGGACAAGTAAGTCATTAGGTATTGCTAAATACACATGAACCAGTGAGCATACACTGGACAAGGCAAAGGGATAACAGGAGGCAGAAAGAGAAGAAACAGTCAATAATTTAAGTTTATTGGTGTAGGTTGCAGCCTATTGTATATAGTAGGGAGTTATGCAAGAAAAAGCAATCCTACTTATTACTATACAATGGGCTGTAACCTTTTCTTCATATAGCAATGCTGTTCAAGACTAAGGGAAAGTTCTATTGATCCAGTTAGGAGCAGATTATTATTAACCTGATGTGAAACTTCTTTAGACCCATGACACTATAGCCCTCCTAAAAAAGCACATTATTTTCTTTTAACAAAAACAAAGCACAATGCACCAAGGAAATTCATGTACAGAATAACATAATGAACTTCAGAGACTACAATGATATGTCAGAGCTTTCATCTCTTCTGCCCCAAAGGTTGAAGGTAATTTTAATTGTGCCGTTTTCTATCAACAGTAATAGATCACACTGAGCACCTGCTTGCACACAAGCTTAGCTACAGATCCAACAGTTTGCCATGGCTTAATAAAAACATTAACACTCTGTGTTGGTTTCTTTTGCAATGCTGAGGAAGAAAAATATAATGCAAAATCAACAACTTGGCTACAAATCAGTGCAACACTAGAAACACATTTTAGAATGGGCAAAAACCCCAAAGCAGTGAAGAGAATTTGTGTGTGAGGATTTAAAAATACCAAATGTGGCTACAAGGGAAGTTTACTTCACAGACAAAAACACAAATTAGTTTTTCTTCTGCTGTGGTCTCAGCTATCACATCAGTTACGTTCAGTGGACTCAAGTAAATGCTGCTCACTTTCCAAGGCTGTAAACTGAAATGCACCCTTGACCACACAGGTTTTGATTGCAATGGCACATCAAGGATATAAATAAAGCTGTCAAAACCAGTGATTTTATGTAAGTTTAGTATTCTGAGAGTCAGCAAATGTTAGACTGCCACATTTTTGTGATGACTTTAGAATATAACAATTTGAGTCTGCTGGCATTTCACAGAATAACTTTTAGGAAATAAACAGCAACCAGGCACTTCTACATTACCATGTTAATTCTTTAACACCATCCACTTTGTTTACAGCACAGAACCATACCATTTTCGTTGTGGTAATTTAATTCAGCAGTGCAATTTTTTGATCAAAGATTTTTCTTTTCTATAGAGCCATGTATAAAAGCAGTAGGAGTTGAAGTCAGCATAATTGTAAAAGCTGCTTTTCTGCAGAAAACCTTCACAGTAAAAAGGTAATCAACCTGCTCACGTCAGTGGCTGCACAATTCAAAAGGAAAGAGGCCTGGAATTGGAAGGGGAATTCAGAGTTAACCATTGGGATGCATCTTTAGTCCAAAATTATTTAACATTTCTATCAAAGGACTCAAAATAGAATGAAAACATCATTGAATTGAGGTAACACACAATCAAAGATCAGTAAATGACATGAGACATGAATGCTGAGAATTTAGAAAAACAGGGAAAAGAAAATAGAAAGCAAAACAAAGGAAGAAATTAAATGTGCATGCTTTTTATTTCACAGACTATGTATATTAAAAACACAATTTCAGAACTACAGTTTTGGTAATTCTGTTTCACAGCAGACCCCAAATTCCTGGAGCTTCAGTACTCCATGTTATGGACTTGGGAATCATGGGCGCCCAGTTTGAGGGTCCAGAGCCCTTACTGTTACGTATTTCATACTTAGGGTTGCTTCAGAGACATACCTAAGAACTCACATGTTTCAACATGACCAACCATACATAATGTTATATATATATATATAAGAACAAAGAATAAAAGATACAAATTATTAGATAGGGAATATGAGTTTTGCAAATAAGTGATTTGAAAAAGTGTCTTTACAGAAAAAATAAAAATAAAACTAAATAAACAAACATACTCTCACTCTAAGGCTATGCTTAAAATAGGTAAACAGTCCTTCAAATATTTTAATAGAGAGGTAGTGAACAGAAACAGAAAGGTTTTATTATCTTTCTACCCAGCTCCTAGAAATTTATGCCCTGTTCTGGCGTACATTTTTTAGGAAAGATGCATAGGATACTTCAGGATTAAATATGACGATTTGAAAGAATTGTGACAATCAGAAAAGGATATGAAAACAGTCTCTGATGAAAACCCCAAGATGCTCATTCTATTTCTCTTAAGCAAGGGAAGGCTAAAAAATTATTTGATTATAACCTGTAAATTCCTATATTGGGAGATAAAATTTGGTAACAAAAGACTTTTAAATTCAGAGGATAATTGTACATTTATAACTAAGTTGGACATAGGAGCCAGGTAAACACAGGCCAACAGGTGCATACTTGTAACAACAAGAGCAATCAGGGATTGGAGTAACTTAACAAGACTGGTGGAGTGTTCTCTAGCCCTGGGAGTTTATACAAATAATCGAGGCACTACAGGTACAAGTTCAACTACAGCCACCTGGTAGAAGCTGCTCTTCATTTCAGGAAAATCACGGGCTTGTGGTAAACAGCACAAACATCTTCTAATACTCTAGTATGAAAAAACCCCTATTGACTTAAAAAAATCCAAACCAAAACCCAACAGAAACTTTCACCTCTTTCACTACTATTACAACAGTTTTTGGACTTCCCACCATTCCTCTGCACTGAATTTAGTGCATCCAGAGGCTTCCATTTACAAAAAATCTGAAGTCTTTGTGAAAACTAGGTAGCTGATGCTTGTAAAAAATATTTCCTAATAGGCCAGCTGCTTTTTAGTGACCTTTAAGATGCAATTTGCAAGTTAGCATAATGAATGTTTTCACTGTCTTATTATCTATAGTTTTACAAAACAGTACTGCAAAGAGATAAGAGTTCCCTGTGTTTTATCTGTCCTCTCTTATTCTTTATGTGCTCACCGCAGATTTTATTTTTATTTGAGATGTTTATTTGAGATTTTAAAGAAGTTCTGTCCAATTTTTTACTAAACCTTTGGCTCTGCTATGTGGCAAAGACACATAGCCTCATATGCAAACTAGATGAGTGTTTCATAAGCCAGAACACTTGGATGCCATCCCCACAAAAAGGAAACTGTATTGTACAGCATGAGAGCAGCCAACTTCCATCAATAGTATCAGCAACATTCAGCTGCAGAGGGCTGTAAATGCTTTGTGAAGGGCTCCTTCCCATTTCCCCTGGGCCAAATCAATGGTCCAAGCTTACTCTTTCTGTTCACTTCATCCATTTTGCTTCAAAGGCAGTTAGCAGATCAATACTGATTTGTATTCGAATGGATGAATAATATTTATTTTTATAAATGAGTAAGCTCATACTAAACTTTCAAAAAGATTCTGAAGATTTAATGGCATTATATAGAGAGAGATCCTTTAATGGTAATGATGCACAAGAGGGATTAGCAGTCACTGGTGGAATTTGTGGTGTTAACAGTTCAAGTGTTTTGTGGGTGGATATCCAAAGTATATGAAAAATGCTGCTTGTCAATTCTAAGTTTGCTGCTGCTCATTAACCTCCACAACAGAATTCTGAAGAAACTTTCAGTTCCTGTGTAAATCATTTATTTCTGTGCATATTTTGGAAACTATACATAATATATAATAGAAGAAATAACAGGAAAAACAAAGATGGCACCTTAAAAAACGTTTTTCTCACTGCACAGTGTCAAGAAGTTATCATGTACTAAGAAAGAAATGCTACTGAGAAATGAGGATCCTCTTACTGCATAGAAAGTATTGCAAATTGACTACATTGTTCTTGACAGAGTGGAAAGTCCTTCCTTACACAAATAATTTTTCTATTTTGCTCTGTAAATATTTGATTTCAATGGCTCTTGCACTGATTAGGAAAGACTGCAGACATTACAAAGAGGACAGTTTGGGGACACTTGCAATCTCCTCAGCTTTGTGTATTAGGGGAAATACACATCAATCTGTCTTCGCAAATGGAAATCACACCACTATCAGCTTTCTAACTTACAAAAAGAGCATAGAACTAAAGCTAGAAATAAGAATGTAAAAAAAAAATGTTGTCTTACCTAAATTATTACAAAAGATAAAGAAAGGAAATAATAATTCTTGAATCTGGGGACCTGATTCAATTAAAGTGCTCCACAAGTGCTTACTTTTAATAATAAATGGCATATTCTCTGACATTTATCAGACTTACCTACACACTGCAGCATACTAAGGAGTTTTAGAAGCCAGTGGACCAAGCATTCAGATGGTATAAAAAGATGTAAAGGCTCCATTAGTCTCAATTAATCTACACCAATTGTACCGCAAGAATCAGCAGTGATATTTTGCTGTACAGTTACTGTGTGTATGTTCCTCTACATCGACATGTTTTATTGAGATCTAAACTGTAAATACTTCTATGGGGTGAATGTGTTATCGTATCTAAAACATATTGTGATCTTCTAACTACTTTTTTATATTTTTAAATTAGCAAGTTACTGCAATTTTCCTTTTGCATCTTATTCATAAGAATTCCATCCTTTACACTGATACTTGTATTATTGAGGGCTATTTGTTAAACACAGTCACATGCATAAGAGCTTCCCTTACCTCAAATTAAAACAAATACCTTTCACAGCTTTTCCTGCCAATATTAGGCCTTTCAACTACCTGTAGTAAAGGGGTTGTGTTGGTACAGAGCAATCAAGGGTAAGCAATTCTGATCTATATAGGAGCCTGTGAGACTGAAAGCAGCTAAGAATAAACAAAGTCGCAGCTGCTGTGCTGACCATTGGAGGAGAGATCTCTGCCCGGGAGTTCCTGGCAACTCCCCGGAGGTTTCTCATGAGAACTCCTCAGGTCTCCCAGAACACTCTGGAGATGTTCTTGAAAACAGTCAGGATGAGTTCACCAAAACATTGGACTTGTGAGATATGGATTATAACCTATTAGAGTTTGCAGTTAGGTGGTGTGAGGTTCAGTTTAGCCAATACAATGTAGCTTTAACCCTATGTAAACCGTATGTAATGTGAAATAAATGGCATTCTCTTGATCACATTGGTCTGTGTGTGGTGTTTGGTTCCTCCACCTTTATTGCTTACTTTAGGGTTGTCTGAAAACACTTAGCATATTGCAGTGACAAAGATGCTAGAAAGGTTTCTAGCCAGTCTGGAAACTGCTGCTTCCTCTTCTTCCATCAGTAACTCTTAAGTCAAGGCAGAGATACCACACTGCACTCTAAACATGATACCTTGTAGATAAAGGAGATAAAACACTGGTGTCCATCCCACATTTTAACAGAATAAAAAGAATTCTAACATAATTCTTTGAGACCTAGTTATTGTCTGAAAAATTGGAATGAGTACAACAGCAGCAGTCCAAAAAAGGTTACACCACTGTAAAACCAGACAGTTTCTAATCATAAGCACAGAGCAATGGTTTTTGCTCATGTTATGTTTACTCACGTGGTACAAAGCAGTTTCTGGTCCAGGTGTTCCCATGACTTCTTGTCGCAATGAGTCCATTTGTAAACTAGGCAACAGTGAGTAGTGACTTGGACTACTACTCTTGTCTCCCTTCTTTTTGGACTTTTTCCCAGTATCCTTTTTGCTATTCCTTTGAAACATGTAGTCTTCTTGACCTATTTTCTCATTGCTCATATAACGAAGCAATGAATTTTCTGTTGAAAGAAAAGTAATGCAAAAGATCATTGTGAACTGTTGTATACTTGTCAATCCTGCTTCCAAAACATGCAATATTCTTGCTAAGATCTACTGCCAATTCTAACTATTCAAGATTATTTCATTAACAAAACTTATTTCTTTGATTCGGATATAAGAAATCAAACTTTTGGTACAGAAAATTCATGAATATTACAGTTTTCTGGTATATTTCACAATAAAGAGAACATAATATAAGTGAACCCCCACACCAAAAAATTTTGTCTTCAAGTTTTAAAAAAATGAGCAATGATAGACCCACAAGATTTTATTTTGCTATTTTTTATCAGAAGTCCTAATGAATACAAACGTCAGTGGTGCCATAATTTGCTTTGAACACTCATTGGAGATCATTCACTGTATCATACATACTTTCCCTGAATACTCCTCCAGCATCTACTAGTTTGCAGCTGAGAGACATCCTGACCCAGAAGCAAATGTTTGTGAATTTAGAAAACCCAGCAGATTTCCCTTTCACAAAATTGTCTTTCCTAGCATTAATGTGAACTTCTAGTCTGCACAGCCTCCCGTGCCAAGAGGTGCCTTAGCTGGAGCCCAAACTGCAGGAGAAGCCTCATTTTCTTTTTTACCAGCATTCAGCAGAGACATTGGATCTCTTGGGTTTTGTTTCAGATTGAACAGTGACAAACCTATTTCCTTTCTTCATTCCAGACAAGACTTTATGAAACTTCATTATGTCCTGCCTAAATTCCCCAGACTGATGATGGCCAGCCTACTTAACAGATCCCAGTTTGGAAGTAACTTCGGGCATCTGATTAATTTTTATTGTCTCCTAAACCTTCTTCAATTCTACTGTATTTTTCTTAAGAGATTAAAGAAACTGGAACTGCACATTCACATCCCATAAGCAATAGGTGACACAGCAGCATAAGGAAACTTCTAAATTTGTCTTGTATCCTTTTCCTAATAATGCCTAAGTGTCTCCTTTTTTGATCCCTACTGAACATCCAGTTAATATTTTTACAGAGAGATCTATCAGTACTGTAACATGGTGAAAGTAGCCATCTCAGAGGCCATAATTTTGTATGTGAAGTTATGTATCCAAGCTTCATAAACCAAAATTCTGAAGAACTTAAATTCTCTGATTTTGAGGTGAATCCCATGCTGCTCTAGAATGTTTTCCATTGAAAAAGAACCCATGGAGGCAAAGAAAAGTGATACATAATTCTCATTTAATCTTAAAAAAATATTTTTCAGTAAGAATCATACATTTATCCTCTAGTATTATAAAATTAAGGCCAGTTTCAAAATGGATGGGATAATACAGCTGAATCAATGGAATGCCAATATGAAACTAAGACAAACTGCATGTTTTTGCAGTCTTGACTTTCTCTTGCCTGGCTAACCAACTTCCTCAATCCTAAAATAGGTGCTGCAAAAAATTAAGTATATCTAATAAAGAAAATCGGCTCACAAAAATACATAACTAAGCAAGCAGCAAAATGAGGTTGAAGTGTATAGCTTAAAGCAAGATAAAATCCATAATTGCTTGTATAAGGTGTGTGTTCAGAGAACTTACCTCTCCTAGTATCTCTTTTTATTTTATTGGGGTCTTCATAATCCCCCACCCAGTTATATTCTACTGGCATAGAAATAGGCCTTAGCTTCCCTGCAAAGAGAGGGAAAAATTGAGACCATGCACCATGAGGCAGCATTAAACTAACATTCTTTAGAAGAAAGAATGAATTTTGTGCTAAGCTGCTATTCTACAGGGTTGCTTATGAAGGAGGACCCACTGTTGCCTCTGAACAAGAGACTAAGACAGTTCTGTTTTCTTTAACAGAAAAGAAGTAGCTTGGTATTTGTTGGATTTTTTTTAACTTTAGAAAAAATTCAGTGCCCTAAAAAAAACCCCAAAAACATCGGACTGACGTCTGACACTGACAAATGCATTCAAATTATTTCAGTTTTCACTAAATAAAATCTATTTATTATTCTGGAAGCTCCTGGCACACACATGGGAGAACTGTTTCAAAGCATACGTGAATTGTTTGTAACAGAAATGTGTGCGTATCACTAAAGTACCTTCACAAACAGCATATTTGCTGGTGGGCTTAAAAGATCCATCAGTGGCTGAGTAAGAAAGGAAGCAGAAAACCTCTACATGTGATGTCTTTTGTAGCATTTCATCCACAGAAAGCAAGGCACATTATTATTATTGGTAAATTCTCTTTGACCTCAGACAGCAAAAGGCAGAAAAGCTGAAGACTATTTTTAAAATTTTGAGTGGAAGATGCCAAATTGATTTAAAACAATGCTGTGGACTATGAGTCCTGCTTAAGGATTGCACAAATATAGCTGGAAATCAGTGGAAGTGTGCTATGGAACTTAGTGGGGTTCCTTAGAGTGGTACACATATATGTACACATATATGTGCATATGGAACAATATCTGGAAGGCTGAAAACAAAATGTTTTCCCAACAAGGCCAACCTTCACTCTTAAATCAATCTACCAGTCACAAAAACAAAAAGTGGGTAAATAATTTGATTTTAAAAGTAGTAAAGCTAGAAGTAAAAACTTCAGAAGTTTTGTATATTTAGTAGAGAACTCCTACATAAAGGTCTTATTTGATGTTTTTGAGGTTAAATCCATGATACGTTGAAAAAGAAAGACACTATTTATCATGAAATCACAACAATACCATGCAGGCAGCATAGTGGCTAAAGTTTGTATTATCTTTTTTGAAAAAATTGACAGCTGTATGATCTGCACAGCCCACAGGATCAGGTCACAAATACATCACTGCTCAGGAAAATAACACATATTTTAAACTTTTTATTTATCATTAATTTTACTATTTATGGACACATATTTAAGACTGATGGAAGCTGGTGAAATTTAGCTCACACAGTTAAGAAGTCATTTCCTGAGTGGGGATGTATTCAGCTTATGTTTACTTGATGAGAAGCTTCTTTTTCTAGAAACAAAACTTTCTTTTCCTTGTGTGGCTGAACCTATAGTATCTTGATAGGAACTGCACACTTAATAAAATACAAAAGCTACAAAATTGTGTAGAGTCTGATTGTTATTAAAAGTAACATAACAAAAATCTTCAAAATCTTCAGCTGTTCAAAGCACCTAATTTTGTACCTGGCATTAAAACTGCAATGATCAAATTCGTTTCTTTCTTTCAACTCAAGTTTCATTTGCCTTTTACCTCTCCTAATCACCTTCTTTTTAACCTCCCTGGATTCCCTAAATCTCTTTTCCCTCCCTGCTGACTACACATAGGAAAATTGCTTCCTTGGGATGTGAACAGAAGCTTTCCAAGGCCAATTAGCAACAACTATACAATAGCTGGAAGTCAGTAAGAGCATGAAAGAGAAATCTCTTTGTTAACGTTGTCAAATAATGTCCAAAGATTCCAAAAAACAAATTACAGAAGGCCCTATTAACCTCCCATAAAGAAGGACTGCAAAATTTTTTTTTTAAAAATTGACACGATCACATAATTTATGACCAGTACATGTTGAAAACAATTATTTCTCTAGGCCTTGGAACTCTCTCTGACCTTCTTTAATGGGTCACCAGAAGCTAGAAGAGTGTTACTGTCATTTTCCAGATTTCTGTGAAATCCTAAGGTCATGCCTAGCCACAAACCTTGTGCTAACAAACGCCATGTGGGAAACTTTAGAATTTAATGCTGAAATGTTTTTAAATATTTTTAGAAAACACACTTAAATGAAAATGGACTTGATGGTGTGAATTCATTAAAAAAGAAGTGAGATCAAACGTAAAAGGCTGTAAAATAAATGTGTTAAATAATAACTGATTTTCAGTGCAGCCTTTGATCCATGTCTTTATAACCCTTTCTGCTAACAGAGAAAAATGCTAGAAAGTCTATCCTAGAACAAAATATTAGATATAGCAGTCCTTTAAGAAAAAATGTGGGGTTTTTTCACTCTTGACCAGCAGTATGAAAATTTAATGTCTGGAACAAAGAGTACATCTCTGTTAATGGAACTGACTGCATTCACTAATAGCATTATCTGAAATACTGGAGTAATAAAACTGATATGTTCATTTTGAAAACTAAGTAGTTATTTTGCATGCAACGGATATTGTTAGAAAACACCTGGAAACACTTTGAAATCAAAAGGATAGTGACGATGAGGATCGTGTAGTTGTGTAGAAAGGGTGCACTTTATGAAATGTAACCTTTCATGTTGTGCAAGCACATTGCTCCAAGTCCTGAGGACACTTTACATGGCTCAAGCTCAATTTCTGTCAAGGTTCCCAGGTGATTTTGAAGCTTGGCTGCATGATGCACTAAATCTGTGCTTCCTCATAAATTACATCTATTTTCTTCACAAAGCAATATGATGACAGGATTACTGTAACAACTCCAAAATACAGCTTGTGCTCAGTTTAAAAATTGAAGTAACATAGCAAGTAGGGTGCAAAATATTCAAGTGTGTTCTCAGCTAATACCATAGCAGCCAAAATACCTTTTTTAAACACGAAATTTACTTTTCATTTTCTTCTATAGCCTAACAACTCTATGTCTGCACAATTTCATACTTGGCAGCGGAAAACCAAGTCTCCCAGTCCAAAGATGAAAAAGTTACAATATGAGCAAAGGGAAGAGTTCCAACAGGTTCAAAGGAAAAATGACCTGGAGTACATCAAAACTCTCATTGGAAATTGTTTCTGAATTCTCATCTTAAATAAGCCAAAATCAAAGACATAGAAGTAGCATGGATACATGTGTGTGCTTACACACAAAACTATTTTCCTAATCTCAAATAATGAGGAACTGCTATATGTAAAAAGCCATCACTTCCCATACAGGGAGTTACAGGAGGTTCATATAGTATTACCAAAAAAAGGCACTTCATTTATACTTCAATTCTGAGACTAAAGAAAGAAGTAATTAAAGAGTTTTAGAGAGCAATGTAGTATGAAAGCTGCATGGCATCTCTTGGTAAACCTGAAGTGGTTGCGATTGTTATTACACCTGGGAAAATTTTTCCAGTGTTCAATTCCTAAACTTATGCAAGTCATGCCCTTATAGTGAGACAAAAATTCCATCGAGTATTTTTAGTAAAAAAAATTGGGCTTCTGGTAGTTGCTTTTTTTTGATAAAATGATACTGAAATACAATCTGGAAATCTAAGCTGATAACAAAATTATAGAACATATATTCAGAAAAACCATCAATATAAAACTGGGCCTGCTCTCCCTATCATAGTAAGTATTTTTTTGCCTTTAACAGATTAAGCTCTTAGACTGAAATTGGACTAAAGTAGCATAGAATTCTTAGCAAAGTCAATGGCCACCAGAAATACTTTCATAGTTAAAAACAAAAGCAGATGGATGAAAATCCTAAAATCAATGAAAGGTGATTATCTTTATTAGATCAATGCCATACCATATGTCGGTGTGCTCTCTCTCCTTCCAGGACCACTTGTTCTTCCTTTCTCATATTCATAGCAGTACAAAACTGCATCTTCTTCAACCACATTAAAGCGTTTCCGATATTCCTGGTCAAGAAATGAGTTTGGAGATTCGGATCCTGTATGAACCGGTTTGCCCACTATATGTCTGCCAACATCATCACAGGGGAGATTTCCCTTTTCATCCCTTTAGTTAAAAAGAAAGGGTTTTAATATATTGAGATAAGACATGGGCCTATGTCAGTATTTCATGTACCACAACAGATGACATCCACCCACAACAGGCTCACACATCATAGATACATATTTATGTAGTGTATATGCCAGTTACCTCACACATCTCTGTTTATTCAATTCTTTTACAGACTTATCCATCTCACTGGTTTCTCTTGAAAAGAATTATAGAAATAAAATTGATGTGCAGCTACTCTTTTGGTTTTTTCCCTTGTTATTTTTGGAATCTACCTAGCATTTTGTGATTTAGGGCAAAGCTTACCTAAATTTACTATATTTACTTTTTAAATATATCATACAGTTTCAAGACACAGCTATAGGGCAAGCATTGGCAAACTCAGTCTGGTTCCTTACAAATTAACCCCAGATCAAGAAGAACCAGATGTACAGACATCTGACATAGTCTTGCACAATCCATTCAGGTCTAGAAGTTGTATAGGTACATCCATGTAGTACCAACTATGGTGTGTAGCACCTGCTTATAAAATGCTATCCCAGGACAGTGCTCACTTTGCAGTTTGTTTGAGTTCCCCGAGATAATAATTTTTGCTTTCCTGCACCTCTGCCTCCAAGGCATCAAATGAGAGCAAGCTGTGCTGGGTTTGGAGTCCTCTTGCACTAGATGAACCCAGGGCTCATCTAGCAAACCTTGTGGTAGAACTGTGTCTGGAGATGCTGCAAAAGGCCTAATCAGACAGTGACTTCTGGGTAGCAAAATGCATGGGAGGCTTCTCAAGAGAGAAGCTGGGGCCATATGCTCTTGCTGGAGTCCTTCTGCCCCTCTGGACTCCTGTGTGAGTTCCAAGCTGGCCAGTGTGCTGACCCACACCTTCCTTGACACCTTGAGACTCCATCTGAGGACAAAGCAAAGCCTCCTCATGGGATTCAGGCAGCCACAAAGGATGAGAGAAAGCCATCCTGCCTTGGCTGTGATAGTGCAGCACCACAAAGCTCCACTGATAACTACACTTGCATGGGCAGGTTGCTTTCCTGGAGCAGGGATGCTGTTGGCTTAGCCAGGGGGGCTGGTGCAGCCCCAGTGGGGCTGTGGGCTCCCCTCTGATCACAAAATCACCTTCTGTGGTGCTAGTGCAGGCAGACTCCAGCAGGTAACACGATGGAGACTGACACAAACCAGCCAGATGCTGATCAGTGTTGCAACCCCCATCAGGGGCTGGCACAAGGAAGGCAGGGCAGCCTGAGCTGTGAGTGTGCACTTAAAATGCAGAGCCACCAGACAAACACCCTTTGCCACAGCTCTCTGGAGATTTTGAAGATCTCGATTTCTAGAACAGAACTGAAAACCTGGTGAGTACTGCGTGAGCACTAAAAATACTTCAAAAAAGAGGATTCATTTCTTATCAAATAAAAGTATTCTTGTGATGGTAAACAATGAGAAGCAGTACAGAGCCACTGCTTCTTTTAAGATGGTATTGTTTCAGGAGCAACAGGTCTTCATCATATAACTACTGCATTCAAACAGAAACAAACCTAAGACTATGTTTGGGGTTTTTTCCCTCCCAGTTCTTTTATGTCAATTTTCTGAAAACCATGTCCTTAAAATATTTATATATGCATAATAAAATACTGTTATCAGGGACATAAAATATTGAATTCCTGTGAACAATTCAAGTGTCATGGCTGAGTGTTTTTATTTAATTAAAAGAAAAAACCCCAGTGAACTAGAGTATGTATTCTGTTTGTCTATGTCACTCTAAGGAAGGAAAACATTAGAGTAATTATGACAGCAAGTTCAACTGTGTTATACATGTCACATTTGAAATGAAATGGTTCCCTCCCCAGAAAGAGTAACCAAGCCAGGTACAGATGAGGCAAGGATGAGGAAGGAACATGGGACACAGCTTAAGGCTTCGCAAAAGACTTGTGACATCACCATGAAGTTCAAAGTCACTCTTTTGCCCTGGAAGGTTTTTCATATCTATGAAGAGTAAGAATTTATCACAGAATCAAAACTTGTCCTCCCCACTAGGCAAATTAATTTGCCTTATTCTTCACTCTTGGATAACCCCCCGGAAAGTGTTGTCACTATCAGGTCATACATCTTACTAATTGGCTAAAAGAGTCACTGGCAAGAAGGTCTAAAAAAACCTCAGCTACAAGAAACTCAGCTACAAGAAAGGACATACTGTCCTTACAAACTTTCTGAGACTAAACTAATAGATTAACTAAAAGAAAAGCAAGGAGTCATTTAAAATACATTGACCAGACATATGATAGCCTCTGTCAAAGAATACAGAAGATTTAAAAATTCCAATTCTTCATAAATACATTCCTAGACCTCTGCATAGCCACTTCTGTATTACTTGTAGGCCATAATTCTCTCATAATTTTAGAAACATCTATGTACATTATGGAATTATACTGCATCATTTCAGGTCATTCAAAGGTAGGTTGATGAATCTGCAA
>JAWWLZ010000001.1:105524972-105557393 GCA_035041345.1 Poliocrania exsul | reverse complement strand
AACACAACACAAAGAATTAATACTTATGTAGCCTGCATTTAACTCCTAATTCATGGCCACACTGTGATGTGAAGGTAGAACTGTTCCAAGTAAACAACTGAACACTCGAAGAATCAATTTATGCCAATTAAAAGGCAGTTAATATACGAATGATCTAAAAGTTTTTTCCAGACATGGAGGCCACAAAAGTTTGGTTGAGATGTGGCTAATCTAAACCACTAACAGTGGCCAGTAAGCTCTTAAAAGTTTCACTGCCAAAGTGTACAATTCAACTTCTAGGACGCCCTGTCACTCACACATCAAATTACTTGATCCACTGGTAGTACTTGCATATTGCCTAAGTGGAAGACTCATCATGCACTTTCCCAGCTTACAGGCATATTTAGTATCTCACCATTAAGTCTAGTTTGCCATGTAGCTGCAATTGGCAAATTTCATGTTGTTTATAATTACTGTCTAAACAAGCAGAATGCAATTTACCAATAATGCCTCAACATTACTCACTTTAAGTCAGAATTAAGTTTTGAAGGTTCTCAATTACAACATCACAATGTAAATTTCAATGAAAATGAGTCTCCTAAATTAATTCACTGAAATATTTACCTTCTACATCCACGGCATCAGCTGTTAAACATATTCATTGGTGGGATGCATACAAAACCTCAAGTCTCTGCTTTTGTGTCAGCCTCCTTACATTAGGGCAAACTTCCACCTTCCCACCTCACTCATCGCAACATGATTAGGATGTGACACCATATTTTCCTGTGTTCAATCTATTTGCAGAACCAAAAAAACCACAGCAGTCATTTTGCTGCTCCTATTTCCCATTTTGTCATAATTTCATCCCCATATCTCATTTTACAGTCTTTTGAATATTTTGCTCATATTTTGCACTTGAACAGAATTATTACTGAGTCATAATTTCCTTATAGCTTGTGTCTGTTGAATAATACATATGATTCAATTAACTCTGGGATGGCAGCACAGTTGTAATGTTCTCAATTATTTCAAGACATCCTGATATGGGAAAAATGAGTTATCATAACCTCCCCTGTTTGCAAAGTTGATGTAAGTACGGCTTTCTTTTATGGTTTTTTTGCTATCACTTTCCCCCTCTCCCCTCACATTACCTCCCAAGCTCCTAATAAAGAATTGCCCCTTTATGTGAATCAGGAACATAAGAAACTTCATACCAGTCAGACGGACAAATTCCAATCGCCAAACTTATAGTTTTTCTGAAGATCTTTTTCAGAAAATTTGTTAAATAAACATAACTTCACATTTTTACAGCTATAAAATTACACTGCACTCTGAGTGCTTTTGCTGTTTGCTATTGATAATACGTACAGTACAGATTTCACACTTAGGGTACATTTAAACTCTAACATCAGCTGACTTTAACATCTGTTCAGCTCTGATCTCCATAAATCAACAACAGAAACTTCCAAATTATGCAGCTTCTGAAGTTTGTCTGCACTTCCCCCTGGAGCTTTGTCCACACTCTGCCTACTTAAGAAAACTGTTGTTTCTCACACTAAAATAATAAATTACTACAGACACACATATGCCCACTGTACATATAAGCACTGATTGAGGTTCTGGCCTTTTCCTGCTGTCATGTTTAATAAAATCAGAATATCATCATGATACCAAAATTATATCTGTAGTGTTTAACAGTATCTCTGTTTGTACTCATATTAGCCTTGAAAATATTAATATTTTATGCTATCAGCAAGAAAATTGCACACCAAAACCAATACTCCCATTGCCCCCCCACTTCACAAGTCAGTAATATTACAGAAAAACACTCTTTAGGGTCAGTGTCATCCAATACAGATAATCTACATTCAAGCTGGCTGTTCAGATTCCCTTCATCATCAAATGCAGAGAAAGAGGCATGTGCAGGGTCAAATTCACTGTATCTAAGGTAGATCAGTCTAAAATAGGCTGAGATGAATGAACCAGGGACTGCTAATGTAAGTCTGCTGGCCTAAGGGAGTACAAATGAGAAACCTGAATGATATGTAGATAAGTACATAGCAGATACCTAAAGTTAGATCAGTTGAATAACACCCTATTACCTGTCAGAAACTTCTGTTGTGGGGTGTACAGTATAATTATTCTAGTGGCAAATGATAAAATGAAACAAAAAGGAGTATTCAGGACAATGGTCCAATTCACCCAAAGAAATACCAAACTTACCCAAACAGGATTTAGATTGAAAGCATTTGACCCCATTTAAAGCAATGATGTGCATTTTCCATTTGTATTTATATTCTCACTAAAGCTATCATAAAAGTGCAGCCTTCAAGTATGGACATCCATGCACTCATGTCATGCATGCACATTCACAATTTTATGTTCAGACACTAATAAGATCTTCCTGGTTGAAAGTTTTTATCACATGTTTAGTCAGGTCTTTATATCTGAAAGACTAAGACATCTCAATAACTTAAAAACTTACTCAGTTTAAAAGACTAAGATGCATTTAACCATTATAATATATATTTATATATATATATATATGTATACATACATATTTAAAATAAGTTCTTTATGTCATTAGTTCCTTTTAGGTATCTCTTAATATTTAAGTGGAAAAGACCACAGCTAATGACAGTGGCACCTCCATATCTCATTCTCCTTTTGCCCAAACTTAGCAGAACTCTTTTCTCTTTCAAATGTACTTAATTTTTAATTAGAGTTTTTACTGTGATAATAAAAAAGTCCCAAAGAATGCATTGTTTATGCAAAGAAAATAAACTTCTAAACATTATTCTATCTGAACTGAATGGAAAATCAGATTATTTGTTGGTTCCATCTGTTGGTTACGTGACTTCATCAGTCTCAACATAACTTTTATTTCCTGGAGTAATCCATCACAGTGACATTTTATCCTAGAGTTAAACATGAAAGCTTTAATGAAAGCATTCCATGTTGTCAGCACATTGCAGGCTTACTAAAATTAGGTGCTCAGCCAGATACCCTGTGCTACACTTACTTATGTGCAACGCTTCAATCTAAAGAACAACTATGACACAAATACAACTTTAATTACATGAGGAAATTTGATGGTCAACTTATTTATCAAATACAATCACCTTATAAATTTTCCTATAACTCCATGAGTGATCAAACTATGAACTCGAACAGTTTTCTCCCTGCTTTTTTTGAGGTTATATTGTACTGAGATCTTCTCAAGACATCACAAACTAAAATATATCCATTTGTGAAGCATGCTTGTTTCCTCTTACTCAGAAAAATTATCTAAGGCTCCTTTTCTGCACTGTAGAACACTGGGATGATTACCTCTTAACTTTGAAATGTTCTAACAGGTTTAATTTCAATTAAGCCTATGAGAACAAACAGCAGAGAAATAATTTCAGAAACAAGTTTTTCAAAGTATACAAGAGTAAATCCATATGCTGCTGAGGATGAAGCACAATAAAGCATCATTGAGATAATCTATAGTTAAAATGATGGTGTATGACTTATGATTAAGCTTCATTACCTGCAGAGCAAGGGGCTTCCATCTCATATTTTTCAGTAAAGCTGGTGCTGAGGTAAGCATGCTCTGAGGTCGCTTTTTCAAAGTTAAGATAACACCACTCGGATCCTCTCGTAGTGCATTCACCAAATTTTTCAACTGCCACCCCACCTGGTAACCAGTAAAATCATTACAATAAAATTGAGGTACAGTATTCAATATGTAATGTTCCCTTTTTAAATAAGATTAGTAAAATAACATAATAGGAGTGTATATATATATATTAAAGGAGATTAACTCTAGAAATGTCAAAAATTAATTACTGCATAAAAATAATGTAAACTAAAATAATTATTATAATGCATTAAGATGTAGATGCATCATTTCAGGTTTTAGAATTAATAAACTACTGTTAGTTCACTGCAAATGCACAATTAAATCTCAAAGTGTTTTCAAACTTAGCTCTGGTACATAGACTTTAGAGACTAGAAAGTTAAAAAGGTCTGGCTTCTGCATTGACAGTTCATTTCAAAACTAAGCATTTTGTACTTCATTTTTACTATTTCAAGTCCACTAGCCACATGTAGTCATACATTACTACTCCTAGCAGCTTATGCAAGCACAAACCAGTTCAGGAAAATCTTCTACTCTTCACACTATGATAAAGTCAGGAAAAAAAAGGCCTTTTTTAAAAATAGTACTTCTTTCAGGATGATTTCAGAAACAAATACAGTAAATCAATGACAGAAATTTAGTCCAGTCACTATTTGAGTAGTAGCCCAAAGTAAAATTTTCCTAATTTAATTACAGCATTTTGAAATATTCTAAAATTCTTGACTAACAGAGAAAGCAACAAGTCTTTATTTATAAATGCAGGATACAACTTTCTGAATAATTTATTTTGCATTTTTGAAAAAAATACTTCAAATATTAAAACATTATAACTCATGACAAGGATTCCAAGTCTGATTAATGCCTGATTACTAGGTATCTATCGTGAAATGCTTTAAGATGTTAAATTCCTCCGTTTTCAAGTTTGGCACCTAAATTTGCAAAACATAGAATCATGTACCCCTTCAGAATCTTGGCCTGTAGAGTCAGAAAGTGATTATTTCTGTAACCTTGACACCTTTCCTACCTTGTTTTTTCTCTCTCCTCCCCCTAAACAAACAAGAAAACTTTCCTGATGTGTAAGTTACAAATATTCTCCCATTTTCACTATGTGTACAAGAACAATATTAAGAAGAAAATTACTCAACTGAGAAGTGAGAAAAAAAATCTAGAACTCTGAAGTGATAAGGTAACATCATTGTAAAACAGTTACTTTGTATCATGTCAGTACATGGGAAAAAATCGAATAGGCAATGTGAGCAATGAGACTGCAGATGGTCCTTATCATTGGCATAGTGCAATATGACAAAAATATATATTTTTTACCAATTAAGCACGATAATGACATGTAGGTTGTTGCTACTTACTTTTCACCTTATTCCCTAATAAGCCTCACTTTGTTTAATATCACTTATTTTAAGAACTGGTACTCCCATATGAGCATTAACACTTAAGCTAACACTAATGCTTACCAAAACCCCAAAACACAGACATGGCTTAAACCTCATCACTCTTTCCTCAGCTCCTGTGAAACTACCTGTCCTGTTTTCACCACAAAGTTCATTATATCCAGCATGCCCTTCTACAGGAATACTGTTGTATGCAAAGGAAATGGGTATTGACAACATGCATCTTTATAGAATATGCTTCAGCTTCCACAGAAGACTTCCAAGCATGCTGAAATTCTCATTTCAGTCCAATGTGCTAAGCATATGGCTATGATGCTTTGAATAAAAAGAAACATTAGTGTAATCAGCTCTAGCTCAATTCCCACATCTGCCGAGGTCTCCACTGTGTTTCAACAGAAAATGAAATATCTCTGAGTAACTGAAGTATCTCGGAGTTCAAGCTTTGTATCTTAACATTTTGATGTAATAAAAAATACCTTGCTATTCACAAAACTGTTTTCTTACTTTTACACTTCCACCACTGCTTAGAAACAATATATTGTCCATAGTTACATAAAGTCACTGTGGGCATACGCAAGGTTGCATTTGCTACCCAAAAGAAGGAATTAAAGCCTACGGTTTATGTAAGGTACCTCTGTACATAAGCTACTGCACACTGTAATTCCCTGATGTAACAACTCAAGATGGGTTTCTGGAAAGGAATCCCTCTGCTGAATAAAGCAGCACAGGGAGCCTTGAGGAGAACATGATTTGGCCTCAATTAGGGAGTGAGAATGTAAAATTCTTCCAATTTAAGTTGGTAGGATGCTGCACTGAGAAAGCTGTGCTTTAAAACCATCTGTTTCCTCCCTGAGATAGCCAGACAAATAGAAATAAAACTGGGGCTTTTTTGGTTATGCTAGCATTTAAAAAAATATTTTAAATACACTTTCATACTTTGCAGAGATAACATGTATCTTGTATTTGAAATATGCCTTACATTGCAATAAATGAGAGATTATCCAGTCTACGAGAGTTAGGGGGATTAAAGAAAAAAAATCACTTCAAAGCACTAAATCTGATGTATTTAATTTAGGAGCTCATGAATAAAAACAATTAAACTTAACTTTTCACAGGGAAATTCTGAGTTTACTATAAATTTCAACTGAAGTTCATCTTCTGCTTTTACTTAGTTCCCTGAGAGAAGTTTTCTGGCTGTTCAGACAGGCCTTGAAGACTTCTCATAATTTGAACAGACATTATTAAATTGGTCTAAGAGGAACAAGTCACATAAGAGGCAGTCAACAATAAATGGAAGGATATCAATGTCCACATAGGAGGCATGGTTTTCAGTTTTGACACAGATCAGATCCTATCAAAACTCGTATTGACACAGACAAAATAGAAGTAATTTTATTTGAGGAGGTCAGGTTGGAAAGAGGAAAAGGCACTGACCATATCTGGAACTGAAAACTGTTTTCCAGAAATTCACTTTAGTGATCTGTAATCTACACTTTCTTTTCAGCATGATTTGATTTTATTCTCTCAAAGAGCCCCCTACTCATTACCACAACAGTTATCAATTTTCAACTTCTAATAATCAAGTTTTTGGCCAGAGCTTTCAAAGTCCCTATGGCATCTTTTTATCCTGCCCACATACTGCAAAAAAGGACAGTAATAAGCAAGTTTCATTACTGGTTTGAAAGTTCAATAGATACATAAAAGGACTGTATTAGCAGACAACTTCACTTATAATAAAATAACCTGAGAAATTAATTTTGAAAACAGTGTACTATGCTGACCAGGTGCCCATTTTTAAAGACCAAGGAAGTTACTGTTTGCTTTAAAATAAATCTGCACTGTTAAACGAGTGCCATCTAGAAGCAGCAGTCAGGAGAGGTCTCTTTGGTGGGAGTCTAAGCCCAAGACTGGGTTTTGGTGCCCGATGCCTGAATCACTGCTGGCTGCCAGTGCAGTTCTCGGCCAAGCACAGGGATGGGCAAGAGTGGCCGAGGGGTCCCTGAGGGGTCCCTGAGGGGTTGTGCTAAGCTAGTTTTGCCAAGGAGTCTACTACCAAGGTAAAGAGTAGGGGTAGGGGTAGCCCACATCTGTGTCACCTAAGGACCAATAGCCCGAGGCCAGATAAGCAGGGCTGCTGGGGGTGGCGTGGGCAGGGGGGAGGGCAATACTCTGTGAGAAGAGAGGCAAGCCTGTAGACAGGGTGCCTACAATATCAGTGTCAGGCCACCTCCAAATTTCTCATGCATCCCACCACTACGTGCCCAGAGCCTGTGGCCAGGCTGGGAAGCATCACCAGAGTGCTCCAGAGACACTCAGGGCCACCCAGGCTGCTTCATACAGGAGCCCTACACAGCTGCACCCAGCTCTGACACATCCTACTCATCCCCCCTGCCAAGCACCCATGACTCCACATCACTGAAAGCTTTAGCATAGGGTGCTGTTAGAGGTCTCCCATCCACCACCTGGGATAAGAAGATGCCTCCATGCAAGTTGAGATGTATTTTAAAAGACCCCAATGTTTCTTTGGCTTGCAGCAAACACATCTGGATGATAATGTTACAACAGTCTGAAATTAAACTTTTATTTTTAATTCCTATTCTAAATTGCCAAGAACTTCCAACTTTTTAAAAAATTAAATGTTACTCTTCAATAATTACTTTTTTCCCCCAGATGAATCTATTGCCCCCTTAATGATAAGCTCAGAAAACTGGTAGCAATATTCCCTTTTTCTGAAAGTAAGCATGACCATTCATTGAATCTTTTTTTCACACAGCCACACTCATAAGAGTATTCTCAAGCTCCTGTGCTCATTCCTGATTACTGCTGTATGTTATGATCGAGAGAGAAGCTCGGTAAAATATTAACATGTAGGCAGCTCAAACACAATGGGATGGACCTAAACCAAGCATTTTTGGATGCTGTGAAATAACCTAAAGTCTGAAAAATCTAGGACTTGTATCCCCAAAGAAACCATGGAACAGCAGCATCACTTAAAAGCAGTGTGAAAATACGATACACATTGAAACTACATCATCCAGGGGATGGATTAACAGTCAAATGGTAACCAGAAGAGAGTCCATAGTTTCAGTGGAGTATTCCCGTTGAATGGGTCACCAGAGTCCTGTGAAAATCAATGCAAGCTTTCTGCTTCTATGAAAGGAAAACTGCTATTTCCACCCTCCCCTGTTAGCCTAATTTTCCCTGACTTGCAAATTTGTGTAAGAAAAAAGTAGTAATGTCTTTATGCTTTTGAAGGCAAAATAGTATCTTCCTGCTAAATGTAACCTGCAAAGCCATATCCTATTTTCTAACTAAGCAAATATGCAAAATCCACTCTAGTGTTTAATCTTAAAAAGTTAGTGGATTGGGAATATAATAAAAACTCTTATTCTTTCAATGTTGCCTGTAATTAGTAGCATGCATCCAGAGTGCTTTTACCTATCAACCATTTCAGGCTTCAAGCTTTTACCATTTTTCAGCAAAAAACCACGAACAATTTACAGGAGGGAAAGTGCAGTCACCTTAAGAAATGGGTGTTTTTATAAGAACTCCCATATCTAACACCATTTTGCATTTTATTAAAAAAATTAGTGCATAAGTGTATAAGAAAAACCCTCCCAACACTGCACTGCAAATAACTATCCAACAGCATATTGTTAAGCAAGTCAGAATCTGACAAGAAATTTAACAACATCATGCTGTTAAATTAACAGATTGATTTCCATGAACCCTGGCCAGAAATGAGGCTGGTCAGCTGGCAGCACCAGGAAACAAACATGTTGGTAGCAAGCCTCTCCTTCCCTCCCCCCAGATGCAGATGCCTGAAAAGGCTAACAATTAATGGAAAGCATAGGTCTCTGTCTTCAGAAAATATTACTGGGTGAGGAAACCCCAAAAGAATGTTTACAGCATGGACTACTGCGGAGATGAAAGTTGGATCTGTATGCGGTAGGGGAAGCAGTGTCAGGAGAGCAGTAGATGCCTTTTCAGGGATTTATCCAGGTTCTTAAGCTAGCAGGGTAACAGCAACCATGCTTGCATAATGGTTTTCTCCTAAAGAGGAGAGGTTAATAATATTGTGATTGTATAGGCTGCAATTCTAATTAAAGAGTATTTTGGCTATTATTAAAAAAATTCAATTTTAATTCAGTACTAAAGTCAGTTCTGTGCATCCTTAAAATGTCACTGATAGCACTGCACCGTACTTTTGTCCAAAGTCACAACAACACAGTTTATATGTAAAGTACATTGAAGAAAATCACATCTTTTACTTGAGAAATCCCTGATGTTTCACTAAAACTTTTGCTTACTTCTATCAAACTATGAATTAAGTGATTTTTATATTTACTTTTGGCTATGTAAACTAAAGATCATGACTACAAGACCATCCGAAGAATAAACTAAGTTAGGATCCAAACTGAGAGTTGAGTGCAGAAGTCACTGCCTCTAATTAAGCTGCCCTAAACACATGTCCCTGTCAGAAAGAGTACCTGATTGAGGGCGTAACGTCTCACTGATTTTACTGCCTTGCTCCTTTTAATTGTTTGCACAGCTCAGTACCACCATAATTCAACAAATTTCACAATGTTAGTGACATGACTACAGAGCACCTTGATAAAGGAGACAAGCATCTGTATTGTCCATGGAGAAACTGAAATTTGATTTACCCAGGAACACAGAATCAGTTCCACATTGAAGCTTGGACATTATTTAATAACAATACTTACTTTTCACTTTGTACTGTCAGAATCAACCTTCAGCTCACAGCTAACTTATTGTTTTGCTTCGAGTCATTGTTAGTAACATCCCAGAATAAATAAATGAGCCTATTTGTTGGAACTGCAGAGAGTCCAACTTTATGGATTTGATTATATCCTGTTTTACAGACATAAAGGTCAGTGACTAGGTACAATTTTTGAGGAAAACGTGTCTTATTTCCCTATTTCAGGGTATGGCTCTAAAAAAATGGGGTTGATTTCAGTTCACTCAGTTTTGGTATACCTCTGAAATCTGAAGCATTCTCTTTCACTTGGGTACCTGCAGTGACTGTCTGTCCCCAGTGTGGTGTCTACAAGGCATCTCTCTCTTCAACCAGGAGTACAGATAACCAGAAAAGACAGGTACTGGCAATTTGGAAGGTCTTCATTCAACCTTCTTCCACTTGCAGAACAAGGATCTCAGCATTATTTATCCTCAGAGGGACTAAGTTAAGTCTTTCAAATGCTACATGTGTGTCTCAAGCCCTAAGACGTTGCACAGTGACAGGCTAAAGGCATTCCCTGAAGGCACAGCACTCTGCTGATGGGACTATGCGAGTACAAACCTCAACCACACCATGGGCAAGAAACCACTATGTCCTTGCACTTGGATTAGGGAAATGAGGGTTCTGGTCTCAGTTCTCAGCAAACACTTTCTATGTAATATAAAGAGGGTCTGAGAGCCACATTGTGATGAGCAGGCCCTAACTCTTCTTCAGCAAGGGCACAGACATTAAACTGCTATGGACAAAAGTGCTGTCACCAGAGTCTTCATTTGGCCTCACTTTTGGGAGCCTCCAGGGAATGTATGGAGAGCCCGTGTGCCTATCCATTTGAGCAGGGCTCCTGGGGAGGGACACACCTTCATAGCTATGACGAGACATTCCATCATCCTTGGGTGGCCACAGATGAGTGCTTAGAAAACCCAAGTGCTGATAAACGTCTAAGTAGGCACAGAGAGTTAGTGGTACAAGCCGAAGGCTCAGGTAGGATTTAGGCAGACTGGATTGCACCCTGGTTTCTCATAGACTAAGGTGCAGCTTGGCTGTAGGTGGCCCCACCCTTCCACAGGAGAGAGGAATAGCCAAGTTCTCCATATTTCACATGGCATAAGGAACATGCTCCTTGGGAGTGATCCTGCAGTGTTAACCCACCACATGATGGGAGTTTGAGCCAAGTGTGTGTGCATTGCATAGTTTCATATTTAAATTCCCCAAATGCTTGTCCCGGAAATAAAATAATAAATACTCGCAAATATGCATGCCTACACACATATATAAATAATTTTGTTCCAGATTAGATTTACATTGTCACAACTTAGTATTTTAGAATAATTACAGTGAATCAGTAATTCCAACAGTCTGTGAGCTCGCTCTTTTCAGTGTATAAATAAACTACTGGAGATCTCCAGGTGCCTTGCAGCTAAACAGTGCTGCTACCCTTGAAACAGATGTTTCTTGAGACTGGATTCGTAAAGTGAAAATAAATTAATGTGTGCACAAGGAAATTGTAAAAAGAAAAATCCTTAAGGTCACTAATGACAAAGCAAATTGAAACCAAAAATCCCAATTAAAAAAACCCTTCAATTGAGCTGCAAACCTATGTAGCATCATTTAGCTAAAGGAAGAACAGGGATAAGGAGTTAAAAGAAGCTGTCATAATGGAGCAGTAATTATTCAGTCATGGGAGATCTTTTCTTTTTTGTTTCATTTTCTGCTATTAAAGTAATCAGACATAAACTATGTACTGCATTCAAGCCACTGAGTTGTTTTAAGCCAGTACTGAGGGGTTTTTAAAATAAAAATTTACATATTCAGAGTACATATCTACTCAATTAATAGAATTTCTCTGCTTTAATTTTTCATCCCACATGACACAGCATTAATTTGCTTTTCTTACTGTTTTGATCTATTTTTACAACAACTATCACCATCTTACACTTCCCCACAATTACCTCCTAATTTCATCAGAATAAAACAAAGGATTATGCAACAGAAGATCAGGCTGGAACCTGAAGATCAGCTGTGTCATTTACACAGCTGCTACCTGCACAAAGCACAGCTATTCAAAATTCTTCCATCCTAACTAGTACGAGGTCCAGACCTTGCACAGCTCTACTATCAGTTGTATTAATCTGCACAATTTTGAAGACATCCCTTCTTACCTTTCATCTCCTTCTATATAGTGTACTTCAATTTTCAGCAACCTCAGTTAAAAGGAAAGTATTAACAGCAGAATACCTGCCTTCCTTCCAAATCTACATACCTGAACATACACTAACAGCAAGCCTTTTAATCTGTTCATATGAGCCAAGTAGAGTAATAAAATCTGTATTCTATTCTACAGATATTAACAATGTTAACAACAGAAAACTCCAATTCTACTTATTATCTGCTATCTGGGCACAAAAAACATGCTCTAATAATAATTTCTGAAATAATAATTTTAACTGCAGCATTTACAGTACTCTCACCAAGAACATATTTTTAAGAGTTTATACCAAGATTAGAAGTCAGTACTGACTACTATGAGAATATGAAAATTATTTTATCAGGATATATGCAAACATATTTTGGCAACATATTGTCTTTCAACATCTCTGTTGAAAATATTAATACCTTTTACAGCACTGCTTAGAGAACTTTTTTTCTATAGAAGTGCTACGAGGTGGACAAAAAAATAAAAAGGCAAAAAAAGCAGAAAAGAAAACAACTCTAAAAAAATAAAGTGCATCATCTCTCAGTATGTTCTGTGCAGAAAAATGAATTTAACAACGAAGACACAGGAATGCTCCATAGAATACTGTAGCAGTTTTTAGCAGGTACATCCTCAGGAGTATAGTCCTAAGTATAGCTTGTATAGAATACTGGATTTGGCTCCAAAACGTGGCTATCACCAGCAGTGACACTATGACAGCCCACCAACAACATTTTACAGCAAAAATCATCAGATATCTGCAGTGGAATTCTTACTACAATTACACTGCCCTCAAAAGATACATTGGTGTCTTGAAGTCAGCCCAGGTGTGTATTCCCAAACTGTAGCTGTACAGAGCAGTCTATGTCATCTATTACAAAATAACTATTTTTCCCCCAAAGAAAAATAATCTAAGAACTCAATAGTCTGCTGAATGTTTATATAATCATATGAGTAAACTACCAGGTCATAGTGACAGAAGAGTTGCCCATTCTAGGGTACAGCCAGGACAGAAAAAAAAAAATAAAATCTAGTTTTGAGGGAGTTGTAGGACACAGAAAATGGCATCAGGTGAGCAAGACCACAACCAGCTGGCAGGGAATACTTCTAGAAATACAGTGTATAGCACATGAACCCGCAACCCAGTCATAGAAGATGATGGGCACCTCCCAGTTTCTTCTTGAAAGGATTTCCTGAAAGGACTTGCACAGCAATTCAAACTGTTACACAGCTTCATCAATCCCACAGAGGAGGTTTATTCTTTAAGTATTGTAGTGCCCCATAACTGCAGCGAAGGGTTCGGATCAGGTGTTCAGGAGCACAGATCAAAGAGCACACTGACCACGGGATGTCAGTGCCCAGGTCACAGAACCAAACGTGCCACTCACAAAGCCAGAGGCAGTAAGGAGCGGTTTCCACAACCATTTGTGACTTATGAGTGACCCTGCCAGCATTCCCTTTCTATTTTGGGGCGCAGTCAACCACGTTTAATGCTTTCAGCTAAGACAAGTAGGTTGACTTAAAGTAGAAAAGCTCACACAATTTAGCTCCATTATCATCTAGGGGAAAGGGAGGTACTGGGAGGGAGCACAGTGTGGCTTCTGCTGAACTAATTCCACTGGAGTGTGAAACAGGTGTGGTTAAGTGTGAAAATTTAATGTGGAATGAACAAAGGAAAATTATATAAAGTTTGGAAGAAACATGAGGCAGCGTGGGCTGGCCAAGCTTCTGCTGCTCTAACACAGGCACTACAACGACCAGTTTGTTAAGGGTTCTGTCCTGCCAGAGACAGGAGAGCAACTGGATGCCCACACTGACACAGCACATTATTTACATAAAAATGAGCCTGTGCCCATCAAAGTGGTATGTGTTTCAGACAGCAACTCCGAACAAGCTCCAGGGATCAATGGAAAGCTGATTCCATGGACAACAGCATTCAGTATTTGTTCCCATGGGGAAACATGATCATGTTCCCTCACACATTTCATTTCTGCAATATCATACTTCCCTGACATAGGGGATATAAAATAACCTATTTGCATGTGTCTGCACATCTATTCAAAAAAGATAACATAAGTAACACTACATAATCTCAACACAAATTCCATGTTAAAGGGAATTGCAAGTTGACAAAAATATTTTTTCCTTTTGAGGGAATCATGACAATTTAGTTCTTTTACCAGTATTATACAATACTTATGTAAATTGTTAAAAAAGGATAAAAATTTAGTTATACTGAAATTTTGAGAGGATACTTGGAGGATAGACTACATTTGCCAAAATGTGTGGACCTCATATCCTTACAAACTACAGAGAGTTCAGGACAGAGCCCTAGAGAACTAGGTTACTTCCACAAAGACTTCCATTAACATTTCTGAATAGACTAAAGAAGCTTTTAGATGTAAATTCCACCCACTTTTAAAATGAAATAATCTTGTTAACATTTACCAAACCATTATAAACAGAGAAAGCCCAAGAATATGGAAAGAATTAAAAGTATGATTTGGGAGCTGTTACTCTACCTTCCCTTCCACAAAAACACATGCATGATAGCAACAAAAAGAAGCTGAGCAAAAGGCTTATTTCTTTTGAACTTTTATGATCTTGCTGCACTGTTTTGTTGTTCAAGTCAAGCATCATAAGAAAATAAAAATATTGTTTTAAATAAAGGATGTTGTTAGTGGAAGTTGCGTAAGATGTCAACATTGAACATCAAAAGCTTGGACTGACACTGCCATTCCCTTCTTTATACTATTCCAGCCCATTTCTCCAGAGTCTCTTTAGAAATGCCAGGTCCTTCAAAGTCAAGTTAAAAAGGCCCTAAATGAAACACTTCTGTTCACAAATACTGAGCTGGATCTGAAATAGTCTGCTAAATAGTGCAGAAAAAATGAATAAACAGAAATATTTGCATCATCATTTTGCTACTTATAAGGGTTTTGTTTCAGGTTTTTTTCCCTCCAAAATAAGAAGGTATCTACTGCAAACTACATTTTTGATGCACACAATCCAGAGATTCATATGCAACCCAAGTTCAGTATTTCCTGAGAGCTGGAATTTACCATCTCCCAATAAGCCCTAAGACATTCTGTGGAAGTTGAACATCCTCACTTAATGTACGGTGAATCTTAAAAATCTGTTCCTTAATTTTTCTAAGCCAAGTTGGGATAAGTATCCAGAAAGGTATCATACCCATCTTTAAGTGTATACCCTTCCAATAAAGCAAGGATGTAAATGTATCTGTCATGTTTCAGAGGAATTTTAGCAGAAAGTTTTTGTAGTGTAAATACAAAAAGAGTTCTTGCAACTCAAGTGTGTGGACTTGGCTTGGCCCACTTCACCAGTAAAAAACGTTCTGCATAAAAGCCAGATGTTATCTACTGAAAGATTTAAAAAAATTAGATTTTAACAGTAACTTATGGGTGTTAAATACATTAAACACACCACTTTCACATGTAACAGAGGAATAACTGACCATATTCAACTATTTTTTCCATCACTGATATCTACATAAATTCTGATGAGTTTTAGCCAACAAAAACAAGTTTTGGGAATCCACAAATCTATCACATATATCAAACTTGTATACACTCCATATTTATTCAAAGTATATGGCCAAAAATGCCTCCAAAATAAACAAACTATTACACAAGAACAGCCTGTTAATCAAGAATCCTACACCATTCTGAGTTTATACCTCCTTGTTTTCTGCTTGGAGTATTTTCTCTACTGCTTTATCACTGATGCAACCAGAAAGACTACTGCAAACAGCAATAAATCATATAAAAACTGATAAAGTTTCCTGCACTTTCAGTTGGTTAAAAGAAGGACTGCCTTGAGGCAAAATATACTCTTGAATTATGTATGGCAGAAACATGAGTACTGCAGTACAGTACAGATTCTGGAACACTCAAATGAGGTGGGTGTTTCTGGTTCTTTGTTACACTGAAATATTTTAGATAGGCTTTTAGAGAAGATTAAGGATGGAATTTTCAGGGAAGTTTAAGAGAACATGTTGCCTAAATCCTCTGAATTTTAATGGAGGAGTCACAGAACCATAGCATAGTTCGGGTTGGAAGGGACCTGGAAGATCATCTGGTGTCAATCCCCCTGCCACAGGAAGGGACACCTTTCACTGGACCAGGTTGTTCAAAGCCGCATTCAAGCTGATCTTGAACATTTTCAGTGATGGAGCATCCACAACTTCTCTGGGTAACCTGTTCCACTGCCTCACAAGCCACACAGCAAAGAACTTCTTCCTACTATCTAACCTAAACCTACCCTCCTTCAGTTTAAAGCCATTCCCCTTTGGCCTACCATTACAGCCCTTGTCAGAAGTCCCTCTCCAGCTTTCCTCTAGCCCCTGGAAGGTTTATAAGGTCTCCCTGGAGCCTTCTCTTCTCCAGGCTGAACAGTGCCAACTCTCTTGCCTGTCCTCATAGCAGAAGTGCTCCAGCCCTCTGATCCTCTGGACTCGCTCCAACAGGTCCATTTCCTTCTCATGTTGGGACGAGTCATGACCCATAGTAACAGAGCTATTTAAGAAAACATGTGTCCTGTAAGGTAAAACTGACACAGGAGATCCACACAGCTATTTAACCTCAAGAAACCACTATTTAAAGGACAATTTTCTGAACATTTGGTTTTCACTGACTTGAGGCATAACTGAATTATTTATTCTAAAAATTCAGAAGATCTTCACATTCCAGACACCCTGCTAGCAACATGTGGAATAATCCCATTATGCATGTTTTCTATCAAATAGCAAATAATCAGAGTAATCACTTGAAATTCTTTGATTTCACTGCCAAATGAAATACTACAAAGGTTAAGCAATACTACAAGCAAACAGAGGATGTCAACAGACAATTTAAAAGTATTGGATACCAAGTATTAGGACATGTATAATGAAAATCTATATAAATCACTTGACTATTCTCCTACTTTGTCATGCTCCTTATTTGAAAGCCAGTGAGCTTTCTTAAAAAGCAGCCTTTTTGTAGTTATTAAAATGTGATTCTTGTAAAAAGAAGTATGTAACAAGTGGGATTTTTAAAATAATTGCATGGAACTTCTCCATATTTATATTCATTCTTTGAAATATAAAGTACCAGAAGTATTAACTTCAATTTGAAAAACAAAATATACTGAAACAACTGAGGAAAATAGAGAAGAAAAAAATCTTTAAAATAAGTTTAAAGATTTTTTTTTTAAACCTTTTTGTTCTTCATTTACAAGACATCACCTTAGTAATAGTTACATGTGAGTAATACTTCCCTACAGCTTTAGATTCAGGTATTTTAAAAAATAAGTCAGTTATTTCTATAGTCAATACAAGTAATCTAAGTATGGTAAGTTACATATGGTATGTATGATATGTACATACAATACATATGGTAAGTTGCAAGGAGCATGTTGAAAAAAACAGGTCCTGTATTTTCAACTAGTGAGCAGTATATCAAGTGTGGGGAAAAAATCGATAAACAGTAAAACCAAAATCCAGTATCTTCAGAATTATTTATCTCCTAAGAATCACTGTAACGAATAATGTCTCTTCCCAGAAAAACAGATTCCTAGAACTGGACAGTAAATTCCTCATGACAGAGGCTAGAATATCAAAGGACTGACTTAGACTGTTGTCAAATTCTGCAGTATCTATAGAAAAAAAGAAATATTTGGGTTCTATAAATTGAAGAGTGAATCAACTGTACCTTTGCAAAGGTGTCATGGGAGCTACTATCACATTTCTAAGAAAATTCTAGTTGAATTTCACTGTGGAAAAGCAACACTAGAAAAGTTATATAAATATCTAGTCAACTGGAAATTTTCAAATCGACAAGGCAACTTTGCTCTACAGCACCATCAGAAATTCTTGGAAAAACTAGCTAGCTTAAGTACTGAGTGTTTAATGATGTGCTTCTTCGGATGTGTATATATTTTGATAGCCAAAATAGTAAAATTTGAAATTTTTTGAAAAATTAAATTGACGTATGAAGCTTTTTTAGTGTAGAAAAACAAAGAAATCAGTCATCAACTGTACATGAAAAGTAATCATGGGATATAATACTTATGAAGAAGCTATATGGCCAGAACGATATTAAAATTCGCCCTGATCTCCTTAAATTTATCAAATTACACTGCATGGCTCAAAAGATAGCTCATCATCAGGTCCACATAGGTACAGTATATTTGATATCAAACTTAGCTGGAGGGTATACTGAAATATTACACTAATTTGTGCAGAGGAGCTCACATGATGTACAATGGCCTAAGGGCAGAAGGGGAACCTTGTGCAGAATGACAAAACATACTTTTAACAAATGCTGTATTAATAATGGCAGGACAGGGGTTTTTTTGTCTGTTAAAATGCTTGCAAGAACACAAGTAACTAATACCACATATTGACTTCTGCTACACTCAAGAAACTTTATACTTTGGAAAAAGAATAGTTGCTTTCTATACTGACTGTCTGCTCTTTTCCCTTACCAAGCTTTACCATAGAAAAGGTAAATTCATTTTAATTCTAAATAAAATCACCAGGAACTAACCAGTATCTGTTCCCACAAAGAACAATTTGTATGCTATTATTACTTTCTTGCCTATCGTATCCGAAAGATTTGTTCCATTTTAACTTTCCAAGTTTAATAATCTGTATTTAAATTAAGTTAACCACCCTAGGCATCCCTATGAGAACTTCACATGCTTCTTTTCTCAAAAACCATGCTCTACACATTCCAGTAGGTTTGAAAAGTACTAAGTTTTCCAGTTTTCAGGAAGTATTCTTGATCTAAACCCAAAAGGACACATTTCCAACTCCCTGTATTACACTAAAACCAACTGTTTATTAAAAGAGCATTGCTAAGCAGAAAACATTCTAACATTTCTCCAAGCCACACCTATTTAGCCTAATTTTATACCTTCTGTAATACTCAGACAACTGAGGTTTAGTTTAACACTTCAGAACTACGTGGTTTCAAAAGAGAAAAGGAAAATTTAGATGTTAGAATAAATAATGATTTATAAAAACACATTTTTCTACACATTTTTTTCTCCATACATGCTAATGTGCCATGACACCTCTATCTCCAATTGACACAGAACATAGTTATACATACCACAGTTTGGTGGTTAACTTGAATCACTTCATCCCCAGCATGGATTTTCTTGCACCGATCTGCAGGTGACTGAATTTAAAATAAAAGAGATGATCAAGAATACAGTTCTTACCGGTCATCATCTCTCTTTTAGCAGTATGATTTCTAAGCTATGTAAATCAGGTTAGAATGATAATGACATTCTACTGTGAAATAAAGAAATAAAAAAATATTGAATAAACAAATTCATTCTGGTCGGAGAAAATTGGTCTGTACTATTCTACACAATAAAGTCAAACCTTAAGAAATGTATGAATATATATATCATAACCAAGTCCTAAGGATTTCTTTTTAATTCCATTCTGTCAAAAGGATGCTTTAATCTGCCTATGTCTTAAACTTTGAAAGCCAACTGTTGGCTAAATTTTGAGCCTACCAAGAATAACAGGCAATTCCTCATAAACAAATTTCATAACATTGTCTTTTTATTCTACAATGTTTCAACATGTTATAGAGAACTTCAGTAAATTACTGTTCTGCAAAAAGTAAACAAGGAGAGAAGATTAGGTCAGGTACCACCTAGGAAGATCGTGTAAGTTAATGGCAACTTTGGTTTTTTATCATTATTAGGTGAAAGAAACACAACTATGGCAAAAATCCTACAAAGATCACACTTTCAAAAAAGCAAAGTAGTTTTGTTCTTTGCCTCAAAACCCCCTTTAATAATAACAAAAATTAAAACCACAACAAAAAAAGCCCAACCCTCCTCCATAAAGTGAAATCCCCCCAGATTTTCCCATCTTCTATCTTTACAGCAGACCAACTGTTTTCTGAGGGAAATACCCACATGTTTAAAGGAAAATAAATTCCTTCAGCTTTTGATAGAGTCACACCACTTTATTTTTTTTCTCCATTCTGTGGCTGCCAGCCTATGAAGGCACTTCAACTCCCTGATAGAAGGTGAGACTGACAGTTTGAAAAAAAAAAAAACACACCAAAAAACCAAACCAAACTCAAACATGTTGGTCTGGAGCAGATTTCCAAAAAGTTGCTGCAAATTTTACATAAAGGAATGAAATGAAATTCATTTTCAGGTGAGATAAGAGCTAACCTAGAGAAAATGCTCCAGGCCTGAAACATGAACTGCTTGTAATAACCAATATACTATATCCCCATTCAAAATCTGCCTCATAGCTATGCCATGACTTTCTAGTACAATTGCAGGTAATTCGTGGCTTAAGGTAAGGACAGTGTTTAAATGGAAGATATCCAAGAGAAATGAGAGACTGAAAGAGGGGTCACTCGTGACTCAGTCCCAGGAGACATTGCACAGAACATCCTAAATCAAACTGGGCTGGTAAAAGTGTAATTTTAATTACATAGAGAATAGTAGCCTTGACTTTTTGGCACTACTTCAGCATTAAAGGTGTCGGCCAAGTGACTTGGGGAAAAATTTTAACACTGGTGATTATGTTCTAATAATCTGTTTTTTGTCTGCCATTTCACTAATCACAGTTACTCATTCATACCTCTAAAATCTTTATAATCCTCCTATGTAATACAGCTCTTCTAGCTCAGATGTAGTTACACCTAAGACTTTTAAAATGTCAATGCAAGTGAATCTTGTGTCATTACTCTTGAACTCTGTAAGACTTTACTGACACAAACTTTCTTTTATACTGTCTTCAGCACTAGCAGCTTAGATCTTGACAAAACAGGTATTTGGCTTGGCATTTGGCCAAGCTACTAAAATATAGTCTGAGAATCTTGAAACTGGAAAAGTCTATGTTAAAAAAGCCTCATTTCAATTATGCCTCAAACACACTGCGAGGTGAGGTAAAAATAATTTATAAAGAAGTGCCAAAGTTGTGGTCTTGTGAAGGGGTTGCAACTTCTGCTCCTTACTGCTTTTTCCTCTCCAGTAAAGAATGGACCTTGCTGTAAAATAGTGTCTTTTATCACAACTATCTAAGGAAAACAGGGCAGAATTGGTAAGATATTTCTTTTTTAGATATATATGCTCACTTTTAAGCACAAGATCTATTCATTAAGTCCTACTAGGAGGAACAAAGTGTGTCACATCACAACTGTATCTTCATTAGCTGGTAATTTGGTCCAACAGGGAGCTGAACAAGAGATGGAAGTACCTGTCACTAAGGGTTACACATCAATACCTAAAAGCTATTCAGAATCTGCTTAGAATTTATTCTTCACAATAGATTTAGTTCTGTCCTTTAGGTTAAGTGTTGTCTTTGTCCTATTCCCTCAGTATAGCCACACTGTCTCTGGAAGTCCAGTTTAGACACCCTGGAGCACAATTGCTCCACGTCCAGAGACTCTGGTGTTATTTCTTCTAAAAGGCCTCTCTTCCCCGTGATCTAAGGGTGCCACACAAACTCAACCAGTGCACAGGAGTGGGGACACTGGGAGCACCCCCCTTCAAAGCTATGTTTCTGGTGGAGATGCACCACACGATTTTACTTTAGAAAAAGCCTCTTTTCTATTGGAAAACCAAAGGACAAAATGGTTTTATTTAAAGGATACATTTAGTTCATGAATCTCTCCAAAATGGTCTAAAAGGGCTACTCCACAAGAAACCTCAACTCTCTTGCTGGACCAATACACCGTTTAGATTTGTTCCTTCCAAACAAAAGACAGAAGAGATGAACTGGAAAGCTCAGCTTGCTCTAATGCTACAAGACCACCAAGGAGAAGCAGTGACCTGTGAGGAAACACTGCTCTCTCACAGTTCAAGCTTCAGAGCTCAGCTGCTTTGATCTGCAGGGCTGATGTGTTGGGAGAGATGACTCCTAATGCTGAACAGCAAGATCCAAACTCTAATGGGCTTTGTAGTCGGACATCAAACACCTCAAATAGCAAAGAGAAAAAGCAGAACTCCTCTCTTACATTAATGTGGCTAGCACTACAATGCTACTGTGTTTAATGCAGAGACATTGTGCTTCTCTGTAATCTTTCAGACAAAAAAGTCTGCCACTGTCTCACGTGGAAGAGCAGAATTGGAAAGCAAAAGGACACAAAATTCTGTTCAAATGGAAGAGAATTTGGATTCTTGTTGTTTCCTAGAAGTTAAACTGTATTACCAATAGTAAACATATCAAGATCAGCAGGTCAGATCAAATGTGCACCATCATGATCTTGCTCGGTCCATGCTGCTTAGAATCAAAAATTTGTGTGTGCGTGTTTGTGTTAAAGGAAGCAGTTAGCAACTGTGTTCTTAAAAGCAGGAGACACTCCACTTTCTCTAGAGCATTACTCATTTTCACAAATGCTTTAACACACAACAGCTTTTTCCCTTGACAACAGAGTGCAGTATTTTTGTCTGCTGTGAGCACCTCCAGGGTGTCACAGTGAGTGAAAGAGTCAGTCAACAGCAGAAAAGTCATTAGGACTGAGGCTTCCTGACATAGCTTTAAATTATATTCATGAATCACAAAAGATAAGAGTTTTTAGGGAACGCATTAAGATTTTATTTTTATCTTTGCCCCTGGGAAATTAAATCCATTAGTAAGTCATGGAGAGAAATTGTTCCTTTTTTAATCCAAGAAAAATTCAACTGTAAAAACCATTCTCTTTATTTCATACATTTTCTAGAGTAAACTCAACTGTGGTTCTGTTTGGTTTGTTTAGCTTAGCTAATTTCACTGATGATGTCTGTAGCTGTAGATCTGACTCTTTAGAATTTTGATTTCAAGGATGAAATTTCTTACATTTTCCTTATTCTAACACAGATGGCATTCATAAAAGTTCTACAGCAGTATGTCTGTATCTATGGGTTATAATATATGGATATCCTGCCTGCAGCAGCAACAAACAGAAAGAAAAAAGGCTTTCAGACTGAAGGTCCTATGAAAGGATAAAAACAATATTCCTATTTTATTGAGATGTTAACAGAACCTCAATGCAGATCAGATGCAGCAGCTGTAAATACCACGTAGGTAGTTTGCATTTCCCACAGGATGACACAAACATTACTGACAGCTTCATTTTAAGAAAATGCCATCAGAATCTATGAAAGGAATTGTCTAAATAATTATGGAACAGTTCAGTGTTGTTTAGTGATTGTTCCATATTAACTGAAGATCACGGATAGAAGCCTTTCCCCCCAAAAAATATTGTTTTGCTCACCTCCTAACAGACAGCCAGTTCTCTAAATATGGTGTACAAGGAAAGGAGCTTGTATTTCAAAGGCTTTCGAAAAGTAGTCTGTTATGTTTTAGTTGCTCTTTAATGCCTTCAGTGAGAACTAGTACATTGCTAATAAATTAGTGTTCCTTTCCATAGGCATTACTCAAAAGTTCATGCAGAAATACGTGGTTATTTGTCAATGTGAAGGGATGTCCATTTCCATGCATTCATTTATTACTAAATGAAGATTGATAGATGGGAAATATAAAAGCTGTTTGTCTAATTCTGCAGCAAACTCCAGCATAACAACCTAAACATAATATAGATGTTTATCTTTTATTCACAGAGCAAAATAAGTCCAAGACAGCTGCTTCCGTCTTGACCAACTGCAATATTTTAGTGTCTTGCAAGAACAAATCAAAACTGATTCCCCCGGTCCTTAACTGGGAACAACTCTTTCAGTTCTAGGGTAAACAAGCACAAGCATCTCTGCTGTCCAACATGCCATTGATCCTCAACAGCCAACTAGCACACGTTTGCAAGCAAAATGTAGTCTATAGCAAAGGGAAAGCATTAACCACAGGTAAGGTCAGAAAGGTTTCCAGGCCTGAACATACAGTATTAACAATACTTACATTTTCTGTTGTTCCAGTAATTACATGGAGACCATCATATGTTGACTTAATGTACATACCCTAAGAAAAAGACATCATGGGAAAGAATTTTTAAAGTGTTTCACAAACCATGACCATCCAAACAAATCTTGCATATCTCTAAAAGAATCTCTCTTTTCTTTTTTGCTTTTCTTATGATTTGTGGACTTTAATACATGCCATGAGGAATTTGTCTCTGGATAGGAAAGTACTTTTTGATACACTTCAACAAGAACAGCCCAAATTATTTTGGCCTGCTTTAACAATAGCAAGCTAAAACTTTTACCACAGTCATGCCCATAAATCCTTCCTAGTATTTTTAATACACTCTTTGAACTACAAATAAAACAACACCTTGTTCCAAAAAGCCCCAAAATTACAAATTGCCTTAGTATGATCAATACTTCCACTTTGCTTTGAAAACCACAATAGGTTTTAAAAGATCTGGAGTCTCCAGTAGGCAATGCTGCAAACATAACTTTCAAACTGCAAACCAATGCTCAGAATTGTGCCTGCAAAATGACTGTAAGACTTTCTCATAACCCCACTCATCTCAGTGGGCAGTTCAGCTGTAAAACTCAATGATGCAAACTTAAACATCAACTTTGTTAGCTATTCCACTTCTATCAAAATTACGAAGAAGGAGGAATAGCTTATGAACAGACAGAAGTTCCTGCACGGGTAGTCTAAGACAGTATCTCAAATATGCATTTTCATCAAGCCTTAATTCAAACATTTTAACATCATCCACTATGACACTGACAGAAGGAAAAAGGAGAGAATTGGCATTCTACAACTTCTGAGGAATCTCCTTTCCCCCACCTGCTCCACAGAGAGCAGGGAAACATCCCCTTCACAGCCTACATTTTTCTCCTTTTAATCACAGTGCCACAAAGAAATCTGTCCCTCACTGAGGAACAGAGTGGACTCACTGGTGAGTAAGTATGGTAAACAGGCAAGGTAGACATATCAGGTTGGATTAATCTAATTTGGGACCAGAACTCACATACATTTTAGTAGCAGAAACAAGGAAGTTCATCTCACTTAACAAGGCAGATAATATTTCCAATAAAAATCACAGGGACACTATGAGTTTCTCAGGATAGGGGTTCAAAAGTGAACTCCTATTCTGTTCTGCATAATTACATAGTGGTAATTGCATCAAACCCAGTTCTTATACTGAGCTGCCACTGCTAGAAGGTAACAAATCAAGAATTTGATCACCTAGGTAACAAATCAAGCTCATTGCTATACAGTCAGAAACCCCTAATATCATCCTTCTATTTCCAGGTCCTCTGTGCACCTTCAGTAATTTCTCCATTGGTTGGCTCCATCACAGAGTTTCTGCTTAACTCAATTACCTCAAATATAGAATGGCTTTTTCATACATTCGTCCTCACAACACCCCTGTGAGGTAGGGAAACACTAATATACACACATCCGAATCCTACCATACACACATCTTACAAAAAGTGCAATGAGCCACACAAGAGGCTGAAACAAGTTGGTATCAGTTATTTAGCACGAACACCTGCCCTGAAACCGCCAGTTGTCAGGGTCTAAATCCCTCTCAGGACCCAGACCTAAGTGAGAGGGCCATACACGCTGCAACATGGCAAGAGCTAAAATGACCATGACCATGGTGGCATGAATGGTGAGTGAGGTCCCCACATAGAGCATTCTCTGAAGAAAGCCACATCTTTATTGACAGCGAGTTACTGCTTTTAACTTCAAACATCAGGGTGAAAGCCAAGGATACAGTCTCACATTTAATGGCTACACAGTCTTTGGTTTTGTGCAAAGCATTATTTCAAAGGACAGTAAGGTCATCCAAGTGTGCTATTAGGGCAGAGTGCAATTCACATCCAATCTAGTCTTTTCTACAAATTTAAAAGACTTTGAAAAAGCAAAAGAGGAAGAAGAATTTTTGCAGAATGCTCTTTAAAGGCTAAAATCAAGACTTGCACACGTTAAGAAAGGAGAGGGAAGAGGGAAGCCGAAAAACCCCCCTCCACCTCAGACTCTATTTATTCCACAGGTGTAAAATTAATAAACATTAAATTAGTACCATGTCACATTAATTTTGCAAGCACAAACATAACTTTTGCTATAAAGCTGCTTTTAAATAAGAGGTAACATTTTGCAACACCAAAATGAGCCCCTTTCAGCCATGTTCTGCCACTCTTCATTTTAAATTAACATTATATGGGAAATGGTTCAGAGAAGAGAATGTTTCTGGCTTCAATTGTTTTATCCAGGATGGAAATAAGAACACCACAGACATTTACAAATTTCCCCCTCTCTGCCTCCTTGTGGTTGCACAATATTAACAGTACTTTTAGCAATTAAGGATACAGGAGAGATCAGTGTGCGCTGTTAATTTGTACTGAAACAAATCTTAGGTATTCTTACTGAAACATCTTAGGTATTCAAAGATAATGCCATGGTCCCTAACAATTCACAAGAATCAGTTACATGAAATGACAGGAAAGATAATTCAGTTTATATGACTAAAATAACCATAAGCTAACCAACCTAGTAATCAGGAATAAATGTATGTCCAAATTAAAGAAGAAGTAAGTCATGGTGAATTACATGACAGATTATCCTGATCAGTTATGGGCAGAACTCTAATTTCAACCCAATCATTATATTTTATCTTGCTGATTTAGTTAGGTGTTAGAAAACAGACCTTGTGCCTTTTTTCTTTTTTCCCCCCTTTATTTGTTTATGGTTTTTTGTTTGTTTGGTTTCTTTAGGAATGAAAACAGAATGTGATATACCTCTAACATATTTTATGCAATGGTCAATGGAAAAGAAAAGAAGATACTAGTTCCATTTTATCACACACAACGGCATTTCTACTTTCACTGTGACACTATTGTAATGGTGCCCTCCAAAGTTGCATGCACATCTTTAACCCCAAACAGCTCTCAGAATCCTGCTCATAATTATTTCCCAGCTCCTCCAGTATTTCAAACAAAAAAAATTCAGGAGACATACAAACCATAGTAGTACAGTGGAAGTCTGACCAATCACTCTCATGTTCTGGGAAATTTACCTTTGCATTTCTGCATCTAGAAAGCTTGAAATCATATCACAATACCTTACCTGACTGGGATTAAATTGATTATATCAATAGGAAAAAATTGAAATTCAAGATTAACCATTGCTATAGTTCTCTGATATTCTGTTCTATATTAAAAATAGAGACAAAATAGGAAGCAACTCTTGCAGAAAATGTACCCAAAGAAAACTTGTTTTCCTGCTTTCTGTCTAAATACCTTCACTGTTTTCAGTCAAGCAGCAATATTTTTGTTTCATGGTAAAAGATACTACCCAAGCTAGTCTGTTTTGTCTCTTTGTAGAACATCAGTACTGTAAAAACATACAAAATTAACTTCTGCTTACTAGTACAGATGAAACAACTTCCAAGTCCTCAAAGAAAAAAAAAAGAGGAAAAAAAAAGGAAAAAAAGAAAAAAAGGATTACACATGGAAGCAGGCTGGTGATTGGAAAGCCGACCACATTAGTCCATTTCAAGGTTTTTTAAGTATCTACCCTGAAAACTCTTTTTCCCCTTACTGCACAGTCAGTGCAGGCTGTATCTCTTCCCCCAGCAACACTCACTGGAAAAAACAGGAAGGCACCAGTCACATAACCACACCTGGGCAAGAGACCAGGGATAAAGGGGGGAAAAAAAGGGAAAAAAGCCCCACACCAATACCAAAACAGACCTGCAACACTGCTTTACCCAGTACCTAAGAGGTTCCCCACATCACAACTTAACAACATTTTCTGTTTGACAGGTTTAGTTGCTTGAGAGGTTATTTAGTCATAGGTGTTAGCTAGTTTTAATATCTCTAGGACATAGTAAACCCTGCAACACATTTACTTGTTCCTTCTGCATTCAGGTATTAGTCTAACAATTTCCATTTACTTCTGACAAATACTTACGTTTCCACAAGAAAATATCAGACAAAGTGAAGGAACTATTTGTGCTGATTAAAACACTCTGATAGTGCTCCAATTTTTCTTAAGTTGTAAAAACTTCAACCATTTTCTTAATTCCATCATATATTTACCATGAGTTTAAGGAAATACATTGTTTCCCAAACTTTTAATTTCCTTCTCTTCTTCTTTCCTTCTTCTCTCCCAGATTTACATCAGCTTTGTAGCTACTGAGTTTGAGACATGTCAGACATTCTGTTTATCATGGGAGACAAAAACATCTTCCCAGTTAGTAGCCATCCTTGCCTTTTTTCTTCTGCTTGAAGTCTTCTCATCTTTATAGAACATTTTATTTGGTGATTGGAAGAGCCAGCACAGATCTGTTGTGCGCGTCAAAAATCTACAGAAAAGTTCATCATTTTTCCATCTCCATCACTGCACACATCCTGGAAGAATGTCCAGAAGTTATTGAGCTTCCCATTTGTTCAAGTGCTTCTGATGTGCAGAGAATATTCACAATTCCAGGCTCAACCATAAATTCTTAAACTGCCACACTTAGCATTCAATGGGGCAGTACTGATATGCATTCACTTAATTGTATCTTAATTGAACGATGTTAGCTTAAAAAAATAAACAAAGAAACAAACACCCAACAACCCCAAAGCATATAAAGCACAAAGAACAACGTTACAAAGGGGATCTGTTAGCAAGATTGGTGCTGCTACAAAGAGAAAGGTATGATATTCACCCTTCCAGTGAGAATATACCATCCTTGGTGTCTGGCCTGGAGAGCTCACAATCTGGAGGAGACGGCACAATGTAGAGGCAACAGAATAGTGGAATACAGGCAAGGATGGAGGGAAAAAATATGACTATGTCAAAATAGCATTGTATCCTTCTATGGCTTGTATACTGCATGATTACTATCTTCCTGTATTCAAAAAAATACATATAATTCTTTTTATGACAATGACATGTTAACCCTCAGTCAGTATCAAGACCCTGTTGAGGTAGTTCATAAACACATTAAAAGAAAAAGCCTTCCCTGAAGAGCTTCCAGTTTAAACAGAGAAGACAGACAGAGGGTGTAAAACAGAGGCACAAAGAGGGAAAGAGATTCTCTCATCAGCTACCCAGCAGGAACAGACCCAAGAAACACATTCTTAATTACAAAAATACCACTTAACATTTTTAAGTCACTAAGGGTTAACACCAACCTACGCAAAAACTTAAATGAGGGGAAAAAACCACAACAGAACAGTCACAAGACAGAAAGAAAAGAAAAAAATTAAAGTTCAGATAAAAATGAACAGAACTCATAAAAAGGTGATCAAGAGGAAGAGGAAGAAGGTTTCCTAACTACAATAGAAGACAGGATTTTGAAAGGCTGACTGAAGTGAAGTGGTGTAAGAGTTAAAATTACAGGAGTAAGGGAGGGAAAAAGAGGGAGAGGAGAATCTATGAACAGCTGATATTCTGGACGAGTTTGAAATGGATTCAGAGATAAAAAAGAAAGCCAGTGGAGGAAGAGAAACCAAATTGCAGACTAAAACAAAGGATGGGGCTATATTTACTCATCCAAATGTTCGGGATTTTTATCACATTTTAATAGTGATTTTCCAAAAGAATGGAAACTTCATTTAGTGTACAACTGCTCTAAATACCTCAGCATACCAGATTTGTCAAAAATCCAAATCAACCCAAAACCCAGTAACAACCAACCCACAAACCAAAACATTCTCCAAAACTACGACATCCAGACAACTTCAAAAACGTACTGCAAAGAGTACAGTCCTTCAAGACTGTGCAAGAAAATGAAATGAGAACAAGCTGGGGCAGAAGTTACAAAGGCTCTTGCTTTAGACAGCAAATGATTAACGGTATTCTGATCACCTTCTACTCTACCTCCAAAAATTATGGGAAGAGATATTATTAGTGATGTAAAGTCATACAGCTGGGATTGTTGTCAGTGTTGGTTTTTTCCATGCAGTGGGTGTTGGATACTTGAGTAAACAAAAGATCAACGGGCTCTTGAATAACAAAAACAGGATGGCTGCACTGAGAGCCTTTACAAGCACCCGATTAAGAATGCAGAGTTCCTGCAATAAAATTCAATGAGTTACTTATCAGCAGTGCTGTAGAGCCCTTGAATAACTTATAAAATAGCTTTATATCCCAGAGATACTATGAAACATTTTCCAGAATATGACAGGTTTTGTGCATAAGCCCACGCAAACTTCTTGGTTGAGTTGATCTTAGTAATTTAAATCCCTTCAGACTTCAAGATCCTAGAACAATCTGAACTATTTTTCAGAAGCTGGTATAAATGGCAAGAACTTCTTACTCATTTCTCCCAGTTCACCAAACTCTTTCCATACTTCAGTCAGCTTTACAAAATACATCCCTGTTGGCCCAGCTGTGTGAGAAACCCAACTAGCATGGATAATCAAAATATTTTCAAGCTTTAAAACAAAACCGGCTAAAATGTCCTATTCCTTTCCATATATAAAACTTATTTTTAGAAAATCACTTTCTTATCCTGGATGATTGGTTTGATTAACTGCGTACTTCTTACCAGCCCTTCACTTGGCTTGATGTTCGTAAGCTGGATCACTTCAAGGTGGGCAGACTGAGAAACCAGTGGGTCAGAAGAGAGCGAGATAATGTGATCACAGACGCCAGAGAGAGTTTTACACTAGGAAAGAAAAAAGAGAATGTCACAATAACCATTGCAAACTATTTGCGTATCGACACAATTTAAATAATCAGATTTTTCAAGTACATACAAAGCAGACAGAAATAGGGAGAAGAGGGAAAGAAAGGCCTCAGTCGGCAGGGCAATACAATATACATTTTCTGTGATGATCTCAAACTAACATGGCACCAGACCAGGCAAGAACAAGTGGCAAATGCTTTTGTGTCTGAGTAGAGAGAAAAAGGGACTGTGTGAGCTGCTGCTGCACATTCTCGGGGATAGGTGCCCTGTCTCTGGGCTGTGCTCTGGCATGTGGGGCAGTGTATGGTGAGCTCCAACCCTCACCCTACCCACACCTTTTGCAAAGACAGTAAGTGCCCCAAACCCCATTAATTTCCACTGAATGTGCTGAAGTTCATCACAGATGAAAATCAGGCTCTTAATGATGACAGGTAACTCCCATTAACTCTGAAGTTTATTCTTTACTCATAAAAGATGATAATTGTCTTTGGAATGGGTTTCTCATGTTCTACAGCTGCCAAACATGATTTACTATTGCAGATATGAAGATTGCAATAAATCATCACTTCACAATCGAATAACTCCTAAATCAGTTATCACTGGCAGCCTCTTTGCAGCAAGACAGAAGTTTCTAAAAAGAATGAGACTGTCAAATTGGTACTGTTTACCTCCTAATCTCTCCCTCCCTAAACACCCTCTTCTCAGAAGCAGGAAAGATGTGAAGTTTTCTTATCTTTCTCTCTTATTTCTGTAAGAAAGCAATTTTTGAGAGTTTCAGTGTTATCCATGAAGTTCTCTTTCAGCAACTTTAAATGATTTCCCTGTACAGGTTTCCAGATGCATCTTTTGTCAACAAATTCAGGGATTAGGACATTCTACTGATCCCAAAACTGAGGGTATCTCCAAAACCAATTAAGAACCAGCTTAACTGCTCTGAATTTCAAAACATGAAAAGTAACCTGTCTGCTCAAATGACTGAAACACAACTGCACACAACTGCTGCACCAGCCAGTCTTCCAAGATAGTAAAAAATATCTACAACAATGCTATGGAAAAATAATATAAAAGTGGATATAGTCTCCTTGTCAAATCACCACTATAATTCCAAAAGATAAACTAAAAACACCTTAAGTTAAAAGAAAAATAAAAAATTTACGAGATAAAAGCAAAAAAAAAAGATATCTAATGACACTGAAATCTTAACCCTGTTATAGATCAGGACATTGGGTTTTGTCCTCTTTAAATTATTTACAAACAGTTAAAAGTTTAGGTTTGTACATAGATCGCTTATTTTACTGAACAATAATGTTTCAGGGTGAATAAACAGACCAGAATCAGAGGGAAAATATAACAAAATTTGTATTACCAACATGACCTTCTTCCAGAAAAAATACTACCTTCAAGCATTGTAATACACACCACCCCTTCTGCTTTCTCATGATGCAGCATCATTACTGAATAAAGGAAGTCAATAAATACATATAATGAGGTTAAGAATATTTTGTGCTTTACCTGAACTAGTAAGAACTGGAAAAGTGAACTTTATTGATATTTGGAGTTCTTCAATGCTTTTAGATAGATGAAAATTGCTTTGTGCTGACATTTTTAAAAAGTAAAAATTATTCCATGAAAGAACGAGAGCTTAGATTTCTGTTTGTTTGGATTTTTTTAATACAGTGTTGGCATGCTATTTTTATTTTCATCTCTCCTGGAACTGCACTGACAATTATTGAAAAATTGCTTTAAAAAATTACAGAGCACTCAGTTCTCCACATGCAAAGCAAAGAGCAAAATTGTAAATTATTCTCTGCAGACAAAACTGGAATTTTTGATACATCTTTAGACTTCTGTTCACTCACCTATTCTTCCTCTTAATCTACTCTAAAACTACTAAATCTATG
>JAWWLZ010000001.1:105506428-105524872 GCA_035041345.1 Poliocrania exsul | reverse complement strand
ATTTTTGATACATCTTTAGACTTCTGTTCACTCACCTATTCTTCCTCTTAATCTACTCTAAAACTACTAAATCTATGAGGCTCCTAGAAGTTTCAGAGAAACTTCTGCTTATAGTGAATTTTTTCCCCTCCTATTTTCAACTGCTGCATGGCAGAGACATGCCAAAACACACAGAAAAGGAGCATTCCTACCACCCAGCACAAGGTATGCCAGTCACAGACATGGCTCCTCATTTAAAAAAAAGCCTTCAGCTGCCTTGACAGATGATGGGGAAGGGTGAAGAGTCCCACAAGTCTGGGATGTGGCACAGAACAGAAGCCTAAGCTGAGATGCATTAAATAGCTCCCTGAAGCAGCTGCTCTCACCCTGCCTCTCCATGAGAGGGGTGCAGCATGTACTACACAGTAAGCCTATGGAGATAAGCATTCCATTACGGTTATATTGCTCGCAATCCTAAAACAAGGTGGTGTGAATATTCTCTGGGAATATCGGATGCCAACATCACCAAGTTACTTGGATAAAAAAATCTCCCATATGCTTCAGTGCATTTCTGTAAGATTATTGTCTTTCCGGTCTTGCAGCTTCTTAGATATTCACACTGAAATCCAACAGTATGTTATCATACCCATTCCAAGCAGAATAAATGAGCCACAGCAAAGTCTCTAGAGAAGACCTAATGACTAGAGGATGCACTTTCACATTAAGGCTTCAAATTCTACGACCTTTCCAAAATGTAAACACTCATTCAACATGTGGGGATGCATACACAACTACCTTCCTAGAAATTATATGTAGGGCAAAACCCTTCTGTGGTACTACACAATCTTTTCCACTTCATGAGCATCCAGAACTCACCAGAGTGAAGACAAAAGTTTAAGATACATAACTTCTAAAGCTCGATTAAATGTTATCAGGGTCATTACCATATGTTAGTATCAGAGATGACTGGGAACAGCAAAAGAAAACATAAGGTACAAAAAATGGTAAAAACTAAAGTTCTTGAATTACTTCTCTCAATTTCTGACCAACAGAATTAGCCATATTTCTTTTACTGGAGCATTAGTGGACCTGAGTGATTCAGCAGGACAAGAAGCCATAACTAACTGCACCCATAAAGAGAGCTGCTCAAGAAACAGCCACTCTGGATAATGAGACCTAATCACAGAATCATCTTAGTAATTACAGAATAGTTCGGTCCAGAAAATTAATTTAATTGAAAAATGTTTTTCTCTGCATGCAAGAACTGTCCTTTCCTTTAGAGGAGAAAGGCTGTAGGAGGATTATGAATTTAAGACTCACTGCTATTGCACAGCAAACTGGCATATTCACTTTGCCTGGACTTCCAAGGAATGACTAACCAATTTGGTTTTAATTAAACTGCTCTTCTAATTTCAGAATACTATGCATTTTATTTCAGTTTTTATGTTCTGGCAGAGTTTCAAGACCTTGGGAACAAAAAGCAATTTTTTTAGACTATGAGCCTGGGTTCACCCAAAACTTGCAGCTGCTACAAGAAAATAACTATCAACTCTAGTTTCTCCTGAAAGCATAAGAAGCCTACTTGTGTTACATACTTAGAGAATGTTACAAGCTTCCTTATAAACTATTATACAGTTTAGTTTTGGCTAAATATATCTTGATGAAAGTGTTGAACTCTAAGCAGGATCAAGATTCTATTGTTTATGTTAAAGGCAGATTTTCATGAACTCTGAGCATGTCCAGAGCCAGAACAGCAAGGAGTCCACTCTTACACAGCATATATTCTCTTCCAAGAGCAAAGACAGGGTATGCAGGTTCTCCCTGAATACACATCCAGAGGCTGACACAGAAAAATAATAGTAATGCATTTTTCCTTGCCTTTTCTCTCAGGAACAGTTCATTCACAGTTTGTGGGGGTTTGTTTGAGGTTTGGTGTTTTTTTGTTTGTTTGTTTTTGTTTGGTTGGGGGGGAGGGGGAGGATGGGAGAAGGAGGAAGTCGGAAATTCAGCCCTGGGAACGTATTGGATCTTGGCCAGCACTGGGATGTATTGGATCTTGGCCGGCTCTGGGATGTATTCATAGGATACAGCTGTGCCAGTTTACAACAGCTTTTAATGTCACTACCATCCAGTGCCCACCCGGGTTGCTGTTGTGGAGTTCACTGGCCATGGGTTTTTACATATCAATCAGCACAAACCATCATACAAACAAAACAGCTGATCACCAGGAGCAGGCTTCCTCTCCTTTAGGCATCTGTATGGAAAAAGACCTCAGACCTATTCAGTGGATCAGGTCCTTCCAAGACAAAGATGCTGCCATATGGCACAGGAGCTATGTCAATTTAACGGAGACAACATTTAGAAAGTTCCCAAGCAAACCACCTTTGACTTCCCTTTGCTCCTCTTCCTAAACAGTTCCTACTAAGGTTCATGAGGTTCATTCCATATTCACTCAAGCAACAACTCTGCCTAAATCCAAAGTTATGTTCTGTGTAACTTTACTTCTACCTTGACTAAATTGTCCATAACCATCCCAGACTTCACTGGAGCTTTCATCTTGGCACATGCAAGTCCAACTTGAGAAATCATACAGGTAAGAGAAATCCAGGGGTGTTAATTTTTTTAATTCTTAATTATAAATAAAAATTATTTTACAGAAAATAAGGGACAGATATAATACTTTGCATGTAGGCTACTCAATTAATTTCAATAGAAAAAAAGCAATCAAGTAATAAACTTTTGCTTCGCATTCCTAACAATTTATGAACATGTACATTATTTCTCAGCATAATTATTCAGGACAAGCTGCACTGTAGACAAGTATTTCAGTTCCACTAAAGTCAGATGGTAGTACTATCATCTCACCTTTTATCTCAAATGGTAGAGTACCTTTGGATGCTTAGTAAAACTACACTTCTGTTTATGAAAACATTGCTAATGAACTCAGGATCGTTTATCTTTTGTAACTGTTGACTGCCTGCTGCAGTGCAGTATTAGCTACAGTAAGAAGCCACAGGAAGCTGAGGATCCAATTGCTCCCACAAAGATCAGCCTTCCTCAAGCTGCACTCAGCTGGCAGTGCACAAGGTATCTGAACAAGGGGAAAGAATTTGTCTAGGCTAGGAAAAAAAGCAAGTTACAAATGATTAACTCAGAGAAATCAACACATTTATTACATTTTCTCCTTTTGTCACACAATCCTTGTTCTCACTATAAGCCTTCTAGCAACAACTTCCATTCTCTTCTGCAGTAACTCATCCCTGCACCTCAGTAATAAATTCTTCTGTTCAAGTCACACACTTAGAATTGCAGATTGAAGCTACATCACAGTCTTTATATGCAAAGCTAAATGATTCAAAGGAGGACAAAAAATATCATCACACAGGACGTAGTTGTTTGGTAGAAATTCAAAGGGAAAAATTATCTTTTCCCTCAGTAGGCAAGTACATTGTGCCCTAGAGCATGAAGAATGACAGATAATACTTAGTTTCTACCAGTATTTTTGGACTGTAGGGTACCAATTTCTAACAGCTTTTCCACAACTGCTCCTTCTTTTAGCCAAAGGGATGAGGACCTAAAGGTGACTAAATTAGATTTGTGTTTGTTCTGATTCTCAGTGGCTCTTCAATTTGTGCTGGGCAATGCCTGGCTTCTGCAGCACAGTGCAAGGACCTATGGATATGGCCTTCAGTGGCCTTCCCTCAAAGTGTCTGTCTGTTCAGTTCAGGCAGCTCTAGCGTCACCAAGCATTTCTGGTCAAGCAAACAGACCCGTATTTGTCCCTGTCCTTAATTTTACCCAGGCTAGTGACAAAGCTTAAATCTATCTTGACAGGTATATGCAATACCAAAGCATCCTGGCTTAAACACATTCCCAGGGCTGAGGGCAGGAACAGCAGCAGCTTCCCTCATCAACTCCCTCATCTATGTCATTTGAATGAGGAATAGGATACCAATAAGCCATATGGATATTCAAGGCTAAAAGTAAGAAAAAATGCCAGGGCAATGTTAAGTTTAATCTGTTGGGGAAAAAAAATAAATAAATAAAGCAGCTCAGTTAATTACAACTGTCTGAGATCAATACAGTCTAATTATTAAGAGTAAGCCAAACCAAATAATTATTAATCAATTACTTTTAGTCCGAAACATTTGTTGTATTGTATGGAATATATCAGGAACTCAAGCAATCTTAAAACCAAGTGGGGCTGAACTTGCATTTATAAATACATGAAGTTTAAACTCTGAACTACATCTCATTTTGGATGCAAAAGAGAGGATTCTGTTAGAGTGAAGCTTGCTGCAAGATATAGATTCTTGAAAGGAAGAAGGTGGTTACTTTTTCTTTTTTTAAAACTATAAAAATGATATCTTTGACAATGCATTTTTAGTCCATTATAGTTCTATAACAAATATTCAAATATAGTGGGCAGGAGCAAATTATCATCACTGTGGTTTCAACAAGGCTCTTAGCAAAAAAGAACATACTGATCCATTGCCTTCTTCTTTTTCTACTTAGCAATTCTTTTTTTAATTTAAATAGCACATTTGTTTTTCAAAAAACTTCTGAATATTAAGTTCACTCTGCAGATCCCCTTTCTATCCTTCCCCAACTCAATAATTATTAACTGTGTTTTCTTTTTGCAGGAAAAATAGCCTGATTTTTAAAAAGCGAAATTCCTTAGGAAAACATTCTCTTTTCTTATGGAATTAAACTAAAACCTAAAGGAAGAACTATTAAAATTTTACAGTTAAAATTTATTATTAATCTGACTAGATCCAGTTTCTAATTTCTATAACTAGTCCTTCTTGCTTAGCTCTCTCTTTAATACTCTACTGCTTCACACAGATTAATCTGAACTGTGTATTTCCATCATATACAGACTTGAACAGCTGGATAGAATCAATGAATTATTCTTCAAATATTTTAAAGCTCCATTTACGCTTTTGCAATGATTAACCTGTAATTCCCCAAATAAGCAGAACTTTTAAGCTGGAGTGGTTTTACAAGTACTTTCTCATCTCAAGCTAAATCAAGCTAAATATAAACTAGTATGAGCATACTAATTTTCAATTTTGCAGTAAACACCACACCTGTGGGTTATCCTTTAATATTTAGGCTCAGTGTATTCTGAAACCTGTTCCTCTAAAATTAGAATTTTCTATTGTCATCTACTTCTCTTGGTATTATTTTCTGGTGCTATTTACTTTCTGTTTATATCAACAAATGTTCATTAGTTAACTATTTATTTATTTATTACATTGCTTACTGAGCAAAAGCTAATCTGGAAAAAACATACTGAGAAATGAAGTGTCAGAAATACAAAACATTTCTCTATATTCATTAATATTTCAGAAATACCAGCATTTTATGAGCAAAATCCAACACATTGTTTCTATATGATTTTATGCTTCTGAGTGTTTCTGTGAGTGAAGTCACAGGAAAACCCCAGAACTTTGTGAAATGTAGTTATCTTTGCAACAATTGTTTCAACACTCCTACAATTCTAGGGTAAAAAATTATAGAAGAGAGTTTTTCCCCAGACACACTTTGGAACTCCATTTAGAAGAAATCAACAGGTTTAAGTAGGTAATTTCATCTTAAAACTCCATAATTCTTCCATAAGACCTTTTTCCTTTAGATACATTTTATGTGTTTACTTTAATAACACAGATTAGTTCACTACTTAACCTAATACTGTGAGTAGCAACCAAAGTGTTTTCTAAAGCATTTGAAACTTAAATTGCTTGGAGCAAACAAAAAGATTTCTTTCTGGAATATATAGAAGTCTGGAAGCTATAGAAGTCTGCCTCCACAGAACACCATTTCTTAACGCACATCAGAGACACCCACAGAGCTAACATGGGAATACATGAACTGACATTGTCACACTATCTATGGACAAGGTGATTCAGCAATCTCCACAGGAACACTCACACCACCACTTCTGAAGGAATGAGGGCATTCATTTGCTTTTCAAAAGAAATTGCTGCCACTAGAATATGAACACATGAACTATATTTTGGCCCTACCTAATTAAAGCAAACCAATCAGTCATTTATTTGAGGATCTTGCCTTTGGCAAGGAAGGTTGCCTACTCCACCACACTTCAGAGGAAGACATGACAGGTTAACTTTGGAGGTTTCCATGTTTGCACTTCAATAACACAAGAATGGTCTCACATTCCCCGCAGTGCCCACTGCATCCTCTTGCTCCCCACACTAACTAGGCTCGCTCCAGGGGAAACAGGGCAGCATTCCCACAGGAGATGTGTGCTTACAGAGCTCCAGCCCTGAACCACAGCCCATGAGTTCAAAATAACACTTTTCATCATGTGGACAATGGAGATGTTCAACTCACAACACAGGCTGAACATAAACCACTGCACCACCAACAGTTAATGTGGACAAAATTCTACCACTATGATCCAACAGTCTGCTCCTAAGGTGGTAAATATCTTGGTGTCCTAAGAAATAAAAGTAAATAACTGTCATTTAAGTTATTTTCCTTTCTGTAGCTGTAGTTCTTTTTTACTTACATAACAAGGATCTCTTAAAATTTGACTTCAATCTTTAGTGAGAACAACACCTTGCAACAAGGATTTCCTCAGGCTAATTGTATGAATTGCTAATAAATTGTAAGTAAATGCCTTTCACTTTTTGAAGAAACTTTGTTTCCTTGTCTCGGGAAGAGAAAGTGGTACATGAAATCATACAGAATGAGTGTACAGATTTGAATTGAATTGCCTCACTAAGTCACCCTGGCAAACACAGGTGTGTGCTGGTATCTGATCATCTCAAGGCAGCTGATGGGATGCTGGTCAAACACCACTTCTGTTACCTCCAGGAGTCTGCAGTTCACAGATGGGAAATGGACTCAGAAAATGAACTTGCAACAGCTTGGTCTTTGAATTTAAGAAGAGACAATTTACTTTCTCTCCCTACAATATCTATATTCACGTCTTCTCCTTCCAGTCTTTCCTACTTCTCCCAGTATTTCTCATTCAAGACTCCTTCTATGTCTTTACCAACATTTACTACTGTTCCTTTTATATCAGAGAACCTTATTTTAACTTTCATCTGTAAATTTACTAGATTACTCTCCCCCAGATTGTCTAATGGGCTAAACCAACAACACATTTTTCTGTCTTCCAAGGGAAGGGGTTAGAGGGCAATGTGACTGCCTTCAATTCTGATTTATCATCAGCCTTTTCAGGTGCATGTGTAAAATACTACCTTTCAAATTCTCAATATGATCCATCTGAAATCCTATCTTTTAATTATTTAGTCACACATTTACCCCTTTCACCAATTGCTTTTGGTCAGCTTTTCCCACATCAAATCCCACCCATCAGCTGAAACACAATATGGTCAGAAATTATCCAAGTTACATGTATTACATACAGTCACATTTTTAATCCTAGGCTTCACTAAAATATTCAAGGCTCTGTTCATGTTCATGTTTCTTTGCAAGCCTGAGCACTAATCACAGAAGCCACAACAATACATATATCCCACCTGTGATCACAATGAAGTTACAGCAGACTAAAGAAATAAACCTAGGAGTCTGAATGACGTAACGAAATACAACTTTTGAAACCTGTCTCAATTTTGTGCATTCGCGTATCTTAAAATAATCCCTCTCAGCTTCATCAAAGTTATCTGTTGAAGACTGTATTAACTGATACTTCATCAGCTCTAAACCCTGCCAGGTTCCTTTACAATCCTTTCTGCTCATTTGTAAAATGTATATACTGTAGATAGCAGATGGCTGAACTCTCATCTCTTTCGGCAGACAACAAGCGTGTTTTGAAAACCAGGCTATATATAATGATTTCAAACTTATAGCACTTCAACTTTTGCCAAGACATGCAATTAAACACTTTCTTACTTAAATTTTTGCAGAGATTGTCCTGGCATAGACAGGCTCACTAAATTTGTTAATTCGTTGTGTTCCACAGCTGAAAAAATGTCAGCGAAACTTAAGAATACAAGGAGACTTTTTATTCCACTTCACTGTGAAACCCAAGCATCGAAAGCTTGTAGAACTCAGCCGGCCAAGCATTTGATATGGGAGCAATAGGGGGAAAAAACATTGCAAAATTTACTGGAAAGCTCACCTTTTAAAATAAAGAAATGCAATATTTTCTTGCTTAAACTCTGCTAATAAGAACAGTATAATATCAAAACCTATCTAAATGTGAAATACTGTGAATAAATTAAGCCAACTCCTAGGGACACTATATTCATTTCTAACTTTTAGAAACAAGTTCTGGGTTAACTTCATACTCACTGAAGCTCATTCATAACATGTAACACAATTTAATATCTAAAACTTAGGCAAAGTTTTCCAACAGATATTACTCAAGGTTTTGATTCTTTATGCACCAACCTTTCAAACCCATCATGTTTTCCAGTGCCCTGATAAATTTAATCTGCTTTATTTACTGTCAATAGCACTACAGATTCTGGGAACAGACCATTGTATTTATGTTGAGAATTCAAAAGAAAACATTGCATTAATTTTCCTACTATTAGGCTATCTCCAGGCTCCTATGAGCAATAAAGCTGTATAAATGAAGCTGTATCACTAAGATAAATACATATGAAGCTTAGCAACCAAGTCCCTCTCAAAAGGAAAAAAAAGCCATTTTTCAAAATCATTCTTCTGATTATGGTTTACAAATAACAGATGGGCCTGAGCCAGACAAACACAAGCCCTTGCAAAGTTCCTGGCTTCTCATATGCCAGGTTTGGCTTCTGCAACATCATGACCTATGCACAAGTAGTTCCATACATTCACTCAGTCATACCCAGACCTGGTTCATTATTACACTGGCACTGCATACAAAAAGAACAAAACACACAGCCCTAAAATTCTACGTGGTCTACACACATATATTTTTATGAGAAATCCAAACACTACTCACCACATGAAGAATTTTATTCTCTGTTTCATATACTGTGCAATCCTGAAAAGGTAAAGCAGAAAAGGCATGTTAAGTTGGTCCAATCACTCCCCCTTCCTTGAACTATCATTAAAAAGAATTGAAATGAATTGAAAAGTCCTTAGGATGAAACAAAATATTTCAAAGACTTAGGCAGAATGAAAAGATTCATGTAACCAAAGTGTGAAGCCACCACAGAAAAGCAATACTGCTAAATGTTTGTATCTATTCCCTAGTTCCTGTTGCTTTCTTCCTTGACACAGATAATGCTCCTTTTCCACTTTACATACTTTTGGCACATACCAGCTAGTGCCATGTATACCAGACAAGTGCCTTAGCCCAGTCATCCCTGACCATGGAGAAAAGTGACCTGCTTGTAGTGGTAACACTGAAAAACAGAGGTACCAGCAACAGTTGCAAGTGATTGAGAAGGGAAACCAAGATGAGCAATTCTTGCTGAGCTGAACTGATACGTTCACACATTCTGCTGAAGAAGAGAAGGAAAACTCTGGGAGTAGGAAGAATTGATTGCTTATAACATACTATGACATGAGATGGAGGAGAAACGCTGAATACAAAACACACAGGAAACACAGGGCAGACCCTCTTGTTACAGCCTGCTGGGGACTGCATGCACGTTCTCGTTATCTTATGTAGCATGTGAGGCAGTTTCTATAGGCAAGACTAACAGATGGGAGTCTGGGACTGTGAAAGTGTTTCTGACAGGCCAAAATCTCAGTGGATATACAGAAATGGAATTAGCAAGGCAGAGAGCACATGAAATACAACCAACATTGATGAAAGAACCACTCTTTTTTAAGTTCATCAGATGCCGTAACTTTATGATAATTAGTGCAAGCACTGTTTAGAACAGATGCTTTATATCCTATCTAATAAACCACATGAGAAATGTGACTAATTTTTCATGTATGAAGTGTCATTTTAAAATCAGTTTATCCTGCTAGAAAAACAACTTTCTTATATGCAACTGTTTTAAAATGAATGAACTTTGAATCCATGAAACACTTCTAGTGAAACACTCAAGCAAGAAAAGCCAATGTGTTCTTAAGCTTTATATAAAGCAACCTATCAGAAGTAGCAGGTTGATCAGGGAGCATTTGCCTAATAACAGCTGTTGGCATTCAAGAAACATTTGCCAGTAAGTATAGCCGGAACGAAAATCTAACACATTTAATTATATGCAGACATCAATGAAGTATTTGCAATCTTAGTAGCAAAACACACAGTTCATTGTTATATGTGGGAGGGCATGTAACATTTTCAATCTGGATACATCTATTTTCTGCATGGTTTCTTATGAATCATTTTGCAAAAATAGCAGGAAGAGATTGCAACATTTATATTGAAGAACAAAAAAATGCTTTTAGGCAGACATAATTATTTCATTGGTAATAGGAAGAATTTACTATAACTTTAAACATTCAGCTTAAAGAGGATACTGTGGGATAAGTTTCACTACCAAAGAAAGAAGGATTCTGGGTGTTCAGATACTGCAGAGGTTTATTACAAACAAGAAGGCAGTGAATAACAGAGAAATACTGCTAAATCCTTGAAATTAATCTCCTACACGATCACGAAGGAAGCCAAATATGCTTATTTCCAACAAACCAAGAGTATACATAAAAATTAAAATATTTCTGAATCCACAAAAGACAGTAAAACATGGGAAACTTCCAGTCTATGAACAGATTCACTCTTAACTTCTGTCTTTAACACACAGTTCCCTACAAATCCAGGATCTGGGAAGAATTGCTAAATGAGTTCATCACATAGCAGACAGCAAACTGTTGATATTACATCCTCATATTCAGGCAACAGAAAAATTAACAGTTCAGTAAACCATAAAAGACAGAGAAACTAGAGGACAGCAAATGCAATGCCTAGGTAAAACAAAAAACCACCCAATTCTTAAATATATTTTTTCATACATAAATGACATCCAACTAAACATAATTCAAGCATAAATTCAGGGAGCCCTGCAGGAATGTAAAGAACCATTCTGGCATAGCCCAGAGCAGCCCTGAAGTCTAGGATTCAAAGAAACTTAGGAAAAGGTCACCAAGCTGATCCCTGCAGCTTGTTTCACCACTCTGCAGCCATCCCTAGAGATGAGGCTGAGGCTGTTTCTGAACGACCCCGAGAGCAAAAGCCACATGTCACTTTCTGTCATAGGGAACAGCTTATGTCCCCTTGGCTGCCTTCTGCTTTCAGCAAGTGCTGAAGATAACTGTGCCCACTCTCAACAAACATCCCTTGGGTAGAATGGTAAGCTGAATGCAAATTACTAGGTGCCTGTACCATTTACAGTTCCTGCTTTTCCATACCAATTTCATTTAAACTGAAAGAGCTTAAAGCACTTGAGAACTATAAAAAGTCTCTAACTATGCAATTAGAAATAAATTTTTATTCTTAGTAGCATCCCACCCACACCTGGAGAATGACTCTTCCTTCCATACAAGCCTATATCTTACTCCTGAAAGATTTTCTTAAATATCTGTTTAACTACAGTATCAAAACATTGCAATTAAAGTGAGAAACAGATCATAAGCAAGTTTAACATCAACTTTTTTCTACTTCAGAAAAGCAAGAACACACACAAAAATCTGCAACCAAGCTTTACTCCTACACAAGATAAAGATTTGCTATTCACTTAGTTAAACAATACTGTGATCATCCTTGAGCTGAAATACACAGTTATAGCAAGGAAGAGATATATTACTTTTACCTGTTTGTTCTTTGAACCTCACACATATATGCATTGACATACTACAACTGAAGCTACGCTGGATGATCTTCTAACCAATCAAATAAACCTTCAGCTGAAACAGCAGAATGTTATTTTCTAAACATGGATTATTTTCTAAAAGATTAATGGCACAGATTGTTAGTAAAACAACAAAAGAAGTTGTGTTAATTTACATTTCCTGTAGATGTACTCAAATAGTGGCCATAAGTAGTTTGAAAGAAAAAATGGGAGGGTGTCAGCCACAAAACAAAAAGAGAGAAATAGAAGGGAAACGTGATGGAACAACTTTATTACTAATATCAGATTTTCATTTCTCATGGTCACTCTTTCCACTCTGCTTCATGCATAAAAAATGGTAAAAGTGACCTTTGTGGAGGCAGCAGGAACTAGGCTAAAATCCCAGAAAAATGGAAACATGAGGTCCAAAATAGGAAGAAAAAAAGAGAAGCAGTAGAGGAGGAAGATAAGAAATGCAAGAAGAAACCACACAAATCAAGGAGAGGATTCTTCTGGATTTTAATCCTGTTATAATGTTAAAACCAAATTTTAAGACTACAAGTAAGGTAGCAAGACCTACACTACACTGCAATTGAGAGGCATCACTTATTTCTTCCAGAAGCTCTGACCTTCATAACCACAATTCTGCATTATTTCTACAAAAAAAATTTGTAAGTTTTACCTGCACAGATCCTACCATAATATCATAAGGAATAATTACTAAGCACATTTAAATTAAACCCACTGAATTAGACAGCACTGGCTTGTGACAATGCTGCAAAATGCACACATGTCACGGTGATCCACATTGCTAAAACAACTCACATGTGAAACAACAGATATAAAATACAAATTTTGTAGAGGGTTTTTTCCCAAAGTGTTGTTTATGATGTTATGTTTTTCCATTTTTTTAGTCCTACACTCACTATTATTACCATCTTTTTAAACATTTGTCTTAGTATGTCACAGAAGTGGGGAGTGGGGCCGTTAATTACACATTTTATTTCTTATACTTTGTTTTCTTTGCACTCAAGCAGATTAAATCTTAACTCAAACTGTGAAGTACTGAGATACAGAAGACCTGCCAATTCATCCTACTGCTCACATAACCCACAAGTAAAAAAATGTTCATGCAGTTCTCCAGTACTATAACTATGGAGTAACTATTGAGCAGAAAACACTTTTGGTTCTGCATATATATGATGTGATGTACAAGTCTGAGTTGGCAACCTGTCAAATTAGCTACTGCAATTACCTGTCAAACTCACCTCTCAGGATACTTGCAGATACTCTCAAAACATACCATCATTATTACCACTACTACTACTACTATTACTATTATTATTATTCTTCATGGTTTTGCTGCATATTCTCGGCAGCTGCCACACTGCATTTTTGGCAACGTTAAATTCCTGTCAACTCCGTAACTTAACTTCAGCATAAAATTATGCTAGTTCAGAAAATAAAATACATACATACAAACAGTTAATGGATACAAAAAGGGAGAAATGCAGAAATACATGCATTAGTTCTGTCAGCAACATTTAACCACTTCTAGTAATCCTTAGATGAGAGTGCTCAAGAGACAGCATGGACTTCTTTCACCGTATTTTCTTGTTCAGCAGAATGCCTTAGTTGCTCATGTACATGTAGTTGTGCTAATCTATTTTCTCCTACAAAGCAAGGCAATTTCCTAGGCAGAACTGACACAGAAGCAGGTTACATGATTGTCAGCAACAAAATACAAATCTCCCAATTCTCAGGTAACATGTTAGTCCAAAAATGTCCTTCGTAAGTTCTTACAATAGCAGCATTGCCAAGAAGCAGGATGTGTGATGGAGTCAACTGGAGCAACATGTGAAGAACAAGAGCTTGTCATGAGATTATTAATTCTCCAGGCAGCTTTCAAGTCAATTCTGGTGGAACTTCTTCTGTTTTTTTCATTATCTTCCCCTGCAGTCCAATGGCGTTCACATGAATGCAACTTACATGTGTGTATTTGTGTATATTGCACTGTTTTTTCTAGTACTTTGCAGATAAAAATGCAGGCAATTGTGTTAGGAACACCATTTTAAAAGTGGGAGTAAAATCACCTGGGAAATACATCTTTCATAAGCAACCCCACACATCTTCCATGGTTAGTTTCAAGAAGGCATGAGCTAGATTTTATGTACTGCTTAAAAACAGATGTCTGATGGAATTGCTTTCACCATTGTTTTTAAAATCATGCAAAATGTTCTAAACTATGCCATTCCAGTACTCTATATGCAACAAAAATAATGAATTACATGATTGCTAAAAGAAGGTTCAGATCCTTATGCATTGCCAAACCTTTGTGGCATAAAATCTCTCTCGAGCAATGTAGCCATTGGTTGGAATCAAGCCAAGCCATCCTTTAAATCCCTTTGCTTCTCAAATTGATTAAAACTGTAACTGAATCCTTTAATAGCAGTATAAATCAAATGGATGATCTGTTGGGTCTTGCTACTTAGCAACAATAAAAAATAATTAACTTGAGAATACTCAAACATAACTCCCAGCCTCTTAAGTCTCAGTACCACACCATCAAAAATAAATTTTTCTGCCTTCAAGGAGCCTACTCTGAGCCAGTTCAAGTGTCAATAGCTCTAGGGAATTTATGCCATTGGCTCTAGAAAGGCTCATTTGGTTTCAATTCTGCCCAGTTCAGCCATAGCAAGAGAGCCACAAGACAGGTTTGCTGGAGTTGTCACTGAAGGTTCTCACAGAAGTTCTCAACAACAATTATGACAAAGTCTAAAGCTTTGTCAACACATGAAGGGAAAAGTTTTATAACTTTCAGTGTACCTTCATTTACTATTACCCTTCATTGCTTTTCTTGGACCAAGCCACTGGTACAACAGTAACACAGGTTGAGTTCATTTAGCCTTTCACTATAATTAGAAAATACATGGAAAATACATCAATTACAGCTGATGGCAGGAATAAACAATGACAGCTTTGAAACAATTAACTTGATTGATATCCTAGAATGGTTTGGGTTGGAAGGGATCTTAAAGATTGTCTCATTCCAATACTACTACCATGAGCAGGGATGTCACCCACTAGAACAAGTTTTCTCAAACCCCCATCCACTCTGGCCTTGAACACCTCCAGGGATGTGACAGTGAAGAATTTCTTCCTTGTATCTAATATATAACTGCTCTCTTTCAGTTTAAAGCCATTTGCCCTTGTCCTGTCACTACATGCCTTTGGAAAAAGTCCCTCTCCAGCTCTCTTTTAGACCCGTTTAAGTACTGGAATGCTGCCAGAAGGTCTCCCTGGACTCTTCTCCAGGTTGAACAACCTTGACTCACTCAGCCTGTCCTCACAGGAGAGGCGTTCTAGACCTCTGAACATTTCTGTGGCCTCTTCTGGACTTGTTTCAACAGGTCCACACCTTCTTACATTGGAGCCTCAGAGCTGGATGCAGCACTGCAGGTGGAGTCTCAAGAGAGTGGAGGGGGACAGGGAATCATCTCCCCTGACCTGCTGGTCACACTGCTTTTGAAGCAGCCAGGATATGGTTGGCTGTGAAAAACTGGCAGCTATTATAGAACCCTGCTCAGACTGTGATGTATGTCTGGGTAATTGCTGGAAGAATAGAAGAAAAATTGGCAAGATACATAGCTATGTTAAACCCCCTCCCCTCCATCTCCCTTTACAAAAACATAAAACTCTAAAATACCCCCAAAACTACAGAACTTGGCAAGCAGGTAACATTCTCATCTGGCAACATGCAAAGAAATAAAGAGTATGACACTGTCAGAGGTTTCCTGAGGTGCTTTGCCACATCTTAGCTTTTAAGAAGTCTAGCAGGTCTTTGGATACAAGAGGTATGGGCCTTGGGGACACTGCCAATTATATGTCTTTTACCTAAAATGCAATAGTAAGTTCCTCCAAGCTATACAACACCCAGTGCTTGCAAACACAATCTTTGGCTGCTACCATTCAAAATTAATTTTTAAAACTACACAGACATTGTTAAAAATTTACACTGTATTTCTAAGCAGCCATCCTAAAATATGCTCTTTCCATGACTTTGTTTCCACAGAGCTGCTCCAAATGTCTCCCATCATGGCTGTTCCAACTGCCACAGTACAAGGGAGCTCTATCCTCAGCTCTCCCCTTTTCTGCAACCTCTTCCCTATTGTTCAGCAGCCTCTTGAAATCATGCTGCTTTAATTATCATCTCTGTGTGGATGAGTCACAGATCTCTTGTCCCTTCTGTTCACATTCACAGTTGAGAATCTCCTTCTGGATATTTGCCACCAGCCCTAACACAGTATGCTGGAAAGCTAAAATCACGTTTCTTCCCAAACGCTCACTCTTCTCCCTTTCTTTCCCTATCTCTGTCAACAGCTCCACCACCTTATGTCCCACAAGCTCACAACCTGGGAGCCATTTTCAACTCCTCTTCGCTTCCCACACAAATCCTGTCGATTTTATTCCCACTGCCGTTCAGAAATATTTGCTTTCTTTCTCACTTATGCTGCACCTATTCAATCCCTGCAGTTTCTTGCCACTGGCTCTATGGCCTCCTCACTCTATTATTACTCCTGTTCTCTGCACACTGAAGTCCGAACTCATCTGTACCTTCAGAACCCACTCTGTCCTCCCCCATCAGAAACATGCATAAGGACTGAGAGAGAAGGGAGAAAATAGAATGGTGAGCACACGTCATTTAACATAGTAAGGGGAGAGGAAAAAAATCTCTATTAGAAAAATACAATGCAAGCTACTAAATAAATGCTACAAAAAAGAACATTTCTTATGCAACCTACACAAATGCTTGTAAAAGTCTCGAGCCCTTCCCTGAAAATGTAATAAACTTGCAGTACTCTAAGTTCATAACCTTTGTGTACAAACTAATAGCAATTACCCAGCCTACTGAGTACCAAGAATTGCTTTAATTTTATTTAAACAATCTGTGTGGAGTGGCACCTATCACCATAGTAACAGAATACTTCATGTAGAAATTTAATACAACTTACATAAATCACCCACAGATCAAGGAACTACTGAGAAAAATTGCTTGCTGGATTAAGAGAGATGCAATGGGTACACTAAGCTCTTTTATTCCATCTTTCTGAAGTAATTTTCCATTTCCAATTATTTCTACCCTTCCTTCCATAAAAGACATCATCTTGCTTTCCCTAGGGATATGGTCACATATTAATTCTTACTTTGCATATAGAGATTTACACTTCTTCCTTGTTTCTAAAATGAGCCAATATAACACTAGGTCAGAAACCACAGCCGGTATTATAGCACCCACCAAAATCACATTGATACTTGTTCATATATCCTGCCAGAATCTAAGTGCTTACATGGTCTAAATTGAATTTCAGCTGTTCAGGTGATTTCTCTACTTGGTGACATTCTCAGCAGGTAAAAATAAAATCCACTAAAGCTATCAACAGATGAGAGATTGGAATTGAGGCAAAAACGGTCCACCCAAAGGAGAAAAATCAGTCAAAACATCCCTTTTCCCCACATCTCTAAATAAGCATCATGCATTCAGAACTACATCTTTTATTACTGACATGGCAAATAGAGCTTGTAGCACAACGTGTTGTTCAGTTCTGAAGTTTTCAATGTCATTTCCAAGACCATTTAGAGGTAAATAACTTCTAAATTTTTCAATTCTGCTTTTCCTCCAGTACTATCATGGGAAAGAATTCTGGTTTATAAAACACAACTGCAGCAAAATATTTCATATTTCATGTTTTGCCTAGATGGTTATCTTGCCAATAGATGAAATGAAATTAATAGAACTGGAAAAAGTAATGATATTTAGGTAGATGGCATTTCAGGCTCAGCTATTACTTGAATGTTTCATACTGGACCATCTGAAATTGTTTATCTATTTTTAATAGATTTAAGCAAACAAACACACATATTCCTGAAATACAGACAGACACTACACTTTTTCATGCTTAGGGCTTTTCCTGGCTCCTTAGCAACACATGGTTTCCATACTTTGCTATACTAAAGTGCAATCTTGCTTCCCTGCACCTGGTTACAGAGACTGTACTGCCTCTGGGAATGGAAATCCGTTTCCAAAGTAAAAGAAATGCAGAGTCTTCGTCTTCAAATCAACTGATATGACCAACAAAACCTTAATACATCATCATTAATCACTACGTTTACCATTTATAATGAATGACACAGTACGCATGGCATATCCTCTGTCTGTCTCTATTCAAATGGAAACTGTGATGCCACTCAGAATGCACTGCCAGAGCCCACATCTACCAGCCTAAGAATAAAACTTTTATTTAAATGAAATTTGAGATATGAAAAGACACTTTCCCCCTCTGTCTACACTTTATCTCAACTTTCTGCTGCTCTCTGTAAGTACTTCCATGAGTGGATGAATTAACTCAATGGTCCCTGACTCTTACACTGTCACCCTGACCCAGTCAGGCTCTTTTTCTTGGAAAAATTTAATGGCTGCATTGGTGTCATAGGTTTAGCTAGGTGGGCCTGGGTTTGGGTTTTGAAGTTCAGACTAGGCCTGAAAATTGTCAAATGATTTGAGCTGGGCTGAGCTAGCTAACAGCTGACTTCCTCTAGCCAGTAATATTGTATTCCATATCATACTACATCATCTCAGAAGGAGTGGGGTCCAGTGTGTGGGTGTGGCTTGGGCAGTTGCGTCACAGCTGTGGTCCCAGCAAGACATGCTGCCGTCCCAGGAGGGATGGGAAGGCCCAAGCCCAGACTACCGGTTTAC
>JAWWLZ010000001.1:105490623-105506328 GCA_035041345.1 Poliocrania exsul | reverse complement strand
ATTTGTGTTTACTGGGAAGTGGGAAGTTCTTTCTTGTTATATACAACTTGTGTAAGTGTGTGTTATATTGTAGTTTCTTCTTAATTTTCTCTTTTGCTGTATAAATACATGTAGTTAGTTTTAAGCATAAACCTGGTTTTAGAAGTTGGTTTTTTTTTTTTCCCTTTCTCCCTTTTCTCAGCGGGGGCTAACTCTGTCTTTGGGCAGTTGGCGTTTTGCCAGCTCAACCCAAGACAATTGATTTATCAGCATATGTCCCATCAAAAAGACTACTATTTTTTTCCCTCCACAAAATTTTCTGCTTTGTGCTTGATTTATCCCCATGTGCAGAGACTGTCAATCATTATTCTGGGAGAAAAAACAACCAACCAACCAAAAAACCCAAACAAGCCAATACCAAACCTTTTTTGCCTTTTGGTCACTAAGCTTCTTACATAGTCAGAAATTTTTTTAGTATTTTGATGGTTTTCTGGTTTTGTTTTTCCTTCCATCCATTTGGAAAAGAAACTATTTTCTCTAAGAATGGAAAAGAAAACACAGCTAACAAATTCACAGGGCTTTACAGGGTGGAATCTTCCTAAGTTACTCTGAAAATATCACAGACTCCATAAATTCGGGAAAAAAATCCCACACTTCTTTATAGCATATAATCCCAATGACAACTAATGAGTAATCAAATTAGTTCTAGTAGTCGTTCATCCCAGTAGACTAGTATTGACAATTTAACCCTTGAGCTATTCCATGCCTAATTCCATTTCAAAAAGCACTACAAAACTTAAATAAAAAGACAACATATCTACAAGTAAGCCATTTCAAGGGGGAAAAAAACCCTGCATGATAAAATAGCAGGAAAAAACTACCAGAATCAGAAAAAGGCATCAATGCTAAGTACCTTAGGCACTTTTTACATTACATTAAATTACATCTGAAATTTTCCATAAAATTGTGCTACAGAGAAATAAACTACTCTACTATGAAAAAGAGAAAAACATTACTAAAGAGCATAAATTGAAACTACTTTGATATAGCTTCTTGTAAACAAAAACCAGCTCCATAGTCCAATAATCCTTTAATTTCTATTTTAGCTTATACATTATACATTGACTTTTAAAAGTGAAGAAAACAACAGCATAGAAAATATGTATCCTGAAACACAACTACTTCTGAGGACTGCTTTGAACCTTATGCAACAGAAAATCTTGCAAAAGGGCAGCACTTGAAGGATATAAGGTGACTCTGACTTTCTGTCAGTGTTACTTACAATGAGTTATAACACTCCCATATGAGTATCCTTTTGATTTCATGTATGCAGGTAGATACTGCCTGGGTATTGTTTTCGACAGGAGCTTTTTGGTTCTAACTTTCCCCCACATCTATTTAGCTACCCACTTGCACACTTATATTGTACACTCAACAAAAATGAGGCATTTTGTATTAACAGTGTACTAGGCATATATATATGCATGCTAAACTTCAAGAATGTGGCCTCCTCATCATGAAGTACTTTTGTTTAGAAAAGGGGAAAGGAAGGGGATTATTATCATAGTAGGTTAACAAAGATTTACCTGCAAGCATTTGATAACAAAGTTGGGGCAGAGGGAATAATGTTGAAAATTTAAATAAAAACCTTGAAAACTTAATACGTAACCATTTCCAGCAAACACATGTTGCTTTGCAAATCCAAACAAACCGGAAGCACGAGGCAGCTTAAATGAGGAACCAATCAAAAATTCACACCACAAAACTATTAAAACCAGTTTATTAGCTGAAGATACCTGTGGTAATTAGCTACTTGATATGGCCTGAAATTTAAAAATTTGAAGTTATATTTAGCAAGTGTTTCAAGTCCTTAATAACTAGGACATAAAACAAAAGCAAGGGATTGTGATAGAAAAGATTACATGGGAGATACTTTGTAAAAATAATACTAAAGATATTATTCATCTTCATTCACATATTTGATATTGTCCTTATCAAATGAATAGAACCATTTTATATTACCGCATTTGGATTCCGAGTCAGAGGAGGAGAGTTAAGAAAGTAAATTTCCATTTTACCCTTTTAACTGGAAAACAAGCCTGAAATTATGCTTCTCAGTGAGATTTAATTTTTGAAAGATTCCTCACATAAGTTAGACATTTGATTACAAAAATTGCTACGGTATAAGAAATAGTACATTACTCAAGAAATAATTTGTTATCCTTTATCTTTTATCTGAAAAACAGCAATGGCTAAAAGCCCAACAAAGAATACTCCCTGGCGTGAGAAGTGCACCCACTGGGGGAAGGACTGTATGGACACTTTTTTATCTCAAATGCTTTTAAATGGAGAATAAGTTCCAAATCGTTCAGTTGATGCAGTACAGAGGACAAAAAAAATTCTGTATGTGCACCATATCAGGGCTTTTAGCTCCAAATTACAGGTGGCGATAATTCCAGACAATGTATTTGTGGATGGTTGTCCATCTTTGCTATTTTCTGTCCTGGCCACCACCTCCCAAGTTGCATCACTCAGGTTCTCGCCCCAAGTCATTCAAAGTCTGAGTTTACCTCCAAATGTTGCTGTGAGACAGCTGATGTCAGAGGGCTCTGGGACAACAAGGCAAGACAGATCCATGTCAGCCAAGTGACTCTCCATCTCCACCCCTGTTAGAGAGAGCTGCTTCCACCACACAGTCCCCATTTAAAGTGGTGTTTAGGCAGAGAACTAAACACAGTCAAGCTCCTGTAAAGAAGTATTTACAGGCCTACAGCTATGCTTCTGCTGGAGCATATTGCTAAGTAAATCCCACAAGACAAAAAGCCACGAGACAAACAACAGTGGTATTAAAACTAAATAAACACAGCAAATCATTGTGAAAGCTGATTAAGGAAAGTAAAAAACATGTGATGAGGGCTACTAATGATCACTATTAAACAGAAATAAATTAAATAGAGTGTTCAGCAGCAAACTTTTCTTTAAATGTCTGGTAACTAACAAAGTCAATATATAAATTGTGCTTTTCAGGTATTTCCAAGATTTCTAGGGTTTCAATTCTAAAGAAGAAAACTTTTTTAGCAAAACCTTAATGAATTCCTAAGGAATAAAAGCATTGAGAATGATAATAAAAGCTACTTATGGATTTCCCAGGAAAGCAAGAAGTTTTTTGTTTCTTATGGTTATCAGTTATCAGTGTAGTACTGCTACCCTTCTGAAACAAAACAAGTCCACTCAAAATGACCAGTTCCTGGGACCCTCTGAAGCTGAACAACCCAACTAAGTCAACAGCAAGACTTTCATGAACACCACCAAGACAAGAGTCTCTCATATTCTTCCTGATGGGCATTTGTGACTGAAACAATCCTGTCGACACAAATCTAAGCTCATGAATGAATAAAAGGGGAACAAGACACAACCCAAAACATTTCATGCACATGTCCCAACCCGTTCACCCTTTAACATCTATTTTGTACCATGAAGAAAGAACAGGCCTTTTTTACTCATTGCAGAGGAAACAGAGAGTACAGATAATGCTCAGCCTTCGATTCCTATAGAGAGGCGGATAGATGTAGGAGAGAAAGGCAGAGTGCAAGGAAATGGTAGCAGAAATTATAGTAGTCTCATGAATTTATTATTTAAATCCTTTTCTTCCCTCCAGTGTTCTACTGCAAGGGAGGAGTTGATTATAAAAATGAACAAAAATGCAAGGCCTGAATTAAATAAGCCATCAGCAAGGAGGATGGTGTTAAGAGTGAAAAACTGCAGGAAGAGGCTATGAAACAATAACCTAAAATCCTAAGGGAGAGAAAATAAAAACTAAGCCAAAATAAAGCAGCTGCATAGAAGTAGATGAGTAGTGCAAATGCAAAGCAGGCTACAACAACAACTTGCAGTGCTCTGAAGGACCTGCTTCCACTGGCAAATATCCACCACACACTGCCCTGTCAGGTCCTGGGCAATGTGCAACACACACAGAAAATTAAATGGTTAAAACAAAGTATGTGTCTTCCTGTATTTCATTCCAAAGTCTATCTCTAAGAAATTATTATAACTTGAACTTTGCTAGCTATTTAAAGATTAAAGCACAGACACTCAATAGATTTCCTTATAATTCACACTTTCTACGAGAGATGTAATTCTGTCATTTTTTCTTAATTATCTATTTAGCACTGATGCTGGGGGGGACACAAACCAATAATACTAAATTCTATGAAAAAACACTGCAATTACAATTAGCTACAAAATGTGCAAAATAATTCAAGCAAGTCACGTTAATTTTAGCTTTTTTCCCTCCACTTTGACTAAAGAATCAATTTTTAATTTTTGGTTACTAAGTCTAAACATTAGCTGTAACTTAAACAACACAAAAAAATCCTGATCAAACTCAGTGACTGGAGTTCTATTTTTAAATAATATGAATGTCTTAAAAATTCAAAGGTATTAAAAATCTGTAGACTGTATATTTTCTATAAATCTTTAAGCATTACAAAAAGCTGTTAGGTATTGTCAAAAGAAAAATTGCAACATTGTCTTCTGCAGGTCTTTCATAAAAAACAAAATGAATTATTCTAAGTTAGAAAAGTACTATAAAGTACTTTGCATACAAAAGAAAACAGATTCTAAGACAGAAAAAATGACCTGATGAGGTGATACTGAAAGATTCAATTTACAGCCTTAAGAAAGCACAATGAAGATTTTCAGTGTGCTCAGTGGTCACAGAAAAAAAGCTCAGCTAAGACATCTGAAATGCTATGTTGGTATGCAATTGTTTTAAGTAGAGATCAAACCACATGTCTTTGGGACTACTAACAGAATTTTCCATTACCATTCTTCTGACTTACAGACCAATTCAGTTTCAGAGTATGCTTAAATTTAGGTATATAAATGCTCCTTTGGACTTCAAAGGATGGATTCATGAACTGCTTCCCGATTGGGGAATTACAATGTTGTTGGAAAAGGTAAAACTGCTCTTCTCCAAAGATATTAATAATAACATTTACTCTCATTCACACTGAAAAATATACGTAAGTATTTACCTGTATCATAACGAATCAGTAGTTTCATGGATAGGGATGGATTTGGAAGAAAATAAATTGATAATGAGTTAATTCCTGGGAAATACAGTTTGAGGCAGGGTGATGGTGAGGAGCCTGGTGGGGAGCTCAGGGCAGCTGAAGGATGGACTGGCAGTGTTATGAAAGGGTTAGAGGAAAACACTCTGCTTTTATGAAAGGGAGAGTGTCATCATACAAAGTCATGCCAAGAGGTCATAGAAGAAGTTTAGTTTTTCTTAGTGTGGAGTGATGCTTCTGAAAACCAGTCCTCCTACCTAGCCCACTCTCTCCCTTTTTCTCCACTTTATCAAGTGCAAACAATCCTTCAGATGACTGTTTGGCAGCAAAGAGACTTTTTATTTCAGCAGAACAACAAGCAGAACAACAGACAGATATAAAACACACACAGAAAAGCAGGGAATATCCTCAGGATTGCACTCACAAATGAAGCCTATTAGGCAAGTGCTTCTCATTGTCTACTTCTGTATTTCTTGAGGGTAATATGTACCAAAATATATTCAAAATATTCTACCCCCCATGGCAACGTGTGTTATGTTAACAGGTGTCTAGATGATATGAACTGTATGAAAGAGCAGATTACTAAAGTCCAATATACACAGATCTTTTGAATCACACACCTAATTAAAAATTAAAGAAAAAATACAAGAAATTAAATATGCAAATTATCAAGTAGATTTCTCAAATTTATAGTGATGATATTAGACGAGAGAACCCAAAATGAATCTTACTACTAATATACACAGAAGCATATACATAGCACAATCCAAACAAGTATTATAAAACCAGGAAACAGAATTTTTAGGAAGCATTTATCAAGTATTAGTATCCTCTTACTTTGGTTAGACAATCACACAGACAGTGTAAAACAAAAGTACGTGAAGAAGTTAATAGCCATTTAAAATTTAGGAAAAAAGTAACCTGCTAAGCAAATTATCTCATACCTGTTGTACTATTGTTGTTAGTTCCAGACAGAGCTGTATGACATTATTTCTTGTTACTGAGTAATCTGTGACAGCAGCAAAAGGTGATCTAAAAACAAAAAAAAAAAGAAAAAGGTTGAATATTACTAGCATATATCCACTTACCATTTTTAAATTCCTCTTGTAGAAATTCCATTTATAAAAGCATTATTTCTGACAGTTTATTTCTGGACTGCCTTTACTCCCCCAGAAAAAGCCCAGCTTGCTTTCTGCATTTGTTTGGGAATAGCCTTATAAAGGCAACCAGAGGCACTACTTTCTCCTGTGATATGAACAGTGTCCAGATGTGAATCATATCAGAGAAGCTTTTGGCTGATTCACTGGGATTTTGGGGATTTGCTCTAATATCTGGTGGAAGTAGTGGAGGCACTCAGAATAAGTAAAATACCTAAAGTGGGGAACAGCATTTAGAGCTAGAGATGCATCGATGCTCAGAAGCAGCTGCAAAGCCTAAACTGGAAGCACAACCAAACAATTCCACACTCTGTTACAGTCAGAAGTGCTTAGTGAAATACACAGCGTAATCCAACATTTACAGACATTACCTACATATATTCTATACTCTGGAACTTCATGTTAGAATGTTTAAAATGCATGCCTACCTGGACGCTTCCTTGCTTTCTAGAAGCACTGCTAAAATGTATTTAGTCAGTGAAGCTGGCAGTCACCTGATTTTAGTACTACAGGTCTCTCTTTGTCTAAAAACTCAGCTTGACCTGTAGTCTATATTCAAGAAGTAGCCAAACACTAGGTAGGACTGGTATTTTGTCTAAGAGAAGTCAAGACCTTCACTTTGTCAGTGTTGCAAATGAGGCTTTTATGGACAAAGATGGCATTTCCCCTTATTATACCTGCTTCAAACATTTAAAACAAACCCCAAAAGAAAACGGTGGCAAAGAACCACAAGGATTGTAATGCCTGAATAAAGTAACAATAGAACATGCAAATGTGCCAAGATCTCAAAGCAATACTTCAAGTGTGGCTGTCTTTAAAATAAGCTGGGTGATTAATCCCTTCCTCCACTGTCTTTTTTCATCACTTCACACATATTTGTATGTAAAGAGTTTTACAGCACTGGTTGTTACTACAACTTCCTTATTCAACCCTAAAGACAAGTTTTCAGTACTAAGAACTCTGCTATAAGCAAGTCAAAATGATAACTGGTTCTAATAAGTTTCTAAATTTCTTTTCCATATGCAGAATTACTGAAATTCTAGTTCAGGCAGATTTGGAACTGTCCATTAATAACCCTCTGTGAACTCGCTTATCACTGCAGGTTTCATCTGGTGCTCCCTTTCTTCTCCAGGGCTCACAGTCCTGAGGTTTCATAAGACAGAACTAACTCTGAGGTGCATACTCAAATCTAGCAGCTTTAATTTGAAGTAATACACCACACAATCACATATACTTTTCTTAGAGAGAAAAGCAGTACATTCTTCTAAAATAAAAGTACAGAAATTGAAAGCAAGGCAGTGTTTAAGAAACATAAAAGCTAAAAAGAGAGTAAGGACTTAGTAGACAGCATGTGGGTAAGTTCCAAAAGGTGCCTTATGAAAGTTATTGGACACAGATATACAATCATAATCCAGAGTCCAAGTCTTCAGCAGTATATGGCAACCATACAGTAAGTAGACAGTATAGCAAGTCAACCCATAGAGACATGCACAGGTTATTTCTGAAGTTCAGGGGACATATGAGCATATTAAAGGACAAAAGGTAACTGAACTGCTTGGTTGTGAACCCTAATTCAGTTCAAGAAGTGTTCGGACAAAGCTCTAAGGTACATGGTGTGATTCTTGAGATGTCCTGTGCTGGACTCAATGATCCTGATGAGTTCCTTCCAACTCAGCATATTCTGTGACTCTATAATAAATGTGTTTTTAAAAAGTGCATTAGCCAAGATGTACAAAAGCACTGACATTTTTCCTACCAAAATTGTAACTGTTCAGGTTCTGAAATCTACCTGGAACCTTGATTTAACATAGTCATGTTCATTTAGGAACTCACTCTTATTGAAGATAAATGGAATCAAGCCAGAAAATGGTATTATTTTACTTTAAGTATGGGTGTTAATACACTTTGATCCTGCAATTACACAACTGGAATCTATTTGACATTTCAAAGCCTCCAGCATTGCTCTAAACAAAATCACACGGTAGGCTTTGGCTTCTAATACCACATCATCTTCTTTCATACTTCTGTAATTTAGTTTGATTTCATGGTTCATGAGGAAAATAATGGCATTTGTACCATCATTGCTTTTAGTGAAGATCATTAGAAATGCCCCACATAAACTTTGTTGACATGAAAGAACATGCAAAGGGAATAAGACATTACTCATTTTTGGTACATTAAACTTAACATAGCAAAGATTTTCTGGCAATAGCATGTAAAGCAGACAGCAAGGGTGTCAGCAGGAGGGAGAAGACTGCTAAAAATCAGTAACCAATACATAATAATTTGTAAAACATTGAAAGATAAGGAGACAGATCCATGTTTTACAAAGTTTGCTCCTGCAGAAAACCTAAGGGATCCTCCAGCTGCCTCCTCTGTAGGTCTCTGTAGCTTATAAACGCCCTCACATCAGTTTCTGCAGATGCCTCTCTGGGGTATTGCTTCAAATTGGACCTGTAAAATTGCAATTTCCTTTTTCTCCCTCTGCCCAGTTCAGACTTCCCTGGAGGCAATCCGCGTGCACAACTATACAGCCACTATCGTATAAGCAGCTGGAGAAAAGGTAAGGGCCTTACCTCCAAAAGAAATGTATTTTGGTATTACATCCCAAGCCTCAACTTCAACAGTAAAAGTTCAGCAAGATTTAGTATGACAACATCCCAGCAGTTTCAATCAAAATATCAACAGAAACTTCATTGAAGGATCATTGACTTGATTTCACACGAGACACAGCGTAAAACACCAATCTAACAGAAGAACTCTATACTGGGAATATATCCACTGATTGTTCATTTTAATACACCACAATATCATTGACTGTGAAGAGAATAATCAACTTGTACAAATGCAAATAAAGCCTACATAAACTATAACTTCAGCTGGCTGCTAAAACACTTTCCTCCTCAGGGCATACACCAAGTATAAGGAATTCCTTATCTAATTATAAAACTTCTCTCTCCTTTAAAAAAATATTTCCTGGGCTTGGTAGAGTCATTTCCACCAGCTTCCAATTTCTACTCTTTTCATTCAAAGCCACATCTTTCACAGTCTCTTACAGTCTCAGGTACCTCCTACAGTTCCAGGAAAGAAAATTCCCTGAGAAAAAACCTAAAATTTTCAACCATCCAATTTGGTACTTTTAATCAAGAACTAAAGAACTGCCTTGGACTCAGGCCACATGCTGCCCCACTTCCTGCTGTGACATTGACCTCAGAGTCTCATTGTCTCACCTCTCTCACAGTCACTTCCATTTGTGGAACCTTTTTTACTCAGTTTCTCTTGTAATTTGTTTGTTCTTCCTTCAAAAATGTGATTCTCTTTCTTTGCAACACCCACATGAAAACACCTTTGTAGCTCCACAGCACACCCACCTGACCACATGCCCTTTCCATTCATTTCCACTTCCAGACCTCTGCTGGTTTTCCCCTTTTCATTCTTTGTCTACCCCTTCTACACATGATATCTTAAGAAAAAGAGATTGATACAATCACATCAATGCTTCTGCAAACACATGCAGAGTGCTTTTGCCCTTAGTCTCATCTTTTCTCCATCATTCTCCTTTCCAACTTTTGAAGCCGTTACTCATTTCCAAACCATATTCACAAATGACTGGGTAATAGGTTTCAAGGATCATTTAGTTTATAAATGTTTAGTAATTGAGCATGCAGCTGGAAAAGTGGGAACCTCTAAGTTTTTCCACTCTGCGAAAGATTCCCCCACTGGGAAACCTACGAGACACCACAGCCAGAGGAAGAGTTTCTGAACACCTGATTCATAGTGAAAAAAAATCTTACAATTGGTGCTTGCTTTTTCTTTCCTTTTTTTTATTCTTTTTTTTCACATTAAAGTCAATCAACTTCAACATCTTAGTCTATAGGACACAAGGTTTTTCTAAGACAATGCATGAAAGAGCTACTGGTTCTTTCCACATTTCTTCAAGTCATTGTTTGATATAACTGCTGTAATACCTCTGAAACATGAATTTGTTTATACATGTGTAATGCAGGCTGTAACACACATGTATGTGTGTGTACACTTCTATGAATTGAGACCTTATTAACATGCCCTATCAGCATCTTTCAGAATGAAAAAAGAAAAAAATATTCTCTAACATTAATTAATTAAGCCACTCTGAAGAACTGGTAGAAAAACCAGCCACATTAATATAGCGCAGCTAATTCCCTTACAGAATTAAGAAATAATACAATTCAACAGCTATTAATACTCACAACTCCTGACTGCACATGAAGCAAACTCCTTCACAAGCAATTAAAAATTTGTGAAGGAGATACAGGCACTCAGCATTTCTACATTATCAACACCTTTGGCCTCATACGCTTCAGCCTCCTCATCTGTCTTCCTGTCTTCTCATATAACATTGAGTTAGGGCAAAATGATATATAGAAGTATCTGCTTCACTTTAAAAAGTTGCAATTTGGACAAATACTGACTGTTGTTAGTAAAAGCAACACCCAAAATAAAAGTTAATCATATTTCACCATGAGTTGTAGTTCTGAGATATTTTATAACAACATATGTTGTGAGGGGTTTGAAACAAATATCAAACTTGTTTTAGCATCCTAACAGGGCAAAACATCCTCAAAGCCTTTTGATTAAACAGAACAGTACAAAGTCTTTTACAGAGACACAGCCAAAGCAGTAATGTAACACAGTCTTCAACAGTAACATCTTAAGCTCAAATAAAAATCTGAATGTACAATACTGTTGTATATATTGTGCCAAATCCATCTAAGATTCATAGTTTTAGGCTTTCATGAAACAAAGATTTTATTTGTCTTTCTAATGCAACTGCTTGATGTAGAATCAGGGAGGAATGCAGTAAAATTCACACTGGATAAAGGAATTCTTTAAATAAGTGCTCTATTAAACATTTACAGCTGTTCAGGAGCACAATACAGTCAAGTACCATAGCATTCTTAGGCAGGACTTACTGACAGGTTTGGCATAATATTCAAAGCAATATCAATGCAAATGTATAGGGGAAACAAGATTCACAGCTTTAAGACTAAAAATCAATCCACAGAAAAGTGCGTTATTTGTGTGCTGAGTAAAGAATCGCTGAACTCTTTTGTTTCTGCTGAATTCTTTAGCTTCTTTTCCTTTGGGTTTTCATTGTGTACCTCCACTACCTTGTGTGCAAACCAGATTTATCCTGTCAGGACAAGCAATGACCGAGCACAGCTAACAGGACTGTATGAAGTCTGTTATAAAGGAGACTCAAAGCCAGTAACACTTCCTTAGCAAGTAAAGAGTTACAGGCTTGCAAACAATGTTGCTCTTTACTTAAAACTACAAAATAGTCCCACCATAAACATCACCAAGGCTCATTCACCAAAAACAATGAGGCAAAGAAATCCAGCTGAATACATTTTACCTACAGTGGAAGAAAACATATGCACTGAGTATGTCACTATGATGAAAAGAAGGAGATCCATTTTGGAGTGGGAAATGTGTTCTGCTACCACAATGCTTTCACACAAAGCAGGCTTAAAGGGTGCAATGAAGCTGAACACCTAGAATTGTTCAGTCATAAACAAAGAGTGTTTACATCTTCATTGCAGGCTGCACTTCCCTGATGCAGCAGAGCATCACCAAAAAAGCTCCCAGTTTAGGGTTTGGAGGGCCTGTTCTGCTGTCAGCAACTGAAGCATTCAAATGTCCTTAAATTCAGGCACAGATTTTAGCCTCATTTAATAGGATTTATGTATACACCTAAGTGCTTCACAGAATACTAGTATATTTAAGCCCACATCAAAATTGTTTGTCCACCTGGGGTTTAGAAGTTAAAGGATTACAGCCCACCACCCTGCGAATGGCACTTAAAGCAGATCTAGACTTTCTAAAATTTTCCTCTGAAATTTTTCATTTTGTTACTTTTGTCAGCGATTTTACCAATATTTTATATGACCGACAACTTCTATTTATAGTTGGGTTTTTTGTTCATCTTGTTTAATTTTGTTCATATATCATGTGTCCAGACGGAGTTGTCAATTAAGCAGACTGATGCACATTTTTCAGTCTGCTGGCTTTCCTCTGGCCACAGCAATAAAAGTCTTCAATACAAAATCTATTTCCACAAGATCTTTGTTCCTACTCCTTAGACTTCAGTGTAATCTGCAGCAGCAGTTTAAGTTTTTTATTTCCAGATGGGGGATAGTGCTAGTGTGAAAAACAAGGGCTACAGAAGAGTTTCTACGAAAGACATATTGAGTCACTGCCCACACAGATGGCTGAGTCAAATAGTACACTAAAATAATCCAGGGGTCCCTGACAAATTCTATTTCATGACCATTAAAAGCTGTGACACAACAACAGACGCAAAATATTGTAGCAGTTATCTCATGGGAAGTAGATTATATTTTCTTAAATTCTTAACTATCACATTATGTTAGTTGTGTCTTTAATGAAGACTCAATTAAAGCCCTAAAAACAACCAAACCTTCCTCACTCCCATTCTCTATGTGTTTGTAGTTTATACAGATATTGTTTCTATTGTTAAAATCCAAAACATACTCCTTGATAAGGCACAAGATAAATTATATGAGGAGATAACACGACCCAAGCACTCCAGAGCAGGCAGGAACAGGAAGCCCAGAAGCATAACTAAGAATTTTTTTCTTGCTAGTGCAGTCTGCAGGATTTCCAGGGATTTTGGTTGGCAAAGACAATCAAAGTGTTGTGGAGGTGAATGAAGAGAATATATCAAACCAACAACAACCTGGAAGATGACATCAGCAGAAGCCTGTGCTGGCAGAGCAGGGAGAAAAACGGAAAGAGACAGAGCTCATGCAGCTGCCACCAAATGTCACCCCAGCTCAGGTGTGCTCAGGATCCTTCCTCTTCCACAAAAAGCATTACAGTTCTTCCCAGTCAAGTCTACAGTAATGAGCCTTACCTGTTAAATCTAGCTGTCCCATGAAAGGAAAACAGATGATGTACAGTGGGACTTGAAGGGGGAAAATAGGGTGCTTAAAGGATTTGTAAAATCCTTTTGCTCCCAAGGCTGTCTTCACTTTGCAGCAGCTTCTGGCTCATTAGGAGACAAACTCAACACTCGACATTGTGCCAACTTCTGAAAAAGATACAATCTTCTGTCTGTCTGTCAGATGGTTTGTTAAGATCTGGGAGAAAAGGTATTGGATGAATCTGAGCACGCTTCACTCATGACTCATCACAATTTCAGTAGTATGACCAATAGGTAGCAGCAAGTTAGTAGAGAAGGACTGAGCTGCAAGTACAGTACAAGACCCGTCTATGTTCTAACCACATAGAAAGCTAATTATAACCACTGCTAAATGCTCTACACTTGTTGCTTAGAAGAATTTTTGGGGATCCCTATGATATCATTGTTTTTCAGTTCATGTTTGCCTCTGGACAAAAACTGTCAAGTTTTCACTGGTGTCAATGAAGATGAAAAAAAGGAGCTTGATTCTCAAAATCCTCTGGGTGTTGATGGTGCTTTTAAATCAATAAAGCCATGGATGGATTATGTATACTCAGAAATGCATCTCAGAAAGGCAATGAAAACTGACATCCACACACAAAGCAACACTTTCACAGTGTTTTTCAGTTGAATTGTAAATGTGTGCTCTAAGAACAAAACCTTATCTGGGATTAATAGCAATAAATATGTCTAATTTCAATTCCAATTAAATGTGCAGATACTACTGGACATACTAGTGTACAGAAAAAAAATTTCTTTTATTAGGTTAGAAATAGCTTTATGCCAGAAAATTGCAACATGTTCATGTTGTAAATCCAGAGTAGTGAACTGAAAACAGTAATCCTACTTTAATATACATTTAAAAAAACTCCTCCCCAGGATGGAGTGCATGAGCCCTATAAAAGGCAGCAGGATTTCCAGAAACCTGACACATAATAGAAAAAGGAGAATAAAGAAAGGTGGCATATATTACTGTTCCAAAGAATATAACTTTTATGAATTACAGGACTAAAGACTGAAAAGAATACCAATGATTTAAATGGAAGTCTAGAAAACCTGATTGACTGAATATATTATACTCTGATTCCTGAGAAGTATCACTGGAGATATACTGATGCCAAGATGCTTTGAACATCAGGTAAGTAGTTCATTGCTATGGCCTCCAGTGTGGTTTTCCATCCGTCTAAGAGCTACAGTAACTGCCAAGTATAAACATATCACCGTTTTTCAAGAAAGCATCAATCATGTCAGGGAATTTGCTTGGAAGAATTTGAAGATTAAGGAAAGTGTATAAAACAAAACATTATTAAGCTATGAAGTCTTCTGAAAGAGAAGATAGATTTTGTGGGCTTAGAAAGTAACAGGAAGTTAAAATTAGTCTAAAAGGTTTAAGGACATAATCTACAAGTACGATGACAATTTCTTTACGGGATGTTATTGGAGAGTTATTTCATGCTCCTCAAAATCATCAGCCGACCTCTTTCGAACACAGCTAGAATTCTCTACTAAGTTTTCCAGCTCCTAAATGAAACTAAACCAGAAAACTTTTAAAGGCTGGCAATAAAAGCCACCCTGATTTTCAGTAAAACTCAATTTCTGACATACATCTGGAAGTAGGACTGCTCCAGGCAGAGACCTGGAACACGGTGCATCCTTGGACTGGCCCTGCACAGTGGCACTGCAAGAGCCACAGAGAAGTCACTCAACAAGTCACAACTCTCACACTCCTTTTGATAATTGTTCGTGGCCTAACAAAGTCCTTTTAGACTGTAGATGTCCCACAGAAACAGCATAAAAAGAGAACTCACTAGAGCGAAAAGTGAAGCACAACTTGACTGGAGTCTTCACTACTCCCTACACATAAAAAACACATCACTGCAGTTCTATGCAAAGTTGGTGCTGCTGCAAGGTGCTTTTTCCAGACATGACCTCAAAAACCACCGCATAGGGGCAGCCTAGAAGGGCTATTACCATGGGGTGGACAACGCTAATAGCCACTTCATTGCTCCTAGTGGTTTGCTCTCCCCTTTCACATCCTTACAGATGGAACCGGTACTAGAAACTAACTAAAATCTAAAACTTGTGGCCCAGATTTAATAGTACCCATGCAAAATAAAATTAAATCATGTTCCTGACTTTAAATAATTAATTTTTAAAATCTTTCTATCTCCCCCTAGTGGCCCCAATACCTTCTTAAAACGTGTATAATAAACAGAATCATATTGATCTCCAGATGTTCCCACTTCCTGAGAAAAATGCAGTCATTGGCCTGCCTTCATCCTAATTTGGAGACTTCACAAAGAAAGAACAAACCTTACACATATATGCTCATAAATCAGAAAAGTCTTAAAATGTTTCACAAAATGTTTGCTAGAACCAGGTGTTTAAGCTACAGATCCTCAAAAGGATTTTCCTAGAAATTTGAAGCCTGTTTGGACAGTAAAGACAGCACTGCAAAAAGTGGGCTACCACCAGGATTGTCCTCAATTTTAGCTTTTTTGGAACTCCTGGGTCTAATCAACTCTCATTTCAG
>JAWWLZ010000001.1:105419857-105490523 GCA_035041345.1 Poliocrania exsul | reverse complement strand
AAAAGTGGGCTACCACCAGGATTGTCCTCAATTTTAGCTTTTTTGGAACTCCTGGGTCTAATCAACTCTCATTTCAGCTAAATGCAAAAGTACATGCAGTGCACAGTGACACATCAGTCCCAAGATGCAGACATTTTACAGCATCAATACCTACTTTCTTCCTGAAATTCAAGTATTGAATTCATATTAAGTTGCAAAAACCCACATTGTTTTTCAATGTGTTAAATATGCATGTGCGTGCATATTTATATATGAAAGCCTACTTTTCAATACCAGACTTAAAAAAAAAACAAAAACAAAGAAAAAAAACCCCTCCATGTTCCCCCCCCAACCCCACCCCCCCCAAAAAAAAAGTCCCACAACCAACCAACCAAAAAGGAAAAAGAACCTCAACTTTGCAACTAACAGTCTTTAATCACGGCCACAGTTCCAGTGAGAAAACAATCAAGGTCATTTCTAAATAGAAAGAAGTGGTAAAAACTGATCTGTCTATGAAAAGAAAACATGTTTTTCTACTGTTCTTTCTGTTTTAAAGCCCAGAATGATATGCTGTTCTCCACCAAAAATGGTTTTGCAGGGAGAAAAAAGTGAAGCCTACAAGTATTCCAATTAATAACAGGTTAGAGACAGAGCTAAAAATATACTCCCCATTTTTCAAGTCTCAATACTAGTCTCTTTCTATGAGATTGCATTACTTCTCTGTACATCTAATGCTAAATATCTAAACAGAAATGTAGGAGCCAACTTTGGGCACCCTGGGTTTGAACTTGAGGAAAGGCTAGAAAGGGAGTAGAAAAGAAGAAGGAATGGTAGCTGCAATCTCTTGAGCAAGACAAAGAGCTTGCAGTTCAGCTTAAGAAAAGGAAAAGATTCATGCCTCACCTATACCATTCATATGGAAATCATTTATGGGACAGAAGCCAGTTTTCCTCAGGAAAATGAAACATAAAACACACAGCAGTAATACCAAATAATTCATCTGAATTGCAAAAGTTACACAAAGATCACACTCTGAACAAGAGTTTAGCTGCTGGTTACAATATAAGATACACATTTAAATCAAGATAAGCTTTTTAATTTCGATTATGATCATTCATTGTGATGCATTTTATGAAAACATACAGATAAACTAATTTTAACCACTTCAGAAGTTTCAATGATCATCTTAAAAACCTGCATATTATTCTGGTTTTAATTACAAAAACATCCCTACAAGTGCAGCAAAGTGGAGCAATTAAATCCTGGTCACGAATACTTCATAGGTAACAGAGGTAAAAGTATAAGACAGTTCCTATTGCCTCTACAGTTTCAGAGGTATTTCACTTCCATTTAAAAAACCTAAAACACAACATGCATGTTTATACACACACACACACTCTGGAACTATACAATGACACCTATGTAATGAAAAGTATGACCACAGTTTTGTGAACTTGATAGTATCAGAGCAATGAATTTGAGTTATGCAGGTCAAAGAGTTGTTCTATATGAAAAAAATATATGTATAAGCTAATGATGCCATCCTGTTGATTTATTGTGTTTCCAGATATGTGTAGGGTTACAGTGCATTTGGAGGGACTGTTCTGAAATGCTACCTGAAAACGGCATGCTGACATTACAAAAAAATAAAATTGGTGCAAACATCTCAGAATATGTAAATGAATTCTGCCTCCACTTAATGTCTACATTGAATTTTGGAAATCAGCTGGGGGTTGTGCACATGTGTGATAGGGTTACCTGCGACACATTTGGGAGTTTTTACCTGTCCAACCAAGCCAGTAGACTTTTAGCTGCTCCAATCAGATCCACTACCGATGTGAGAAAATCATTTGGTAATTTGCGACTGGTTCTTCCATCATAGTGACCACTCCTTCTCCTCCCAGTGATGAAGTTCTGCAGATTTTTGGCAGATGCATTCAGTTTGTGAGAAAGGGTTTTTAGATTTTCTGTTTCCAAACCATAGTTCTGCATTGAAAAATAATACAAAGAAAATAAAGTTAGCTTTATAGATGTTCAGGAATTACCAAGAACAGCAAGACTGCTCTTCTTCAAAACTTAACTATTCCTAATAATTAAGGGAGAAATACACCCACTCACCAGTTTTTAAATGTATAGCATGTTCTGTTTCTGAAGTGCATAAAAACAGAACAAAAGAAGACCAAAATTATGAGTGATCTTTTAGCTCATTTTAAGTGCACTCAGAAAAACATGTCAAAATGAAGAAAAAACCTAGTCTGGAAGACAGTTTTTCAAAGCAGTGCATCACTCTCAGTAAAATATAGAATCACAGAATCATAGAACAGTTTGGGTTGGAAAGGACCTTAAAGATATCTCATTCCAATTCCCCTTCCGTGTGCAGGGATACCTTTCACTAGACCAGGCTGGTCAAGGCACCATCCAACCTGGCCTTGACCAGATGGTTTGCTCAGTAGATCTGATGATTAGGGATCAGTCCCCGCATTCGTACTGACAATAATTCCCAAGATCTCACTTGGAATGAGGGCTTGAAACTAGCAAAAGTATGCAGTATGGACACAGCATGACACTAATTTTTTTTTTGTTGGTTTCAAAGATGTAAGTATATTCATTACTGTATGTTCATTGCCTTATTTTTATTCTTTTAGCAGTAAAGGACACCCAGAATCACAGCCTCGAGAACACTGTGCCACCCTGCTCAAGCTCTGTGGTGCCCATTTAAAGTCAAGTTGTAAACTTTGTTTCCATTTAAGAGTCAATTTCCTAAACTTAAATTAAATTGCTCAGCTGTGCAGCAGAGACAGAATTATGAAGAAGTATTACCAAATAGTACTTGGAAATCCTTCAAAAGTACAAATGTTACCAAAACAGCATTAGGGAATGTCCTGATTTAATGTTCAATTACAATGTAATATATACCATCAGTGATTTGTTATTTCTATAATAGATTTGTTTTTCTCACTCACACAGAGTAATAGAGTTATTACAAAAGAGATCTTATTTTGCCTTTGCAAAGGAATAAGCAGTCGCACAGACCTGAGCTTAGTATTCCTCTAGAGAACTATGGAACTCTGAAGGTGCTCCTCACTTTAACCACATCACAGGGTGATAACACGGGGTGCTGACAACTTTCAGTTGACAACGGAAAAGGCTACTTTACTATCAAAGGTGGACCATTTCCTACCACAAATGACGATAAGTAGGATGCTCAAAGTCCTCAGATGCACACAGAAAAATCTACTTCCTAATGACACTCCCTGTCCTCCCCAGGTCTCCTCCCATACCCTAGGTTTGGTCCCCAGACTAATCTGTCTACAAGAAGAGACAGGAGAAGAGATAAACTTGCAAATGCTAATTTAAGACCGATGAAGCTTATTCACCATAGTCTTTTTTCTATAAGAATTGGGGAGGGTGGTGGTGAGATGGTGATTATTTACAACAGTTGTCACGCTCCTAATCCAAACCATCTACTAAATTAATTTAATCCTCTTTAATTGCACAGGGACTGCAGGAACATTAAACAGAAGCTACCCGTGGTGAGCCCCAAGCCCTCCCACAACACCCACTCGCAAGTCAAAGGGAGATCATCACTGAAGGGAGAGACTACAGCACATGCTTGTCTGCCATCTCTCAGCCAGCTCCTTGTGCCTGTAAACCAAACACTTTGTGAGGGAGCTGCTAAAAAAACCACCATATTTTGGAAGCAGAGGATGCACTTTGGAATTCAGCTTAAGGGGGCAGTGTTACATACTGAGGTTGTGCTTTAAAAACCACTACTGGAACTTGTGGGAACAACAATATTTGGGGCAAGGAAGGCTTTGCAGGCGTTTCTCAGCTGCACAGTTTCTGCACAGGCACTGTCCTCTGCCTCCACATTCAGTTCCCAATTAGACAAATTGTATGTTTGGGCAGTGACTTTTCCACGATGTAAATATTCAAGAGCAATTATATAACAGAGAGAATTAGGTTATAAATAAAAAATTACAAGATGAAAACAATTAATTGGGATTGAGAAGTAAAACATTTTATTATGCAGCTAAATGGCTCATAACTAATAACTTATTAAATCAGTCCAAAGTAAAGAGATAAACATCAGATAAAAATATGTCTGTTTTTTTCTGCAATTTACTGTGATTGCTCTGGCTGAGGGAGCCCAGTGGAGACAGAGGAGTGGGTAGGAGTAAATTTGGAAAAAACAGCCAGTTTGGTGTTACTTCATTCTGCTTCCTGAGCATCTAGCTCATTCTGGCAAAATTAATGGGGGAAGAAACAAATGAATGATATACTGGATGAATGATAAGTCACCAAAACTGTCTTACACATTAGGAAACCAAGACGTCACCACAAGTGAGCCCCACAAAACATGGCACTCACATCCTCCAGAGTGAGGGGGTAAGACCACAAACTGCAGGCTGGCCACAGGGCTTCCCAACCAACACACTGAAATGCTGCATTTTTTAGTCCCTAAGAAGCCAAATGCAATGATTATCCAAATATGAAACTAAGGTGGAGGTGTGCATGGCGAAGGAGCCGGGCAAGCCCAGGCACCTGCTTGTCTCCCCAGACATGCCCCACACAGAGCCTATGGCTGGGCGAGACTATACCGAGGACGAGGATGGATCTCAATGCTCCTCAACAACCCCAAATTAGTTACCTCCCTATCTTTTGCCATCCCCCAGTCTGTCACCTTGTCTGTATCTCATCCACTCGGGCAGGTGGGTGCTGGTTCCCAGTCTGTGCTGCTGTGACATGTTCCCCGCAGCAGGACCCTGGCAAGCAGCACACAGACCTCCAGCCTCACCAGAAAGTAAAGCACCAGCAAAAAAGAAAACCTCCAACACTGAACACTGCAGACCAAGCAAAACAACATTCTGATTTTTTTACACAACAAGAACCTAGGCTGCATTTATGTATATGCTTCCTTAGAAAATCAGCTCCTATAAAAGCTTAGTGGTCTCTTAACATTTAAGTGATGGCCACCTACAGCCACATTATTTTTCAGATTTTTTTCATTCACCATCAGATATGAGGAAACGTAGAGGCAATGCTAACAGACACAAAGCCTCTTTTCAAACATATTCATCAAATGTCTATGTGTGTGTTCTTTAACATAAAAACTCAGCCTAAGCTACATATAAAATTCAGTCTTACATGAGGATGGCAAAGACTTTGGTGAAGCCTCCACCTGTAATATGAGACAGATAAAGCCAGAGATGGAAAAGAGATAAATTTCAGGCAGAATATATTTTTGGGAAGCTGAATTTATTGTAGTAGAAGGAGTCTAAAACATCAGCCAAGCTAAAAAAAATCCCCACTTTGTTTATCACTAATACTTTTGGCCCACATTAAAAGTCAACAGAGCTCCATGTTCTAATATTGGGGGGAAAAAGACTGCTTAAATAAAAACTGCCAAGTGTAATCACACTTTATATCTGATAACATACTTAACAATACGGTTTTCTTAGAAATGCACTGCATTTATTTTCAAGCACCACAAGAAGATAATTGCAGGCAAAGGAGAAAGTTCTTTGTTTTCCCCATGTTGGCATTTAGCTAGCACTAACACAAGAGTCGCTTTCAATAGCCAACATAAATTCACCGTCACTGAAAGCAGCAGAAAGAAATCCATGCATGCTTGTAGAGATTACCAGAAGGGACACAAGTCTATGAACCCGCTTTCTCAAGGAGAGGCCACAGGGCAAGAGTTTCTGCAGACACCCTGCCTCAACAGAAATGGCTCTAATGGAGTCTCTTTTGGTAATCATAAAACAAGAACTTGATGAAGCTAAGCTACACAGAGTAATAGCTTGTCAGCAGGTGTTGGAACTAAAGGTGGTGGGAGCTATTAATAGACATCTTACCTGCTAATTACTTTTCTGTGGCTTCACATGACAGTGTGAGTGATGAATTGTAGCTCTTTTCCTCACATGCTGACAAGCAGCAGCTCTAATCATCACTGATGAGTTTTGCTCAGTTCTTTTGTAAGAAGAGCCAGCCTAGTCCCTCTGCTAGCCCATCTTTGCAGCAGCATCACAAGAGTAGGAACAGAGTTCAGTAATCAAATGTGGAAGTGAAATTTTCTTGTATTAGACTAATGAATGTTCATTAGCTGTGTTCCCCACTTCACTCAATAAAAATAAAAAATAATAATAAGAAAAAATCAGACCTCATTTCATCTCTTTCCTGTGTTAAATTCACTTGACTCTTGCTGGCAGGGAAGTGTGTCTGACACTGTCAGCACAGGTTAAAGTCTAAAGTGTTCCTAACTCATACAGTGCTAACTATCTCTGCTGGCTCAGACAGAGTGTCTAGAAGAGGCCAAGACCTTTAGTTTTAGGGTATTTTCATACTCTCCGTTGCAAGAGCAAAGACATGTCAGCTAACTAAAATAGCCAAGCTCAGATCTAAACACACTGCAATATGAAATACAGACATAGCCACAGCCACAGTCCCATTTAAAAAAAAATCCGGAAATTCCCTAGAAGTCTCAATCGCAACTTTTATGTAACCATGAACACCTCTACAGCTCCAAGCACAAAAGCCACATCAAGTTCAGTGACACTGTTTGACTCCTACAAACACTCCAAGACACAGAAATGAGCATATGGCCCCTCTGCCTACCTCCCTAAATCACTGTTTCTTCTCTTCAGCCCAGAAAACTGCAGGACACCAGTGGAGAAAAAGGCATGCAGTGATCAGTGCTAGCTCTTACTGAAGAGACACAGGATGGGAACTGAAGATACTATTGTTAACACTTGTGCTTGGGGGCAAAAAGAAAATAAAAGCAGTATCTTCAGGCAGGCAGAGCAGATAGGAGTGCTTACATCAGTTAATTTCGGTTGCCTCTCTGCACAAGGCAACTGTTGACTGTATAAACTGCAAAAGGTAAAGGTTTTTTTTTTTTGATGTTTATCATCACACACACAAACATTGTATTTTAAAGAAAGAAAAAATAGCAACCTTTTGAAAAAAAAGACAAATTTTATAGTCTAGATGGTTATACTGAGTAATAAATTATGTGTAAAGAACTGCAACCTCTCAATTACATTTGATATCTCTCAGTAATATGGATAACTATCATAAGTGTAATCATAAGTTTTCTCTCTAATGCAACATAAAGGCTTTTTCCACTTATTCACAGACTGAAAGCAGAAGTTTTACGCAAAAATATCACATGGTTGCTAAGAAATGGACTTAAAATCACCTCAGGTGAGCTTAATTCTGCTCTTCGCTATTTTTCAATGCTTTGATTTTCTATATTTAATTCTTGAGTGTAATTTCGTTGCTTCTAACCAACCAGCCTGGAAACAGTAAAGTTCATAGAATCTTCATTTCTCAAGAAGTCTGAGGAAGATTTTAAATAAATAATCAAAACAGCATCATGTGGACACCACAGCACATGGCAGCCACTTCAAAACCACACCTTCAAATTTGTGGCAGGTAAAACTTCACCTAGAAAAGTTTCCAACTTTTGCCTCCACAGTTGTTTTTAAAAACAAATAAAATGCATTCGAACCTCATTCTCCAAACCATTTGGCTGAACACATCCCACAAAGTATGAGGCAGACAGCTTACCAGCCCAAAGCTGCTAGCAACTGATATCACAGCTTGTCATATGGAAGGTGCCTTATGTAACTTTATACCTCATCAGATCTGCCTACAACATACATTTCTAACGGCCCTTCTTCCAGCGTCACGAAATGCCAGCACTAAGGTTATCTCTCCTTCAAATAGCACTGACATATGGGGTAATTTAGAAGTGCACAACACATGATCCTAGCACATCTGTTTCATAAACACAGAGTAAGTAGATAAGAACAAAAACCCAGATAGCACATATATCATTTACTGCAATTATTAAACATACACTGATTAAAAGGTAAATGGTCTCAAAGAGTATAAATATTTGTCCTAAATGTTTACAGTCAGAAAATGACTCAGGTGCATGATACTTATAATCCTGCAGAACCCAGGAAAGATTCATAATCATCATCATTAACCCCTTTCTTGAAAAATGCCCTTCTTTTCCTACAGCACAATCAAGCAACACATCAAAAAGCCAAGCCCTGGTCATGCTTTGTAGCACTAATAAAGCAATTACATAAACTATTCTTCTTACTCTTATTCAATCAACAGACTCTGAAACACCAAGTGCTGATTACTTTTTTGTTTTTCTAGTTTCTCATGTCATTTTGTCCCTAGTCAGCCAAGTGCCCTCATTTCTCCACAGTAGAAACTACAAGTTACTCAGTTACATGCATTTCACAGTCTTAAACAGTTAATCAGAAGTTTAATTTTTTTTGTTTTTAAAAGGAATTAAGTAATTGCTCCTCAAAACATTTTACAATGTAACAGCTATTTTTATCCAGTCTGCTTTTAACTGGGGGATTAGATCCTTATAAAGGTCCCTTCCAACCCTATGCTATGACTCTATGAACCAGGGCACATATTTCATACTCACCCAAACCATCAAACATTCCAAAGGAAAAAAAATTAAAAATAGTATCTAAGATCCATAACTGATTCTTGAGGCTGGTGGGAGGAAGGACATTCACCCTCTGCATACAGACATATTTACTGCTATTGGCAAACCACAGGGTTTACTGCAGTTCTGTCTAAAAGGTCTGCTAACACATTTTCAATGTGATCTATATGAGCTATCAGAAAACCTTTAACACCTTAGCTTTATTGATCTGGTGATGGACTTCATGATTTCCTTTCTGCAGTTAAATCAGCTCAGTTTGAACACAGGAAGGCATACAATATATAAGCAGAACTTTAACCGGCAAAGGGCAATAGTGAAAAGGATAAGTAACTTTTCTGCTATGAGCATGCAGAATATTAACAGTAAATCCCAACTCCAGGACATACAAACCTCCAGTCTGAAATGAAATCTTTCTCTTTTAGTGGTATGATGATTAAGTCTAATATTCACTGTTAGTGACAAAAAGCAGTTTTAAGATCTGACTAGTGATAAGTGCAAAGGAAAAGATTCTGTGTGAGAAATGGCAGGAAGATGAAATTAAGATAAAAGGCATAATTCTTAAGAGGAATCAAATCATTCACGGGTAAAGTAGGTCTATTTTTTACATTCATTTGCATATAAATGTTTTGTGTTAGTGGTAAATTATAAGTCATTTCATGCTCTTAGTGCAGACCAATGTTTTCTCTGCCAAATAATAATGCTATTTCATCTGCTAGAATCTTCTAACTTTGCAGATTCAAATATACAGTGTATAACAAACTCCTCTGCAGCCACAGCAGATTTAAATAACTAGCATAACTGAAACCAGTATGCTGTGTAAAGCAAAAACTGTTTTATTTTGTAACCAAAGTCTATTCTACACAAATGCAGATTCCCTGAAGAAGTATTTTGCAAATTCACAGGGACTTTATAAAGTTCTTTGTTTCTGGAAAACTTCAAAGCATCCAAAAATTATTTGTGAAGTTTCTGAAATATTCTTATCTTTCCAGAACAAAATGTCTCTGTTTAAAAAATATTTGAATATGTTCAAAATCAAATTAAATTAATTTAATCATCACGCAAACAAAACGAACAGGTATTTTGGAGAAGCCAAAAGAAAAAACCTAAAAAAAAAAAGAATCCTCATGCATCAAGATATTGTGGTGATATGTCAGGTAAACTAGATAATTTTATTCAAGATGAAAGAAGCAATGTTTGGCTGTGCAGTCTTCAGTCTTTCTGTTCTCCAAGCAGTGTGGCAAAGCACAGTGTTTTCAGGGAAAAATATGATACCAGGTAGACATAAAATTCAGTCTGTGGACACTCAGTAAAACATGGTCATACCCAGTTTTGATAAATGAAACTCCATCTTCTGACAAACAGATGATGGAAAAAGAATTATTTGCATTTCTCTGCTTTCTGCTGCCCAGTTAGGAATATCAAGAACTACAAGACCTCCAGATTCTCTCCAAACCTGAATGCTGATGCAGGGACCTGATGGCATTATCTATCTGATCTGCTCTTCATCATACATTTCTCTTTTTATAAACATCTCCATCCTTCCTGAATTCACTTTCTGTTGGCATTGATCATTCCAATCTGTTTTTTTAAAGCAATCATCAAAGAAACAAGGCTCATCACATTTTATTTGTGGATGAAGGTCTGCTGCACCATTGTATGTTTATTGATGAAATGTAAAGCAGTCTTAGACAAGCTTCACCATCACACACATACTGAAAAGGATCATATTAAGGCTAAGATCTGAATGGTAATTGTTAGAACTGATGAACAACTGCATGTTTTATTACCTGGTAGTAGTATGGAGAGAAAATACTATGGTACCTAGCTTGGTACACTTTCTCCTGCATCTCTAAACCTTGAAATGTACTTCCTTAGTTTAGCATTTTCAATCAGTTTTGAGATGTCAATTATATTGGGCGACTTTGTTAGTATGAATAAAAATGCACGTCCACAGGAACTAGAAATCTATCTGTTGATGCCACCAGTGCAATCTCAGTTGCATGTCCCAATTTAAACAGAAAGGGAAGAATAAGAGACATGTCTTGCTGGAAATAAAATAACTCTGCAGGCATATATCTGTCATGGTGGTTTCTCAACATTTCTCACTGATTGAAAACCGTGCAACAAGCTCAGCAGCAACAAAATACCATCACAGACCTCACTACTTTCTTTTAAGCACAAAGAACATTTCATTTATCTTGCCCTTTCTGACATACGGATTTTATAAAACACAAAGCTGCACCAAGGCATGATTATCTATTGAACATGCTCCCACCTTCACAGATTGAAGGAGAGAGGGAAGATACAAACCCCATTAGTTGATTCCCTGCCCTCTGCTGGGGCACGTTCAACTTCAGTGATGGTATATGGTATTTACACCCCCACCATTACAAGTAAGTGTGACCTGTAACTGCGGTAGCAGCTGGGCAAAAACTTTATTCCTCCTTCTCAGAAGCACCACAGGAAAAGAAAACGTGTCAATCTCACCCCCTGAATGCTTGCTCTCCTGTCAAGAGCACAGTATGGCAAGCTGGCAGCCAAGACAGTCTCTACTATAGCACAGGCCACCATTTGTCTTCTGGACAGTGAACGAACACTGGAGGATCCATTTGTTGCAAGTGCTTATGACAGGAGGGGAATACTGTGTGAGACCATAGCCACCCACCCACCTTCTGTCAAAACCCAGTAAAGAACATCCTTTAAATAGTGCTATCAATCATAACTGGTTCCCAACTATTACTGTGGAGATCAGTTTGCCTGTTTAGCACTGTTCAGTAGCCTCCATCTGGCTAAAGGAGGTCCCATGCGCTCTCCATACCAGTCAGATATGCTTGTTCAGGCTCTCCACTTTCCCCCAGTAAGAAAATGCTGCCTCATGAACTACAGGCATGCAACACAAGCATCTGTTTTGCCACTTGCCATATCCACAGCAGACAGGGCAGAAACTGCAAGTAGAAGTTTACACCCAAAAAGCGCTGGAAAAGGCAGCAGGAATAAACCCCATCAGCCATCATCATTGCAGAAGCTTTCCTAAGTGACAGCAACTCTGCATTGGAAACTCTCCCCTGCAGTGTGGGAACAGAGAGGAATAGTGGGAGGTGGGTTTGTCCCTCAGTTGACCTCAATGCCAAAAACTCTTTAAGTGGTCACTCACTAACTCAGAGAGAATGGGCAGGAGAAGCAGAAGCAACAATTTTTGGTTTTTAATAATTACTTTTTAAATCAATGAGGGATTATGCTTGCAAGGCAAAATTAACTTTACTAATCCTACCCCAACAGGCCACCCACCCTCTCCAGCATCCAAACAGATGTTAACTCATTTGGATCATACACTTGTAACTCATGTGAAATTATCATGAAACCTCTGTCAAACACCAGTGAAACAGAAAAAAAATCAGATAATCCAAAAACCCCTTGCATAGTGACTACCTGCATTAGCAGTTATGCTAGATTGGAGAGTCATAGGCTCAATGTTCTCCCAAACAATACAGCTAACATTAGAGTCAAATCAGAAGAATAGGCAAGTCCTAACCAGGACAGATACTTACTGATGCAAAAAAAAAGAAAAGCCTGTAAGTATAGGACCAATACAGCCTAAAGGATTGTCTCTGAATTAAATTTTCTAAGAGGTTTATCTGATTGGTGAACAATAAATTCAAATTAAATTCACTAAAATCAATATAACAATCATATTTTGTATCCCCGAGGAGCCATCAGGAGCCAATTGTGAGATTGCAAAAACTTCAGCTTAAATTAGAAGCTGTGATGTGAACACATACTATTGTGTTTTAGTGATGAAGTTTCTTTCAGACAAACTCAGAAAAACAGACAACACGATATATGCAATGAGGACCAGGAAGGTAGAGACTTGCTGCCTGCATTAAGGATGCAGTGTTAGCCTTTGCTACAAATTCCTTATTTTATATTCAACTTCGTTTCATACACTTTTGCCTAAGATAAGGGAGCTGCAAAGACAAGTTGTGTTTGTTTGTCTAAAGATAACATCTGTAATTAGACACTACAGAAAAAAGAAATTTCAGCTAATAAACAAGGGGTTTTTTCTGTAAAAACACTTTTTTTTTTCAAAGAACCACAATCTGTCTCTCTCTGTGACTGGGAAGAATGGTCATCAGTGTTCACTCTGAACTTAGACTTTATCTGTCTCAGTTAATTAAAGTATTTATTAAGTTCATTAAAGTTTTCTTTTGTACTGTCTGATGAGAAAAGTAATTTTTGAATAACTTTCCTTATGTTCCTTTCTATGTCAATAGCATTTTTTTGTAAGATTGCAACTTCTTCATTATTTAAAAAATAAATTGCTGAGTTACCTTATTGCACTGAGCCACATTGCAATATTACTAGAAACACTATTCTAAAGAGAATCTAAGATGCGTTTAACATCAAATGTCTTCCTGTACAAAAAATCTTTTTTTTTGGTACTTTTTTTTTTACTCTCACCTTTCATTACCTCTTTACACCTATCTCCCAAAGATGCAACAACAGAGTATTCAGAAAAGCTACTGCACATGGAGAACCCAGAGGCCCTTCTGAAGAGCCTTTCAGCCTACCGTCTTTGACTGCCTCTGCTGGGATTCAGCTTTCTTAAAGCTCCTTATGAGGCTTGAAAAAGTAGTGTGCATTAAAAATCCACAAAATACCACTTTAGGCAGTCAAGTACTTTTTAACAGAGCTGTTCACAATCCATCCTACAGCAGAGGATCCAGACAGTGTGCCCAATCTAGCACTAATCTTTACAGGCACACACTAAAAGTTCATAATAAGAGTGAATGTAGCACCACACCTCTCACCAAGCAGATAATCCCAGTCATGCATGACATGACCTGAGTGAAAAGACCATTACAAAAATCCCTCTGCATGCTCCATCAAAAATTTATGTATTATTTACACATAATTATTTCAGTATTTAATCCTTTCTACTGTGAAATACAAGCAGCTATGTTTCATCAAGCTCAAAGAATCATCTAAAACATAATTTGCATGAGAACATCAGTGAAAAATGACATGGTTAATATCAGAACATTCTGTTTGTAAAGGGCAACCAGCACTCAATTACTTCATTCACATCTATAACTGTTTTACATTCCAAACCAAACCCAGAGTACTTTGTTTGTGATTTCAGATTAACTTTCATTCTACAAAGACAGATATGCAAGCCTGAAATCACTGATATCAATTCATTTAACAAACATTGCCCTATCAATAGATTTTGCTCTTTACCTTACCTCTGGTTTAAAATGCTAAGCTTGTTCGTACATTACATGTTAGGAGCTTCCTGAACTACTTAAATAGTCTTTAGGACTAGGAATTTGAATACAGAAAGTGTGAATATGTAAACACTGTTCACTCCTCCCCACTTTGCCCCAAGAAGTTTACCAGTGCACAGAGCAAGTCTACTGCTTCCAAGATAAGCTCCTGATGGCCAATTCGTGTGACTCCAAGATCTTCCAGTTCTTGATGAGTAATTCTCAGTAGCTGGTCGCCACTAATCTTCTCTCTCTCAAAATTCTTTATATATTGTTGCAGGCAATCATCAAGACCTGCAACAAAAGGACAGAAGAAGGGAAGACAAAAATTAGCAACATTTTGTACTGCCACAGGAAGTAAAACAGGGCTGGAACAAAATCAAGCCAACAGAGGACATCTGTCCTATCTTTAAGAGAAGTATTTTAGCATTTAAAAAAATTTTACGTTACCCAGAAATTTTAAGATTTGGAGAATTATGACAACCATAGTTTTTTCACCTGTGGAAAATACTCCTGAACTCCATACAAAGCCCTGAAATCTTTTAGTGTACTGTGTTATGAATGTCAATCTGGCAGCCCCTAATAATAAGTATATTAGTGATGCCTCCATCACATCTGGAAGGGGAGAGGAGAAGAGAGAACAATGGAAGAGAGGAAGACATGCATCCTACCCAGGACACAGCATATCAACACATGCTGTTAATTATTAAAGCACTGCAGAGACTGGAAACAAAGGAAAACGTTTGTGCAAAAGGAATTTTAACAGAATAATGGAAGTGTGAATATGCTTAACGCCATACATCCAGGACGGACTGACTGTCAGTGCCTCTTAGCCTCCCTCCCACCGTAACTCTGCCATGGTAGGTCCCATGAGGAGGAGGGGCTGCTGGAGGCACCCTCAGCTAGGAGCCCATCTCTTCATGGGACACTTGACTACTATTCTCCATGCAGTCAAACACAAAATGGCAGTGCCACATCACAGCATCTCTCCTACTCCAAAATCACTCACACACTGCTGAGGCACCTGAAAGTTCACAAATCCTGCCAGCCCCTAAACCAAGCTGCAAAGAGTTATAGAGAACAAGAAAGGTGGTAGCACTGCCAATGCATAAACTGGACTCCAACTGCAGCAGCAGATCCAACTCGAGGTACCTCAGTTCAGAACCTGTACAGGGTCACAGTACACAAATGCCTACTGATCATGAAAAGCCACTAAAATCAAGACCTAGGTGTATTCCTCAGAACAGAGTAACTGGGGAGCAGAAACAAGTCTATTGTTACCGAAAAATATCACAGAAGGACACGCAACACATTTTCTTTGCTGGGGACATGGCTGAGTGCAGGGTTGTACAGGACCCAGTCCTGCTTTGAGTGTCATGTGTATTCCAGCTATTCAGTCTGATTATCAGTCTAACAACATATAGCTGACTACACATTTTCTCCAGGAGCAAAGAACACTGCAGAACATGAGATAATCCACCACACATCTCTTCCTCATCAATCTTTGCCTAAGAGAGCTAGACCAGTACAGGGAAGCTCTGCAGCACGTGTAGCCCTGTGCCAAGGGGGTAAGACAGACTCTTGAGTAGTTGGTGGATCTCATTTAACATGTGTCTGAATCTCTTCCAATGGATCAACATGACTGCTACTGAGTAACAGGACTTGACAAAAACCCAAATGTGTTAATTTAGCTGATTCTTGAGAAATACCACCTTTCTGATGGGTGTCTTCAAACAAACCCTAATGTTGAAAAGACATTTGCATGCACATTAGGCTGCAAGGAAGTGAAAACATTTTTACTTGCTAATCAAAATGTATGAAAAATCTGAAGATATATGGACGATAAAAGATTGATCTGACTGCTGAGCCCCAGTTTTCTTATGAGCACCCCAGTCTGTAAGCATAAAGCTTCTCTGAAACTGGTTTTGTTGCATTTTTGGTTCTCACCTGTGCCTTTTAGGGTGTAACCACACCTCAAAAGAGACTTACACAAGAAACACACTGGTGCTGCAGGCAGGGATGCCCCAGTACCAGGCCAGCCCTTGGGTAAGAATCAACCACACTCTGTTCCTGCTACAACATACCAGCACAAGATTCACATGGCTTTAACCTCTAGAATTCATACACCAAAACTAAACCACACACAAACATGCTGTAAAAAAACCACTGCAGGTTCAAGACACAGGAGAAATGTCGCCATTTCCAGTGGACTGCAACCATGTACCTCCACAGCCTGTTGCCTGACTTTCTGCCTCCAAAACAAAGCCTTAAAGCACTAGGTTAATCAAGCATTTGAAGCTATGACTTCCCTTCATTTACCTTTCTAATCAAATAGTTGCTCAAATCATTCCTCAGGAAGGAAATCTTAAAGGTGCAGGAGCGGGCCCTCCCCATATTCTGCAAGTTGAGCCATCAGGGAGACCAGCCTGGCTGGACAGAGAGCTTTGATTGGAACTCAAGAAAAAAAGAAAATTTATGACCTAGGGGAGAAGAGGCATGAAACTCACAAGGACTACAGGAATATCATGGGGTTATGCACGGAGAAAATAACAAAGGACCAAAGCCCTACTAGAACTTAATTTGGCTAGTGTCACAAAAGAAAAAAAAAGTGTTTCTATAAACACATTAGCAATCAAAGAAGGCCTAAGGAGAATCTTCAGCTTTCACTGCACGGTAGGGGAAAACACAGTGGCAAAGTATGAAGTAAAGATTAAGGTACTTAATGTCTTCATTGTCTCAGTCTTGAATAATGAGACCAGTTGTTCTCCAGCTACCCAGCCCTCTGAGCTAGGAAACAGGAATGGGGAGCAGAACGAGGCCCCCATAATTCAAGGGGAAATGGTCAGTGACCTGCTACACCACGTAGACACACACAGGTCTGTGGTGCTGGATGGGATCCACCCAAGGGTAGTGAGGGAGCTGGCAGCAGTGCTCACGGAGCCACTTTCCATCATTTACCAGCATCCTGGGTAACCAGAGAGATCCCAGTTGACTGGAGGTCAGCAAATGTGACAACCCCCACCCCCCATATATAAGAAGGACATAAGCAGAATCTGGGTAACTATAGGCCTGTCATCCTGACCCCCATGCAGGGAAGTAAGTCATAGAGCAGATGAGTGCAGTCACATGGCACATACAGGACAATTGGGTGATCAGGCCCAGCCAGCATGGGTTCGTAAAAGGGAGGTCCTGCTTGACCAACCTGATCTCCTTCTATGACAGGGTTACCCACTGAGTGAATGAGGGAAGGGCTGTGGATGTTGTCTGTCTAGACTTTTCAGTAATGCCCTTGACACCATTTCCAACAGCATTCTGGAGAAATCAGCTGTTCATGGTTTGGACAGTTGAGTTGTGCTCTTTGCTGGTTAAAATCTGGCTGGATGGCTGAACCCAGAGAGTGGTGAGGGTGGAGTTACATCCTGCTGGTGGCTGGTCACAGGAGGTGTTCCCCAGGGCTCAGTGTTGGGGCTAGTCCTGTTTAAAATCTTTATCGATGACCTGGATGAGGGAATTGAGGGCACCTTCAGTCAGTTTGCAGCTGACCCCAAGCTGGGTGAGCATTTTGATCTGCTGGAGAGTAGGAAGGCTCTACAGAAGGATATGGACAGGCTGGAATGATGGGCCGAGGTCAACTGTATGAGGTTCAATAAGGAGAGCTGTCAGATCCTGCACTTGGGTCACAACAATGCCATGCAACACTCCAGGCTTGGGGAGGAGTGGCTGGAGAGCTGCCTGGTGGAAAAGGACCTGGGAATGTTGGTTGACAGCAACTGAACATGAGCCAGTATGTGCCCAGGTGGTCAAGAAGACCAGTAGGATTCTGGCCTGTATCAGGAACAGTGTGGTCAACCAGCACAGTGCCAGGGCAGTGACTGTGCCCTTGTACTTGGAACTAGTGAGATCACACCTCTAATCCTGTGTTCAGGTTTGGGCTCCTCATCCCAAGAAAAACACTGAGATGCTGGAGCATGTCCAGAGAAGGGCAATGGAGCTGAGGAAGGGTCTGGAGCACAAGTCTTATGAAGAGCAGCTGAGGGAGCTGAGGTTGTTTAGCCTGGAGAAAAGGAGGCTCCAGGGTAATCTTTCTCTCTACAACCACCCAAAAAGAGGTTGTAGTGAGATAGGTGTTTGTCTCTTCTTCCAGGTAAAAAGTGATGAGAGGAAATGGCCTCAAAGTTGTGCCAAGGGATGTTTAGATTGGATTTTTGGAAAGATTTCTTCATGGAAGGGGTTGTAAAGCATTGGAGCAGGGAAGTGCTGAAGTCATCAACCATGGAGGTTTTAAAGATATGCAGATGTGGCACTCAGGGACATGGTTTAGTGGTGGCCTTGGCAGTGCTGGGTTAATGGCTGGACTTGATGATTTTAATGGTCTTCTTCAACCTAAACGGTTCCATGATATTAACAGAACACAAAAAATGGTGGTCCATGACTGATCATGTATCACCTCTTGCCACAATATGTGTACACTCAGTGTGATGTACAAGGAAAAGATCTAAATATCTATCTTTTTTTCAGACAACATGCTCATCATTACTAGCAAAGAGACAAGCAGAAATCATAATCAGGTATTCACCTCTGCCTTAGGTCTGAAAGTAAGGCCATTTACCAAGTCACAGTGATGTAAGAACTCATTTAGACATTTAAATTTAGGTTGCAAAAGGAAATAATTTTTGCCAAATCTTCTTGACTCCACTTTACTTGTTCACACATACAGAGTAGCAGTATATTGAATTATCTGATGTGAGCCTTTTTGATTTATCCATACTTGTACATATTTTCTCCCAAAGGCCTTCTTAGCCCAAGTTTTCCAACTGATACATTAATTGCATGTACTGTTTTACAAGCACAGTCTCATGTATAATGGCATCTATTTTTTGAAAGAAATCAAATATTCTTGACAACATATAAAATATTTCACGTTAAAAAACATACTAAAAATAGGCCATAGATGTGCTTTCACTAAATGACTAAAAAAGAGAGCAGTATTTCTGATATTCCTGAACTTAAGTCCCACATTGCTCACATAGACTGCTGAATGAGAATAATAATGTTAAAATAATCAACGTCATCAGGTATCAAAGAAATGAATTACCATCTAAGAGACTAGCAACACAAATCCAGAATAAGACATGACAGATGCACTTAATAAACAGTTACTGACACATAATTCTAAATAAAGGCATTTCTCTTTCTCCTCCTGCTAGCTATGTATTTTTGTAATTTGGATATAATCTAGGCAGATGCATGTAAGAAAACAGTTTAAGACAAAAAAACATTACTGACAATTGCTTGACTCACAAATTTAGCAAAAACTACAGCCAGGAAAGAACAAAATAATTTAACCACATGTTGCACGACATTTTCAGAATAACTTGGCACAAATACTTCTCCTTACTCCCTAAAGATCCTCCTAAAGTAATTTGTCATTTTATTTCCAAATTAAAGAGCAGCAATCTTTTTTAAGGAAAACTGAGCACAGATTTGTTGTTACTGTTAACAATAATACTAATACTACTATTACTACTAATAATAATAATACAAAATGGCTGCCAACATTCCTCACCCACACCTTTTGCCCCCAGAGCCACACCAGAAAGTTCTGTTTGCCAGCAGCTGGCCAGCACTGCTGCCTTCAAATCAACAGGCAGGGAGCTGCAGGGAACGGGCATTCCCGGCTGATGATGCCATTTAACTTGGGACAGGACAAGATGTACCAAAAATATCAGGTGCTTGGAATGGAAGCTAAGGGAAAAGAACAATTTCTTAAGAGCACTGTCCTTTTCAATACTCCTGCATCGCCCTGACCTCAGTGTAGTAAGCAATTTTTCTAGCTGTCAAGGTCTGCTCTGCTTCTACCCCCAGATGCCAACATATGAGAGGATGTCACACATCCATGTTCCAGGAATCCCAGGAAACAACTCAGATTGGTGCACTACGCCCTGTTCCTGGCCATAGGTGAGATTAAGGTTGTCAAGCACCCAGCAGTGCTGGATGTTCCAGGAACAGCAGCCTCACTCTGAAAGTCAGGTTCATGATTGTGTTCCAGATATGTAAGGCCCCATAATTTAACAAACAAGTTTTGTGGTGTCAATACATAAGTAACAGTTTCATATTCAACAACTCTGTTCCTCATCCAAAATAACTACAAGCTTTTTTGAGTATATTTAAAGGCATAGATGTTCTAGTAATAAGAGAGTTAAAGTATGGTGGTAGTCCTCTTCCTTTTAAACCTACTCTTCAAAGGCAATGATATAGCATAATCTTTTTTTTCTTTTTTTTCTTTTTTTTTTCCTTGAAAGTTTCCTGCTCTTGAGCTCCAAAAATAACACAGTCCTCCAGGGATGTTAACTACTCAAGAAGGATTCCTCTGCCCCACATGCTTTCCACCTGAGTTTATCAACCATGAAGTCTGGCAATGCTGTCCAGATCCCATTATACACTCATTACCTGGCCAATTTGATTGGGGCTCACAAAAGCATTTAAGATGTTAATACACCGCCCATCTTTGTCATCTGGCATAGCCCTGAAGTGTTATGTACACAAAGCAAGCTCTACCTCACCTGTGGGAATAAAAAAAATTTTAAAAAAGCAGAAAATAAAGAAAGTTTCTCCAAAAGAAACTGTGCAGAAGAGTCAATGCTTTTAACATTAAAAAAACCCCCAAACATAAAAAACCCAACAAAACCAAACAAACCACAAGACATTTCTTTGGAAAAGTTTCTCTTGCAAGTAGAACATACAGGACCTGTTTTTTTATCCCTGCTCCATAATGGAGTTCTACCTTGTATGGGCCTAGTCAGAGTTCATCAAATCCTTAAAAATTTTTAATGGTTCACAGATTTCTATATAATGAATTCCTTTTATTAAAACAGCACTGTAGAAACTCATCAGGAAATGTTAATTTCATTTTTTTTTACTCATGATTTCTGGAACAAGATTGCAAGACCCAGAATGAGCCTCCAGAGAAACCTTCAATGCTTGCAATCTCCTAACTAATATCACAGTGGCACACTTCAGGATTGCTCTGAGGTATTGTCTTACTTTGATTTGTGTAACAGGGTATCCTCTGAAACAAGCTAACCCACAAACTGCCCTGTAATTCAGTGTCAGAGCAGGTTATGCACATCTGTGGTAATTCAAACTTTAATCACCATCGCCATGAAATATATCCTGAGGTTTTGATCCCACAGTCTACTCCTCCTCTGCAAGCAGTTCAGCCTTTTCTCCCACCTCTAAGAGACTAAAAAGTGTTAAAATATACTTTTTATATGGCTAGATCTGAATTAAAATCAACTGCTCAGATACACATGAGAAGATATAGTTCTAAAACAGAAACTAGGTATAATATTCTTTCTCATATTGGTGGAAGATTGGAAAACTACTGTGAAAATAACAGATCTTGTGTCCTTATCAGCCATCTTTTCATTTTATGGTTAAGGAAAAGATGATGAATTTTATGGGTTTAACTATCATACTTGAAACTTTGACAAAGGAGCACACTTTTCTGCTCCCCTGGTTTATCAGAATGAGGATGCAAACTGACAAGTCCTTGGCAAGTCCTCCTTCTGTAAACAAAGCATTTGCTGAGAAGTAATAGCATACAAACAATACATGAAATAATTTTGTATGGGAGGGAAAGGCACACAGCTTTCCTAAAAAACCAAAACAAACAAACCACAAAAAAACCACAAACAAATTTTAAAAAAATCAAATAATCAAAAAACCCCTAACAAATGACAGGTCTGGAACTTGTCCTTTTTTTTTTTAATTGTAAGGCAAACAACTTTATCTTTCAATCTCAACAGAAAGAATACCTGAATGTCATCAGTTTTTATACCTTAACAAATACAAATTCAAGCAACGGACTGTAGCACAAAATTTAGCAGGTCTTAAAAAAGTAAATCAGAGTTTAAGATAAACTGTTTTTTTCAGATTGTAAACTATTATTTGCAACATTTTTACCTAAACAAGTATGATGGAAAGGACCTCTAAAAATCACAGTTGCTTTCCCCCTGCTCACCATTAAATATGCATTAAAGACAACTATTCTTCAGGACTGGTCACCTTTGAAATTGCACACCAGTCTGCATATGCTTCAAACTTAACTGTTCATCTGAGTTCCTGACAACTTAAAACATTTTGCTATGACATATGCACTTGCATCTAGGCCTTATTAATCCAGGGCTGGAAGGTTACTAGACTATTCCCTTTAATAATACAAAAATACAAGGTTTACTTATGTCAAAAAGCAAGACAACCAAGCAGAAAACTACTCCCTCTCTTCTACCTCAACCAGAGAGCTGCTCCTGGCACAGACACTGCAGGAAGCCCACAGTGGGCAGTTCTCTCCATAGAACCAGTGCACGAGAGGCAAGGCTATGAAAGGCCAGGTTTCCCCACAATCTGTCCATGGGAGGTGGGCATTTGGAAATTTGCCATGTCCCTCCATCTTAATGTCACCACAGAAACTGGGAGCCAGCCAAGCCAGCCGCTTCCCCACCTGAGAAGCAGAGAATTTTCCTCTGCCCACGTAAAGGATGCTCATGTAAGGGGTGCTCACTGCTCCAGGGTCTTCAGCACCTCCTGGGCTTCATATGTGACAAACAGATGTCACAGTTACCAGTGCCAAAAGACAGCGCAAAGAACGGAATGTTTTAAGTGCAGTAGATGGCAAATGCCTACTGTGGACAGGATGGCTGCAGAAAAGAAATACCCCCTCCCAGGGAAGCACTGCAGGTAGGATCTCAATAAACCACCAGAAGCAGCTTCCATTACAGACTGAGAAAATATTACAATATATTTAAAACTGCAAAAAACAAACAAACAAACCCAACACATTAATATCGGGCAGATTTAGGAAAGGGTACAGAATTAATGAAAAAATAAAGAATTGCCAAATGCCTGGATCACAGTAGTATTTGCAAATGAGCTGGATAGTCACTCTGTACATGGCTTATGCGCAGTTTCAGGTGAAAACACTCTAACTGCAAACAGGTATTTGTCCTTCACTCTATAGAATTATTCTGGCTCTCAGTCCCTCTGCCCATCCTTCTGACTATAGCAGAGTAAAAGAAAATTATAAAAGCATTAAAAACAAGCATTAAAAATTATTGAGAAGATCCAAATAATTATTCCTTCAATTATAACATGCACATTCATAGGATTCATAAGATTACATGTTTTCCATGTGCAGTTTAGGGTAGATGTATTTTTTACTAGGAACCTTCAACAGTTCATAGTCAAAACATTGGCTGAGAGGTACTGCTAACTAAAAACTAATATTTTAGACAATGAAAGGGAAATAAAACACATTAAAAACCTCACCCTATATCCACTGGATAGGTATTACTGCATTCAGAAAAGTATGTTAGGTTTGTAAAACAAAGAACTCAAAAGAGACAAGATCTGAACATGAGAAGCAGCAATGTAATCCAAACTCAGCCCCTCCCAAAGGTATTACTAATGTCAAAACTGTGGCTACTCTGTACAGCTGTGGGGTAAATAGGGAAGATGCCACACCTGGCTCCTGAAGATACACAAACGAGGAATTGAAATATATTTTAGACCTTGTATGTTGCTCTTTTCTTTTAAAGGTCCTTGCCAGAAGAAGGACCTGTGATTGGTCAAAGGTAAAACCACAAGTGCATGAGGAGATGGCATTATGCCAGCTGAGAACCTGGTAGTCAGAGTGTATTTGTGACAGCAATGGATCAAACCAGAAGTCTGTGATGAAATAGGTACTATCTCAAGTCACTATGAATTTTGTAATTAAAAATTAAATCCTCTCAAGGAATCTAACTCTGAAGAGTCTGATGTTTCCATGCCGACAGATACACTCCCTTTTTGTGAGCACTTATGAGACCTGGATATATTAATTTTATGACCATGTTGGCAATGCATGGCAATTTTGTCCATCAGAAAATTGCAGAAACTCAAGACCAAGTGCATCACACATGGCTCATCAAAAGCTCTACTTTACAACAAATTTCATGCTGATGAAATTTTCAAAGGATTTTATTGAGAAAAAAAGAAAATTAAATTTTAAAAAGGAGACAGAGAAACCCAAAGTATACATGTAGACTAAATACAAGTATGATTTAACAATACACAAGGCTGAACTGGGTACAGTGTCCAATAGGGCATATTTTCAATAAAATCAGATAGACTACTTATAATCATTGCTTATTATGGCAAGTTAGACTTGGTACTTACAAGAATAATATCCAGCGTGTTCTGTTTAGCTGTTGATAAATGTAATCATTCATATTTCTCTAGGTGCTTTTTGCTTCCATTATGTCCATCTGTATAGCAAAGTCAAATCTTTACATGAGAACATACAAGTTTTGCAACGTACTTAAAATCTTAAAACATGGATAATACTGCAATAACCAGTATCGAGCTCTATTTCTGTGAAATTCATAGATTTGTATCCCTGATTATCAATATTGTTCTCAACGTAAGAGGTTATAATTATTGTTATATTTAGGACCCTTATTATTGGATTACAGCAAACACATTGTTCAACTACAGCTGTGGCCTTTGCACATAAGAAATGCTGAAATGCGCTGAAGAGTTACTGTAGCTGATAATGGCAGCGGAAAGCTCTTCGATAGTGGAAGGGAGAGGAGCCAAACAATCCACAGCATCATTAAATACCAGGAATCTCTCAAATGAAGGAAATCAGAGGAACACATCCATTTTCTCCTGATAAAAACAACACTCAATTGCAGGGCAACAACAGCCCCAATGGTGACAGGATGAGAAAGTGTGCAATCATGTTCATAATTCAATGTATAAAATGACAGATTTTAAGCTCAGGGTTAAAAGTCCAGACCAATAGGGGAGGTATCTTGAGCTAAACCAGAAATATCTGAACCAAAACCAGAAGTTCTCCAATAAGTTGTCCAAGCATTTTAAAGATTATAAGACTACAAACACTGAATGAAAAAGTCCCCTAAAATTTCAGGGGGAAAGCTATTACTGTCCGGATTTTTTCCTACTTAAATCTATGCCTTTATGATTTTTGCAGCAGCTTTGAGGATAGTAATATACCATCAAAGCTTTGCAAAAAGCAAGAGGCAAAAGTGGCAGTGCCACTTCATGTGTAATAATATATTTTTATGATACACAAGAATCCAGCCAGTCTAGTCTTACTCAGGGTCCCATAATGCCAGAGTCTGTACAGAGTAACATACAAGGAGATGTGGCCCTGACCCAAGAAGCTCTATAAACTTCTCTTTCTCCATGAAATTCAAGCTGGCTAGCTAATGAAGACAAATCCCTCAACAGCTACTTTTATTTCTATTCTGTTTCACTTTGCAGTTTTCAAACTCTTACAATCATTCTCCCCATTTTTCACATGTACTCCATTTTGCAGAGTACCTCAGAAGTCTTCTTGGGTCCGATCAATATTTAATTTCTTCTTCAAAGCACTGTATTTCTGCTTCAATTATCACAAGTAAACTAGAATATACTTTGCAACTATCTGAGCATAAAGACATTTTTCAAGTAGCATTATAAAATTGGGGATCTAAATATCATTAACATTTGTGGTTTAATAGATTTTTTTTAAAACTTAAAATGCTGCTCTAAAATGGTTCCTTGTACAACAGCAGTCTGCATCACTACCACTGTAGGGATGTGATAATTCCTAAAAATTTGCAACCATACATCAGACTATAAGAAGTTACTTTATTACTGATTGGATCCCCCTACAATACAAACCAACATATGAATGAGCACAACAAAAATTTTTTCTCAGCATTGTCCTTCTGACTTTAGAGTTTCTAGAGCTTTATCTTTGTACTAGCACAAAGCAACTTTACAAGATTAAAACACAGCTTATCACCAAGCATACAATATTCTGGTGCCTGCAAAGAGACTATACCACTGCTTTACATGGGAAAAACAGCTGTCCATCTAACAACTGTGTATGGCTTCATTAATTCTCCAACACATCTCTCAAGCAAGCACTGAGCACTAAAGACATTAAAATAGGCTGCAGAGAGTACCAGCAGGTCCAAGCACATCACCAGTGCAGCAGTGCCAGAGCTGGAAAGGGCTGGCAAGGACACAGTCCACCCAAAGCAAACTAGCCCTCCATCTGTCCTAGCCCTTGGCTACAGCTGCACATCTCCAACTGCACTAATGTGCAGCACCTGCCCCCCGCCAAAATTTTGCACCACATACCAATGACAAACTACCAAATTCCCAAATATGACTGTACACATTGAAATGCAACCACCATATTCCCTAAGGATGGGAGGCTTTGCCTAAATAGGTGTGGCATTGGCTTCTTCAACAATTTAGAAGGGACTAAGGCTGAAATGCTCCCTGAGGACTTAATTTATGAAAGTATTAATTTTCCATAGCTTTTCACTGTCTCCCATGATTATTTGCAGCTGTGCTTCACACCATATGAATATAGGAAGTGCAAAGCCATCAAACGTGCAAGCATTCCACAGGCAGGACAGGAGGGAAGTTTTCTTCCAACTCTGAGTGAACTTGTTCCCATTCATTATTCCTTCTGCAACGCCCATGCAATTCCCAGGCTTGAAGCTCTCTTCAGCTGCAGTCTGCACAATTCAGCACAGTGTGAGACTTGGGATGGTTTTAGAGTTGTGGGTAGAAAAAGCTGTGCATCCCCCTCCACATGACAAAGAAACATCTGTAAGTTAAAACCACTGGTCAAATACTTTGATATGTGTAGGAGTGTCTTGAAGAAGAAAGCGAAAGCTATACTTCTAATATTCATCACTTCCAGCACTTCACATATGATGCCTCAGAAACCATCCCACACCTCTGCAAAATATAAATGAATCATATGTTAAAGGGAAAAAATAAGTATAACATTAGACAGTCAAAAGAAGTTTATGTAAGCCAAGCACATCCCTGACATTAACCAAGTAAGTAAATAAGTACTGGTTGTTCTTTCAAATGCCTTCCCATGTTTGTATTTTTACAGTGTGTTCTGGAGCAGTCACATTAAATACACTGTTGTTACATGAAGGGCACTCCTCTTCTTCCTCCCTCACATGGGCTAATACACAAAATAGTCAAATAACCCCTTCACAGTCTTTATTATAGTTCTTCACCACAAAAACCAGCTTTGCTGCCAAGAGTTTATTATGCCAGAAGGCATCCTTTTGGCACAAGCTGGAACACTGTGTCCCTGAAAAAATAATACAACAGTTGTATTACCTCTGTACTTCACACTGTCTCCCACCCACTGGAGAAATCTGTTAATAGTTCAGATAAAGCTTCAAGACTTATTTGGTGATGTCCTCACACAGGGTCTGTGGATTTGATGCAGCCCAGCAGTGTGGGTAAAAGCAGAGCAATTCATTTTGCAACAGGAGCAATTCTGCAGTTTTGCTACACATACATTGAAACCCTTTCTGGAGCAAGGGGGGACAAGATGATAGGCTTGGTTGGGAGTGCTTCTATGATGACTTCATCCATGCTCCAAATTACTATTCCTTCCCTTACATTTGATTTTCCTTCTAATACCAGCAAAATCATCCAGTGCTCGCTGGCTCTATCTGCCTCCTCTCAGGAAGGATTTCAGAATTAAGAGAGAATCCTAATGACATCAACCATAATTGGACAGACTATGTACAAATTACTTTACAAACAGTCCTACAAGTACAGCTTTATTACATTCCAGTATGCACAGACCCAGACTATGTTAAGAAGTCAAAACATTTTGGTTTTAAGCTTCTTGGCTAACACAATCTGCTTCAAACTATATCCAAAGTAGAGAGCTTTATATAAGAGTACACGCAAGGATAATTTTATATGCCTACTCTTCCTCTCACTCATTAAAAGAGAAGAACACATTCCATAATGTAAAATCCAGGATATGAACTGCAAGCTTTTAAGGTGGGAGTCCAAACCGCACAACTGAACCATGGCAAAATATTTTGTTTGGTTTATATTTTCTTTGGCAACATACTTTTCAAAATAATGCTTTCAATTTTTCCCAAGCTGTAAATACAAAAAAAAAATTGTTGAAGGGACAATCTAAGTTACACTTTAGTTGGTTTCTCATTTTGCATAATCACTTGCTCATACAGTTCATCCATGAGCAAAAAAAAAAAGCAGTAACTAGGAATTAGACTCTTCAAAGACTGCATTAATCTACAGAGACATATTAGCCTCTCAAGTCTCATCAATGTTATATCCTCAGGAAAGAGAAATGAACATTCACATGGGAAGTAAAGTATGCACATGACACAGAAAAATAATAACAATTTGTTTTTAACTGCATAGCACTAAATTAATGGTATGAAACCTGTCCCTGAAGTTCTTTCCCAAAGACAAGATTAGGTACTTCATTAGGTATTAATATTACACACTAGATACATTTGTGCAATATGATGCCATTTAGTGTTATTAACGTTTTATAGTGCACAAATATACACACTTCACCAATTTGGAGGCCTAATGCTGGCCTAACTCAAAGAATAACCTGAAATCCCCACACTTGCTACTCTTGCAGACAGCCATCAGTAGGGAGGCGAAGATGCACACCACGTTCAGACTCCCAAGCACCTGATCTAAAAGGAGGCCAGAAACATCACAGAAAACATGCCACCAGCAAGAGTTCTACTCAGAGTCCTCAAGAAGGCAGCACAAGGTTAAGTGACGCTCTCCTGTACTTTCCTCAGCTGTACTGACAAACAGCCTTACCCCAAGCCATATGGAAGGCATGGAAAACAACCAGAGCTGAGATCCACTGCAGCTGCAGTTCCACAAGCTCAAATTTATTGTTGCCGTAGCTTACCAGACAGAAGGGGAAAAAAACAGGTAGAGTTTTACCACTGAAATAATTTTGAGCTTGGGTTTCCTTTGTGTGATCTTCATCCTTTACTCTGCATTAGCCCTGGCTGGTAAAACTAAATACTTGTACCAGTCAGCATGGGATAAAGTGTCTTGATTATGGATATTCCTGTCCATTTCCACAAAATATCACCAGGAGATAAATGCTGTTTAACACTTCCTGTGTTAGCTGGATCCAGCCAACTGTTGTATACTTCTTGGTCTTGCTCTATTATTTCCTGCCCATTTAAGCATGTTTATATTGAAAAGTGATGGAGAGGATGTATCAGTATAAAAACACTAAGTATTTTGTTAGCACCTCATCCAGACCTAATCAAAAGCCAGAAAAAAATAACAAAAACAAAGCCCAAAAAGGTGCAAGAAAATATCTGAATTTTCACTCTGCTGAGTTTGACAGGACTTGTTATATGTATAATATTATTTACTGCATGAAAGATTCCTTATTCCATATTTATTCTTAAATGCATACCTGAAATAAGAGCTTGAGTAGGTATCATTTCAAGTAGTTGTAAAACTGAATGAATTAATAACTATTTTGATGTTATTAGTTCTGGCTGATTTTGCATGCCTCCCTCCTTGTTGCTAAAGACTGAAGGAAACGACTGTCCCTGTTACTTCCCACAAACTCGTTTGGTCTCATTAAAAATAAACTTTTTGAGCTTGAGTGAGACTTAAAGAAGTGGGGTTTTTTTGAAAAACAGAGGACATCTTTATTTCCAAGTGCCTGCTCTAAGATATGAAACACAATTTCCATCACCATTTCCAAGTGCCAACCAAATGCCAGCCATGTATTTATAGGTGTATTCTGATCTTGCACCGCATCACATGCATCCTATACCTTATTTATTATTTCAGTCCCCAGTTAAGAAACAGTGACACCTTAAAACTCTAAGTTCTTTTAGAATCTCTTTCCTAACCTGAACTATTTGAGAAACAACAGGACTTTTAATAATAAAGTATGCATGAAGTTAAGTCCTGGTATAGAGAAAGTAACAATTCTAATGCCTATATAGATAAGGTGCAATTCTCCTTCTCATGACAGGTTCTGCTCTGATGAAGCTCCTTCAGAGCTGGTTCTTTGCATAATGGCCAGTTTCTCAACTATAATAGGGAGACAAGTGGAAAATTTAAAAATATCTGAAGCTTTATTATTAATAGCTTAGTATCAAAATTGCAACAAGTTATTGGTATAGTTTTGAAAAGAAAAATATAGGATATACACGTTTCTGGGACAGTACTTTTTAACAAGAAAATGAACTCCAAATTTTAGGATGCAAACTATGGGCAGAAGATGATTCTGGAGACTTTTGACTGGAGTGGTTTTGCAACATACTGCTCCATCACCTCAAGCAGCCTTTCCTGCAGCCAAATAATCATCTCTGAAGACCGTCGCCTTCTACCCAGCTGTCTTGTGCTCAGCTCAACTTGCAGCAACATCTGAGCACCGGTGACACAATCCTTAATAAATAAAAAAGTCTAATACTAGAAAAAATATCCTGCCATGATCCTGTGCCCATAAGGCTATATGGACAACTTGTGGTTACCCTCAGATAAGAAAATTTTAACTACAGGCAAGATTTTTGCAAGAACCCCAACCGTAATTTTCAAGAGATGGGTACAGAGATCTTGTTTGGATTCCTGTTTGGAGAACCCATCTTACCACAGACCTAGAGCCTGCACAAAGGCCAGGCAAGTTTTGCCTATATCATCATCCTTCCTGTTTATTCCTTTCCCAGGACAACCACCAGCAAAAATTTTCCTCAGCACATCTGTTACTCCACCAGCCCAATCCACTCCCTGTCTTCTTCATCTCTTTCTCATACTCTTTGCACCTAAAGAGGGATGGGAAAACCATCTTATTCCAGCACCCATTTTTCATCCTTCTCTCTCCCCACATAGCTCCAAAGTCAGCATTTCCTGCAGCACAAAGCTTTCCTGAGTGGCAGGAACTGTACAGCAGACTGACAAGAGCCTCAAAGATTTACCCACTGCATGAGAGCTGCTGTTATCATCAGCTAAGCCACCCAGAAAGGGTGTTACTAGTTTCACCTCCCTGCTCTTACTTGCAATAGAGGTATCAAAGACATCTTCCAAATACCAAGCTTGCACTGTTGTGGTGCACTAGTACCAGAAAGAAAATTATGTTTGTTCTACATAAAAATTCAAACCTTGAGTACTCTGTGGGGATCCTCTGTCCTTAAAAGGAGAACTGCACCTCCATCTCTTGCAGAGAGAATTATATAAGCCAGTCTTTGTGAGACAGAGCTATGCTTTGACCTCCAAGCATTCAACAGGAGATCCTGTTAATGAAATACTTTTAACCCACATCATTCAGGTAGGGAGCAATTCACGAACACGTGTCTCACAAAATCTGAGCACCACATTAGTGCTGGGCCCATCTTCTCTGACACAACTTGACACTTCAGTCATATGTTAAGCTCTGAAGCATCTGTTCCATGATAAAGTGTTAGATGCTTGCCAAGAACCTAAGCACTGTGTTTTTGGATGAGTATTGCTAAGTTGCAAGCCATAATTTAATACTCATCTGACATTGATGGTGACCCAACATTTAATGGAGCTTAATGCTCTTCTGATGCCACTGATTAAATTACTGCTCAGTAGTCCAGTTTCATAATCTACAATTTGCAAGGAAGCAACACAGATATACAGGCACTGTCTCCTCTCACATCAATGAATCAGTTTAATGGAAGGGAAAGGTTCCCTAATTGGACTTATAGGTAAATACACCACAGTGCATCATTTGTCAATATAGAATTTTGTTCAGATGCTTTAAGCCAATTATATTATTATGAAAAAGAGAAACATGAATTATTCCCCAGCACAAGGGGAAAATGTAGGTAAAAGCCTTGACCCAGCATGTGCAATGACTTCACAACATCCTGAGCACTGTCCAGGAAACTTAGTCCTCTGACCAACAGGAGTTTCTATTCATTTTCTCCCCACTAGGTTGTTTAACAGTTTGGTCACTGCTTAGACACAGCTGTGCAAACAATCTTTCAATGTTTGGCCCGATGCTATTGAACTCCATCCCAAAATGTCTCTCTTCTTTCTGCATATAGGATGAGGAGGGCTGATTTGGACACAGAGGATTAGAGGCTTTCCAACTTAAATCATTAGATGCTAAAATTTTTGAAAGAATTTTACCAAGTAAATTAGCACGCTTAAATGTATATCTAAGACAGTTGGTAGCAACAGTCCTTTCTAAATCCTCTCAATGTTGATTCCCATCTTGAGGAAAAAAATGCTCTGTGAATGCCTAGACATTTTATAACAATTACCAGCAATTAAACAAAAGCAATGGGAAAGCAGTATTTTAAAAATGCCTTGTATGAGAACAACTAGAAAAAGTTTATGAGGGTGCCTGCATAAAAAACAACAAAAGATTTTTTTAGCTTACCAGAAAGTAAACCTTTCATCCCAGATAAAACAGAGAGACTGTGTCAGTACACAATTAATTCTATAGAACTATTCATTATTACATTATTTTCACAGCTACTGGCAACTCAAAAACTTACCACCCTCAATAAAGTAACTAAGGAGCAACTAAGTACAGATTGAATCTTAGCAAAAATGCTGTATTAAAGCCGCAGAAATAAAAAAGTCAAAATCAGAAAATCCCCAGAGTAAGCTTTCTGAGGTATATGTACCTCAGCTACACTGTATTCCTCAAATATGGGCCTCATTTCTGAAACCATCCACAAGTTTAACTTCAAGCCTGTGAATACTTCTAAGGAAACTAGAGCAGATCACACTAATGTTTTATGTAAAGTGTGAGCTTGCACATCTTCTCAGGTGATGAAGCTTTAGTTCCAGCAGAAAGTTGCAGAACTACTCACATCCTTTCAGCTGTTAGCAGGAAGAAAACAAATAATTTCATTAATATTATGGAAAGTATTAACACCAAAGTATGTCCTTTATAGTGTCTCTCAGAAAAAAAGTCATTACCTTAGAATATTGTGAAAATCTCAAAAGCATCAGCACTTGCAGAAATTTTTTTAAAAAGGTTTCCCATTAAAAACACATTATTAGACAGTGTTACTATATAGAATATATTCCAAAAGTAATTCTGATAATTTTATACAGCCATGAGGCCTACTGCCTTCTTCATTCACTTTAGCTTTAATATTGGCAAAATAACTAAATTCTAACATTTTATTAATTTGGTCTTCAAGAATTTTCTGTTACACATTAGGAAAAAAAATAATCAGAAAATGTTTTGAACATTTGAACATTTAAAGGATTTAATATCTGCATAGAACCTCACAACTTAACATACTGTCCACAGGAAGAAGTTTTCCAGCCCAAACCGGCACTGAAATCTCAAGAATCAGGGTTCCAGATGTCTTCTTGTGAGGTCCTCGTAACATCTTATGGTTTCTGAGACCTCCAGACACTTTGCCAAGGATAAACACATTTTTAGGATTCTACAAGCTGTGAAGTACATACAAGCCTTCTCACTTTTGCACAGAAATATTTTCTGTACTGTCAAGCCCACAAAATTATATTCAGTTCTAGTAATTACTGCCCATGCTTTGCAGTGCATGTACCTTGGAGTCCCTCACTGCAAAGGGACTGCGAAAGACTGCCCCAGACACAGCCTGGGGCAGATCTTGGCCATATAGAAGAGAAAAGGGAAGGACAGGGGTTGATTAACAAAGCTTCACTGGTATTTTCCATGGTATTCCCTTCAGAGTTCCCTGGAACACATGATTAAAAAAAGTGTTTGCTTTTAATCTTTCATATTTTCTGAACTTATAGACTAAAAGTAGTTACATAAAAATGATTTTGACTAAATTCTGATTTTCGGCAAAGGAACAGATCCTGATTTAAGGAAAAGGTCCTACAATTATGGACTCCTGAAGGAATTTGCTGTTTTATTTTACTGTTATTTGGAACCTTTTGATTATCAGGCTGAAAACACAGTAAAAAACTGTGCTTCAATATTTGGAGGGTTTCTGAGGCTTATAAATTTTCCTTTAATCTATAATTGAGAGAGCTCGTTTTTAAACTTAGTCAGAATTCTATTCCAAATAGCTTTTTTAATATCCAACTAGTACTAGGGAAGAAAAAACAATTCTATGAGTGCGTCAATGTAACAGAACCACTGTTGTATCACACTTGTATTTCATTAAATAGTAGACCCTTGGAAGATAAGAAAACAGTAGTTTCAATTATGAGTAAAGTTCTGCCTTTGCACCACACAATAGAAATGCTCAAACATTTAGAGGGAGTAAAAGGGCATCTTCCAGGCTTCTACCTGACATGTAGAATTATTATGTTACTATTTCAGGAGCTTAAAAACATTTTTTCAGGGAAAAGAATATGTAGTTTCCTTAGGTCAGTAATCTCAATGTTTGAAATTGCTGCATCCCAAGTAAAATTGTTAAAAGTACAGTTTTCACTTAATTACAATTTTTTAAGCATTGCACTAGTGACTAGAGCTAACAATAACAGACATGGTGATTAAACGTTTCATGTCCTTTAATAGCTAATCTGAACTGTTAATGAGCATTCCAAACATGACAGAACTGCCAATTGTTACAGAGCTTCTCACTACACAGTAGAGTGATGAATAAACTTGACTCTTTTGCTTTGTTTGAGTCAGAACCAGAATATCACAGACCTGGTAGCTCAAGTGCTGGTGACACGGAGTTACTCTTTACAGGACTGCCTTCCACCTGTCTTAGCAGATGTCTAAGCTCATGCCTATCCACTGACAAGGCTTTGTCATTTCCCCCTGCTCTGCACAGTCCACACTTCAATACAAGGGCAGCACCAATCTCAGAAACTTAACTCTAATTAAACCCACAATATTAACCCCACCACCACCGTGCCCATGCCTTCTACATTAACCTATGTGAAAGAATTTCCTTTGGTAACTGTGAGACTTTATCACACCCTTCCTTTGGATGCAGGCTTCTCTAATGTGCCAGGCAATTTCAGCCCCTATGAGCACATCAATAATCCGTGAACACTGAAGGAGGTACAAGGCTATGGCAAGAGATGCCCCCCAGCCCACTGGCAGCTCAGCACCAGAGCCACCACCAGCAGTGACCCTGCTACACACACCTTGCTCCACATCAGCAGCTCAGTCCCCACACCAAATGGCCAAAGTGAGAGCCAGGAAGACCTTCTTTTAGTCCCTCTACCAAGAGTACAAAAGCATCTCCACCCATTCTTTCCTGTAACCTGCCTTTGGCCTATGGTAAGTGCCATAAGCACGTGTCATCCTATTTTACCACTAGGAAATAAAACAAGAAAATTGGTGTATAGTTTATGCAAGACATGTCACATTAGTTACTTTGGTTTTACATAATTTGTGTCATGCTGCTTTTCCTACCAGTCTTGATCTCTTAATATCATCACTTCTTCCAAGAAAACTTCTGAAATGGCTTAGTCTCAAATTGTAAGATGACATCATTTCAAATTTTCCTTAAGAGTGTCCATAAATACCCATTAAAGTGTTCCTTTAAAAGTCATCCCAAATACTGGTGCAAAGAAAAGCTAGAGGTTACTGAAATGCCAGAATTTACTACCACTGTTTATAAGGAGCATTCATGAGGACCTCAACTGGTATTTTGAGCTTCTTTTAACACATGAACATACCATACACACTCACCAAATGATCCATTCACTTCTCTTTAGCACACTTATAAAAATCCTTAAAGTCCTATTATGACTTGACTCACAATGGGTGACTTACTGGTCAGTGTGCACTGAAGTCCCATCCACCTTTGGAATAAACAGAATGCAAATTCAGCCCACAGCCACTGCAATACCATGCAATATCCAAGCTCTGAAACCTTGCATATAGCTTCAAGGTGTGTCAGTGGGTTTGGGGGTATATTTGCTTCTTTTTCATCAGCACAGATTTGTCTTCCAGTGTCTCGCTTATCAATCTAGAAATAGTACATGCTGTGCAAGATAAAAGCAAACCTATAGGTTATACCAGGCAGGAATTTTACACCAAAAACTTTCCTATTGCTCAAAGTCATTTTATCAGATAATCTAGATAAACCAAAAAAGTTGCAGTACGTTTTTGTTTTTCTTTCTGTCTACTCTTTCTGTCTACTTCTGCCTCTCTCTTTTTTACGTCTGACAAGTTAGGTTATACAGGGCCTACATTTTAAAGAGTCTAAGACAAGAGGTACCCGTTCAGTTGGTTTCCAGCACCAGCCCTCTCCCAAAACACCACATTATGAACTACAAACACCCTCTCCTCTCCTATATTCAGAGTAAGGGTGAACCAGATGGCAAATTGTGACAGCTTCAACTGCTCAACCAGAAGTGTGAGCAATTACCATTGGGTTACCAGATCTCTCCTTCCAAATAACTTATGCAATTATTCACTTCACCTTGTCTAGACCATTCAGGCTGTAACATTCTGTTTACTTAGGGTGCCTACCTAAGCCCTTCCCATCTCTCCCTGTTGGGCAGGTGAAAGGGGTTGGTCTTCACTTCTAGGGCTCTTCTATTTACAAAAAGAATCCAACTTGTTCAGTCAACAAAATACTGAATAGAAACACAATTTGTGAAATTTTAAGCTACTATTAATGAGCTTTTTTCTTTTCAGTGTGCTGCAGAATCTGTAGCAACATGATCACTGAAGAGATTGTCAAGGGGACTGCTTAACAGCTGGGGCAAAAGTTAACAGGGTTGTTAATCCTCATTCCACCCCACAGCTTTTGGCATGAGAAAGACAGGAGGGAAAGTGTGGTTTCTTCAGAAGGTGGCTCCACCTTAACAGCTGATGCACCTTCTTAGATGGGTGAAGTTCCTCAGACCTCCAGGTCTCAAATCAGGAGTGACAGGCAGCACAGCAGCCTTCAGGTCCCACCTGTGCACACTCAGATTCATACAGAAGAAATCAAAGCACTGCAATGAGGACACCACTGGAAAAACATACCAGGCCTCAAGTGATCTGAAGGACATCAATCAGTACTGAGTGCCTAAGAGAGAATAAACAATCCTGCCTCTTCAGAAGAAAAGGTATGTTTTTTCCTGTTAAAAAGGTAACTAGAAAAGGCTTACAGTGTTGTAACAATTTCTTTAGTTAGCACACATTCCCAAGCTTCATGTATCAAACTAAAGGTCACTCAGCTTAGTCTCACCATGGCAGAGGCATTCACAGACACAGAACAAACTGCATTTTATGAAGCTTAAGAAGTTTGAAAATGTTTTCTGTGTTAATGATTAACAATTGTATTTGCCAGTATAGAAAATGCCTTAATGCCTTATTATTTCTAAGTTATACAAGGCCAACACAGCAGCATCCTACAAAACCAACATTACCAAAAATGAATCTGTCAAAGTGTAAACAATTTCTGCCTACCAAACAGGATACATGGCGAGTAATATAACAGTGGTTTTAATTAGCTGGGCACATAAAGCTGTTACAAGACAAATTTCCTTCATTAAAAAAAGCAGACAGTCAGTTAGAGATGCTTCAGTGCACTTAAACTAAAGATGACATAAGGCACTTAACCTTCTCCCTGCCCTATAATGAGGAGAAGCCAGAGGGCTTAGGATAGAGCAGGTCATGAGCAGCCCCTTCTTCTGCTACTGCAATACTGGTAACTCCCCAGGAATGCCAACAATACAGGGGGTCCAGCAGCACCGGGGAAAAAATCAGCAGTATAAATGAACCATTTTCTGTGATTTTGTTCAGGCACTTGGGATAAGAATTTCTTACAAAAAGAAAGGTAGGATATTTAAGGTGCTCCACTATTGAGTACAAGTGTTTTGTGTGTTAGCCAAAACTGGTAGTGTTATACTCACATCAATATGCGGTTACTTTGCATAACAGCCACTTAGTTTCAGCACCAGATACTACATGTTTCTGCTACTTTGTAAGCATCCCTGTATCACTAAATAAGCGGAATTTGCTTCATTACATGTTTGGTTTTGTTTTTGTTTTATTAATCTTTGTGAAACACTTCCTCATTAGCAAAGACCATTTCTCTTTCCCAGGGTTACACCTCATACCACACAGCTCCTGAGCAAAGCACTTTCTTTACACATGCAATTTCAAAAATGTTATTAATACAACTTTAAAAAATGAAACAAGAACTTAATGCAAAACAAAAGGGACTACGAATATGTGTGTATGCACAGTAAGCCTCTTTTCTTCTCTCCAATTAAATTAGTCTGCTTTCCACATCACACAATTGCATTGCAACATATCGTTCCCATTTCCCCCTTTGTTTTGCGCTGGAGGTGCACCTCAAAGAAGGGCTACACCAGCTCCTTCTTTTGCCACAAGAGCCAGGGGCCACACCAGAAACATCACTGAAAAACCCACATTATTAGCAGAGGAGATAGTCTGCCCAGTCCCCCAGAGACACTCATGCTCTTAAAGAGAGAAATCAGATGCCTGAATTTAAGATCAGTTATCAAAATCTTTTAGGGCATGATAGCAAGCAGTTTTGTCTGATCAAATTAGGATGAAGACAGAGCCATCCTTGTCTCCAAATCCCGCTCTTGCCAATGCCACCCTGGGCACACCAGCCAGGATGCTTAAGGCATTTAAGAGCACAGTGAACCTTAGGCTCCAAGCCCTTGCTCCCAGAAGCATTAAAACAGTTTTGGACAAAATGAAGAACAAAATATAGACAGTCCTGAAAGCAAAGCTGGGAGTCCAAGACTCCTCCTGCAGCTAAATGGGGAATCACGGGACAACAGTTTCTTATTTTTAATGTGGTTTAGTGAACAATATCTTGTAGAGATTACAAGATATTGTATGAATGTCAGATTGTTCCCCTTCAGTTCAGAACAAGTCATTGTCCTGGGATGGGAAACTGATTTCTGGAAAGACAAACATCCCCTCTTGTTTGTTTCATTAAACTGGTAAAAAAAAAAAAAAAGAAAAGAAAAAAAAAGTAAAAATTCAAATTAAGAAAACTCATGTTCAAATGGATCCACTGGAGAAAAACAACTGATATTTATGTGCTGTTGCCACTTTGCACTCATTACAGAGGCTAATGATTTGCAAGACACATCTTTTAAACCTTACTAAGCTTATTATTTACTATCTCCTGACAAGCATGACTTCATTTCATGAGCTGGCATACATCCCATTGTGAGAATCTAATCTTTAATAACATATCCTAATTAAATATGCACATTTAATACTAAAAAATAAGAAAAGCTAAAATTCAAAATGAAACAAAAACTATTCATTTGACTAAACAAAGCAATTGGATTAGAGTGCACAGAGCAAATTTAAATGAAGTCACATATGCCACAGCAAAAAACTCATTAAGGGAAGGGGGGGAAAGGGTAAAAAAAAGCCCCCAAAAACTAAACCAAAATCCAAACAGGCAGACAACTCTTTAGAGCTGACCGTATCCGACCTCTCTGAACTCCGAGCTACTTTATTCCCCATCTGTCATGCAATAATAACTTTAAAGGAATCACATTTAAAAACTCATCAAAAGTTTAAGAAGTCAATTTTTCTTAGGTTGCTTGATTACACGCAAGAAGGGTGTGTTCTACAGAAGCTACAAGAATTTATTCTTCTCAACACTGATGTCAGAAATTTACCATTAAACTATTTATTATTTTGTGCTGTTCCACAGTGATTAAAACAATCCTAAAATAGTGAGCATTAAACAAACAAAAAACCCCACAAAATAAAAATATATGTTTTGAGATTTAAATACCAAATCATGCCACCAAAAAGCTTTTTCTATCTATTTGCTCATTTCTGAATTACTGTAATCTGGAAGCCATTTTCCTTCTAGAGAGTAGAGTCATAACACTTGACATTACTGAGATGCTTTGAACTCAAAAACTTTGAGCTACAATTTCATGAGCTGCTGTAACACTTTCAAAGATTCTATCAAAAGAAAAGCAAATCAGATAAACTTGTAATTTTAGAAACTATTCTACCATTGACTGAAACTGAATCCCAACACACAAAAATATTCTCCTTCAGAGGTTTCATTGTAAATTCTTTCTTGAAGTGATTTTTGATTTAGTAAGATTTATCAAAATAGTGTTCTGCAGGATACTCATAGTACTTGAGAGCACTAAATAAGAGGGTAAGGGTTTAAGATTCACAGTTTTAATTCTTAGGATAAATACAAGTCATTTACCTTGTAAGAGGTTGACCACATTGTTCGACATCAACGAAGTGAGGAAATCTAATATTACAATTTCTAGATGTTATTTAATTCTGCCTGCTAGTTGAATTAATTTCATACATACATTGAAGAGTTATGAGCATGTTCATTTTTGCTTTGGATCTAAAATGTCACCATTCCCACCACTACCTACAAAATATTGTCAACTGAAAAACAAATGTTTGGTAAGATACAGGTATTTTTAATATTTTTTATAAGGGGCTGGATAGCAAAGTTTGTATTCAGATTTACCTTCTTTTGAACTAGAAAAGAAACTTTAATTAATTTTTGGCGTTTTTTTAAGGAACATGTCACATATTGAAGTTCTATTCTCAGCTACTCTATTACACAGAGCACTCACTCCTTTAAAAAGGAATTTGCTCAGATCTGAAGAGATGAAAAACATACAGGACACTATTCTGCACTCTGTCCCACAGTCCCAGCATTTGGATGCCCAGGCCCATCAGTGCACCCCACTTGGGAAGGTAACAGTGTCAGGAAGACCCATGAAACCCTACAATCTGGTACACCACCAGAGGCAGGCACTAATTGCCCAGTCTGTTCAGGTTTACTCATTCATAACTCATTAGCATTAGTTACCTCCAGTTCATAATTGGATAGCTCAGCAAGGCTTTCAGTGAGCTCAGGGACAACAGACAGGACAGAAGCGAGAAACTTAGATGATGCCGAAACAAGTAATACAAGAGGAGCTTACGGCTCAGGACAGATCAAGCAAAGTATTGGTGAGCTTCTTGTAAACTAACTTTGTAAACTTTTAGTAACTGAAAATAAATTACCTTGAGCCTTCTGCAACAAACTTAATCTTTTGTTCATCTAGTGAATACTGCATAGTCCATGGGGTAAGTGATTTTTGTCTTGTATTGTTTTTCCCAAGACCTTGGGTTGGTCAAGTATTAGGACCATTTTCAAATACTGACATTTCCATGAGGGAGATGGTGGCCAAGAGGATGATGCCAGACTCTTTTTGGTGGTGCTCAGCAACAGGACCTGGAAGGATGACCATAAACTAAAACACAGAAGTTTCACTTCAAAATGAGGAAGAACTTTGAGGGTGACAAAGCTCTGGAACCGGTTTGCCCAAGGAGGTCACAGCATTTCTGTCTCTGGAGACACTCAATACCCAATGGGACATGTTCCTGTGCTACCTGCTGTAGATGATCCTGCTTTGGCAAGAGGGTTGGACTCAATGATCTCCAGAGGTCCCTTCCAACCTTAAGAATTCTGTAATTCTGTGACATAGAACTCCTTCATTAGCATTGCCAGGACTCTCCAGATGTCTTATTCAAATAAAGGTAGTTAACAGGATCTGAAATCCTTTATTTAAAAAATAACCCCAAAACCAAAACAAAGAAACAAACAAACAAAGACAAAAACCACACAAAAAAAACCCCCAAAACCAAAACAAATGCCACCCTCCCCCCAAAAGAACAAAACAAAACGAAAAACAAAAACCATCTCAACAAACCACACAAGAAAACATGGTAATCTTAGGAATACAGAAGCTTCATGATGGAATATGCACCATTATACTTCCTACAGTGCAAACAGTAGCTTCATCATAACTCACACAGGCATTCAAGTGCTCTGTCAGTTGTGAAACTTCTTGAAGCAGACATTTAAAACATTCCTTTGAAGGCTATGAACTACCCAGTCCTTTTAAAAAATGAGTTAATTTGCTCTCAGGGAGTCCTGCCATAAACCTAACTGTCTTATTTTTCTAATGATAAACTGTCCTCTGTCCTTCAAACGTTCAGACTGACACTTATATGGAAAATTTTTATGTGCAATCATTACACTTCCAGGCTGAACCTCTGTTCTCAAATCCACATGCAGAGCATGACAAATTATTCACACTACACTGTGCTCTTGGACTCAGTTATCAGGGCTCCACAAATAGGCTTTTGACCACAGACTGCATTAAACAGCTAAGATCCAGATGGTTTAAAACATACAATAAAATGATGGCAAAAGTAACAAAAACTACATCTGCTTTTGAAGTCCAGTACCCAACAGTAAAATTACTGGTATTTTCAAGGACTTGTGGGGCAAAGCAATCAAGATTATATCAAAAAATATAAACAGAAATTTAGGAAACATTAAGCCTCCACATTCTAGGTTCAACTAACATATGGTTTTATTTGAAAATATTTGAAGATAATATTTGAAAAGGGTAATTAACACCTTTCTGAAAAGCAGTAATGACCACTTCATCACCCTCCATTTACAGAAAGTTTTGGAAACAAGTAGAGGTGGACTACCAAAATAAAAACACACTAACACATTTGTCTTGTGTTTTTTTCATATTAGCAGTAACAAAACAAAGTCTACTGAAAAGAGCCATGCTTGACCTCTGAAGAGAAATGGAGGCAAAGGCCACACAGTTCTATGCATGATGATAAAGCAACAGGAAACAAGACAAGCAGAAGTCAGCTAATGCTGAACACTCAAGAAGGTACTTTTTGGATATTTCACCAAAAAGTCTCCAGTCACACTTCACTCAGACTAGGCAAAAAGAAAATTGTTACTTTTTTGGTGTTTAAAAGATATACACAAAACAGGACAAGTGCAGATTCACAACAGTTGACTGCACATAACCCGTCATTTTTTTAGAGTGCAAATTCTACTTTGTGTTCAACAGATCCCTCCACCAATATTACTTAAAAATCTGAAACATAAAAAGGACAAGAACAGCACTGCACCTTGCAAATCAAAATACCAACTGTGTGAAAGCAACCAACAAAACTACAAAGCAATTAAAGAAAGGCAGGCATATGTCAGTAATGGATATCAACAAGGGGAGTCCGGTTACAAATATTTTAATTATTAACATGGAATTTAATTAGAGTGCTAGAGCTAACTCTCCCACTATTATGAAGAATGCCAGTGAGCCTTCAGCAACCACATCTGGTCAAAATTTCAGGTTGACATCTCACTGAATAGACTAAGGTCTCTTGTCATTCCCATGAAGGGTTTTGATGTTGACTCGGAGGGAAGAATGCCATCTATTGAATTACTCAGATGACACTGGCATGTCCCACTTATATCTACCTGCTCTCAATATGCAGAGAAATGTTTCCTTCACCTTCTTGCTGACATGAAGATTATCAGGAGAGAAAGTAAAGAAAGAAGGAAGAGAGGACAGAGGAAGAGTATCTATTTTAAAATAGGTCATTTATAGCTGTAACTATTGGCAACTGGTGGATTTGGCCAAACTAAAAATAAATTCTACACTTTAACAGAAACAGTAATATTATAAACCTCTTTACAGTCAACAATCATCCCCTGTGGGAGACAAGAGCCCTTTAAAGGTGACCCAGCTCAACTGCATACATGGGTATGCTCATCCTTCCAAATACAAGAGGGACAGGGAGGAGGTCCCAGCATTATCACCACTCAGGCAAAACCTTAGCTCCCAACCCAACACTCTTCCAGACCACTTTGGCCAGCTCACATAGGAAGGTTTCATTCCACCAGTGGCACTATACCAAGTGGCATGGGCACAGCACCACAGCTTTCACAAAGTACAACTCAGCATGACCAAATAAAGATCCCATTCCACTTCAATCAATGGATGCTTGATGCTGATGCAAGTCCTAAACGATTTATTTTAAAAGCTACTTGAACCTTCAGTTTAAAGGATCAACTAATCCTCATCAGCCTTTTTTTCCCTCTTCTTCACACAATAGAAAATGTGTAACACAAAAACAGAGCAATTTGCATTTGACCATATTAAAATAATACACTTCAGTTGAATATAGTTTAATTAAGGCCTACACTCCTATATTAATTAACAGTTTACTTGGAAAGTCCCACCATATGGTACTGTAGCAGATGTTAATCATGTAAGGCCAAACACTTTGAAATTACTGTTCTAGGCATTTCATCTGAAGTTCCAAGTGCCCTAAATTTCTACTTAAAGGATAAACTGGAAATGCCAAGCACCCTACAAGATCACATCCACAGCTATCTTCTCAAAGATAATATTATTTGGCAGATAAGCAGCACAAAATGGGCTAGATTTTTAAGCCTCTGGCACAATAAAATTATTTACTATAGACAACACTGAACTCCCTCTGCATAAGAAAAATGCCTGAACTGGAAACCCCAAGAAAAATTTGTTTCCTCTATCAGATATGTGCTAACCCCCCTATACAGTGAGGGCAAAATGTGCATATGAGTGGACACTTGCTTTGCATTCTAGATCTTTGGTGCACCAGATCAAGGGATGGGTCTTCCAACCTTTCATCCTTCAACTGCAGAAAAGGAGCATTATGAGGAGCAGTAGATGCTTTCTCTTCTACCATCAGCCATGTTAAATTGAAGAGCAACTACTCCACAACAAGAAATTAAAAGCCCCTTGATAGTTCCACAAGCAGGTTCAGGTGGCAGTTTATTTCTTCTGTATTTTGACTGTGATATGAGCCTAATACTGGGCTCCTAAAAATTTTTATCTGGAAAAAAACCAATTAAACTCCATTTCCTTCATCTTTGCCTTTGAAAAGTTGGGAGAGATCAATGAATAAAATGTGGTACTTCAGAATTTCCCAACACAGCCCTTACAGACTACATTTTTAATAAAGTATTTGGGAACCCTTATCCTACAGCATTTGTCTTGATTACCACTCAGCTTCTAAACTGAAAGTTTAAAGGATTAAGTAAATTATTTAAGCAGTAAATGTGATAGTAGCACAATTTTTCTTTATTTGGATCTAGAAATCTAAAGCTGTTACTCTGCTGAAAGTGTTTGCTACAGGTGATCCTTGATACAGTTACGATTTAATGAGGGAATGGTAACTTTTTGAAAAAAACAAACCATCAGCCAAATACAATGGAAGCCTTGAGGAATGAGGTCTCTCTCCTGATTGCATACTTTTGAATACAAGCCTATCCCAGGAGAAATTTCTCAGGAAACAGTTTCTCCCAGTTTCTCTGGAAATTGGTAACAAATATTAGTACTTGACTCTAGGAAATACAGTACAATCAAATGCTGTGGTAACTTTACTGAGATTAAGTGGCTATCTAAACTTCTGTGGATCAGACAGAAAGGCTAGACCATTTGCCAGTTTGGGTTTTAGAAGATAAAACCGCTGGGTTTATTATTGTTGGAGTGCTAAAAGACAACTACTTGCAAAGATGCTAAAAATACATCTGTGTATATATATATATATGTATATATATATATATATTTCAAACCTCTCATCTGAAAAGTGAGCTGGATTATATTGCTACCTTGCAAAATTCTTGACATCCATTAACTAGAAAAGGCATTTGTAAATTGCTTGGTTTAATACTTCAGTGTGCAAATAAATCTGAGCAAGATCAAAATACAGAGCTTTGCCGAACTGTTGCAAAAAACCACTTGAGAAAACATATTGTGAGGCCATATTTAAACTAACAGATGTTTCAGAAACAGAACAATATGTTCAAACAAAATAAAGGTGTAAATGGGCAGTGCTAAAAGAGCTTCCCAACTAAACACGTCAATTTCAGTAGCAACTCAGATCAGCTCATCCAGGAAAGCTCCTTCTTAAAAAGATCATAAATTTAGCAATGAATTCTCATATTATGCTTAAAATTTGGCTGCATGAATTATTTGCAAAGTGGCTGCTTATGTAACATCGTCTTTGCTATGGCAACACTCAGCTGTTAGGCTTTGACACATCCCAGTTGCAACTGCAGTTTCATTTTCTGCTGATAAACAATGGCAGGAAAGGTTTTGTAATCACAAACCAAGATGCTCTAAAACACATCACTGTAACTGATGTGCTAGCCATTGATATAGCTAAGACCTCTAATGTTGGAAGGGCAAGTAAAAAGTGAGAGACCCCCAGGAAAAATAAACAAACTACAGAGAGAGATCTTCCAGCACTGCTTTTGATAGTTTTAAAACTGGAGTCCTTAGAACTAAAGTTTGGAATAGCCTTCACTGTACCAGCTCCCCTCTCCAAAACATTCCCCAGCTTGTCTTACTGAAATTCTTGTTACTTTCTTACGAATAGAGTAACTATCTATAAATGAAAAAGTTCCTGAGTTCATCGAAATTAAGCTCCAACCATGGCACTATTTCATATTTTTCTACAGCGTTTCTTGGTAGACATTACAGTAAGTCATAATTCCTTTTAATAGCATTATTTCAAAGCTAATGTAATACCACATGTGCCCTCCAACACTGCAGAATTTCAGTTTGCTTTTTTGGGGGGAAAGCAGTAAGTGTTTTAATGCTGACAAATTGTAAATCACCTGATCTATTCCACATATGGCACTTAGCAATGACTGTTCAAGCTGATGACTACTCTGAAGCTCATCAGTCACCTACACATGCTTGACAAGGAATGAAAGTTTCAGAATCCAAGCGTTTTTCATACTCTTAAATATCCAGCTTTTGTTTCCCTGAGACAGCTCAGCCTTTTCTATATTATTTCTAATAGTCACAATTTTTAAGGGCCCTGCCAAAATCAATATGAAGGGAAGTAGCATAAAATAAGACCCTTTAACTCAGTAGGCTACTAGGAAAAAAAAAACAAACAAAAAAAAAGAGAGACAAAATTGAAAGCCCTAAATGAGGTATACACATATGTGGAATCACACATCCTCTCTACCATAATGCAGGTGCTCACAGGCCTTTGTAGCACTGTGGTCCATCCTACAGTCCAGAAAAACCTCCCTCCTAACCTCAGCACATACCATTTTTCTTCAGAGAAAGCCGAGGCCAAAAGTGAGCTAGGTTTGATAGTGACCCTGAATACAGGAGTCACTCTTACTGGTTTTATGGCCTAAACCCATTTGCCAGATCGCAGTGCTGAGAGAGAATTTGTGACTTCACTGATGAGCTTCCCCATTGCTAACTAATGGTTCAGGAGCTGCAGCAGAACCTGAGTGCTGCCACAGCAGTCCTGGGGCTCTGCACGTGCACAAAAAGGTGTTAAAGGATCCCCATGGCAACATTTTTATTTAAATCATCATTAAGTATTGGAGTACTGAGTTTCAGAGCAATCCCACAGTCTTGCATTTTCTTGATGAATAACACATAATTCCCATTATACCAAGCGGAGCACAGTTGTTGGCAGCCCACAACTCTGTGTAAACTCATATGCTACTGAAAATGGACATGAACTTCAGCAAATGAAGAGCAGACAGAAACTCAGTTCTCAAACACATGCAATATTCCATCATCCAAATTGGGAGCTTCCACACTCCACTTTTGCTTTGCTAGTACATTCATGTTTCTCCTTCTCTTCCCCTCATCTTTCTAAATATTTACACCCTTCTAAATGCTGGTAAGGTAGACTTTATAGAGGTAAAAAGCCCCCAGTCTTTAGCATTAGAAGCCTTTAAAAGCAGCTCCATGCCTTAGTTGTCAGCTTCTTGGTTATGACTACCATTACAACAGTTTAAGCTGTATGAGCTTAGTATAATCTCTATGAGCTGTCACTCAGCAAACAAAAAATAAATATTTAAGCTTTGTTAGATAAAGTAATATCGATTTTTTTTCAGGTGGATTGCCTTTTGGAACAGATTCTGCCATTGAGAGATTGGTACTGAATTAAAACAAGAATACTGTTAAAAGGAGCAAACCCTTATAAAAATACAGCCATTATAAATAACCTCAGACCAAAGAAGTTAAATTAGAAGACTCAGCTAAAAACATCCTAATGTTTGGTAAGTAATTGCATGTCTTTGAGCCTTCTCAGAGCCTCAGAAATCTAAAACTCATCTGCCACGTTCCCTTCTTGAGCTGTGAAAGCCATGTCGTTCGATGACACTTGCCTATGCAACATGTCAACGTCTTGCAAAGTGGCAGTGGAATCCACACACGTCCTCCAAAGAGGAGGTAGAGGAGGTAGAGGAGGTGATTGACACACTTTCAGCTCACTGATCCACACAGGACCTTTAAAATTAGTACTAAATATATGAAAATAATACATGGACTGAATGAATTTAAATATTCATTTTATCCTCCATGTAAAATATGCCATCTGGGAAAGATGAGGTAATCCATCTACTCTTTTTCCAGCTCTATGACAGTTAATTGTCTGTGGGTTCAAAAACTCACATGCTGACACAGGCCCCACTCACTTTGTCCTCTTCATTTGCAACGTTTAACGGGTACATTGGTCCTCAACTCCTTATCCTTCACATTTTCACAGTCAAAATTTAGGTAATTGCTTGTTTGCATAACCAGTTCCAGGTACAACTCTGCACCTCAGCAGCATTGGAGTCAGGCCATTAAAAGGATCCACAGACTGTGTATATCAAAGAATTAAAAACTGAGAAGACACTGGAGAAACTGCATTTATTCCATGAATACCCATAGTCTTGAGCCACTTCCTTATTCAGCCATCCAGCCCAGAGCTCAGCGCTTTTATCTAACCTTTTTGAGTGGAAATACTTTGCCTGTCTTCATTGGTCACATCTTGTAATATGAGGCCCAATGCCTTATCACTACCCTGAACAAAATGCCACTGAGGTAACAGCTCCTTTGCTGAAATAAAGAATTCCAGACGGGGCCTTTTATTGCAAATGTTCAGGTCATACCAACAAGACCATCACAAAAACATGAGAGCAATAAAATCTAAAGTGTTTCATTTCCCCTTACTTTCAGATAACTGTAAACAATGTTAAACAGTAGGATTTTCCTTTTTCAGGAAACATTTTGCTTTGAGCATTTAAATGTATTTTGAAGAATGCTCTTTTACAGAGCTGCTCTTAGCAGGCATATGACATAGAAGAGCACTTATTTCAAGGAAGAGGTTAAAACCAAGTTCTACATTTATAATTCTGTTTAATAACCTCAGTAAGTCAGCAAAATATTCTTGCATCTTGAAGTTTAATGTAATTTATGCAAACCAGACTTGGCTGTCCCTAATGCAAAGACCATTACTGCAATTCCTCCAAAGTTCTCATGACAAAGACAAATTCATGTTTTACTCATCAAACTTTTTGAGTATATCTTAAAACACGAATAAACTATTTCTCAGAATTTCAAAAATGTAAATTGCTGGAGACAATGCATTTAAAGCAGCAGAACATCTTTTCACACAGATTTCAATAACAATGTTTGCAACACTAGAGATGATAAGTGAGGAAAATGAAGCTGTTGCAGCAAGGACCGCCTGCCCTTATCCATTACCATCCTTCCTCCAAACTCAGCAAGGTGTGACTCATCAGGCAGGAGCAGACCTGCTGGTCATATTTATTTCCAGGCTCAACTTCTGAAACTGGAGTGGCTATCTAACAGTGCTAGTCAGAGGCAGGTGCTTTATCTCTTTGCACTACCTAAATGAAGGTTCATCTGCTACACAGAATACAAAATGAAGAAACGAAAAATTGAAGCAACATATACGTGTTCACTCAGTAAAAATGAAAGTACCCAAGAAAAACAATTGAGCATTCACACCAAAATAAACAGGTTAAACACTAAAAAGCAAGCTTTGTAATCCAGAAAGTAGGCATGACCTCAATAACTGCTTTTTTTTTGATAAAGTTTATACGATTAAAAGATCTACAGCTCTAAGTGTTAGTCACAGGTTTCTAACCACAATTCCAGTCATACAATTTTTAATGTTACCATTTAGCCGATGGTTCTTTTAAAATGACTGATTTTATATTTTCGTAATAGAAAAGCAGAGTATGCAATGCACTTCACCTGTCATTTATAAAAAGTATTTGATGTATTACATTTTTTAAGTGTCTAAAAAGGGCAGGATCTGCAAATTCATTATTTTTATGCATTCCCAAAATACAGGGAAGGTATCGCAGACATTGATTAGGAAAAAGTCCCACACAATCTAATTTTTTTTCTTTTTCCAGAGGTAAAAATGTTGGAAGCTTAATAGCTGTAAAAAAACATTTTGAAGTTGAAAAGCATTTGCTTTTTCACTGACCATCTGTAGCTCCTTCAAGTTTTCGATTAATATTTATTAATTTCTTAGGATATGAAGCATCACATCATTCTTTTTTATTATTCTGTGGATTAAGAATGCTTCAGAAAGAGCAAAACTATGTATGTTGAATACAATTGTAACTCGACAGCTATAAATGTGAGGACTGAATAACTGAAAACATATGCTATATGCCTGAAATTTTAAGGATGGTGAAACTGTCACATTAGTAGCACGCAGCATGTTATAAAGAACTCCCACAATGTTGCAGTTGTTCAAAAGTTGTACCCATCCAGTCATTCTATCTTTATAAAAAGATATATAATACTAGATGGTGATTTATTCAACACACAGCTGCAGTCTAACTTAAGGATAATAATAAAAAAATAAACCCTCCCCCAAAAAAAGAAACAAAAAGCAAAAGACCTTTTTAAATTACAATTAAAGCCATGTAGGAGCACACAGAATAACATAACAGCATTTCCAGAAAGTCCAAATTTTATTCTCATCAGAGTTTATTTGGGGGGAGGACAGGTGAGAGAGCGGGAGGAGCAGAGCAGCAGTGTAACCACACTCAGCCCAGTGGACTCTTCCGTGTCCCCTTCAGTGAGGGATGCCGAAATGTCGCCCCGGGGGATGGGGGCACCCTGACGAGCAGTGCCCTCCCCGCGGCCGGCCGGGCATCTGGGCGCCCTTCGCCCGGCACGGCGGTTCCACGGCAGCGCAGGTGGAGGGGACGGGACCCTTGGCACCCCCGAGGGCGCGGAGCGACCCTTCGGCCCCGCCGCCTACGGAGCCTTCCCGCCCTCCCCCCTCGGGGGGCGAGGTCGCAGTCTGTCTCCCCAGTGTCCCCCCCGTCCCCCCGCCCTGGAGAGCGTCGCACGTTCGGCTGAACTTTCATTTGCGAGTCATTTCGCGCCGCACCCGCCGGGAGCAGCCGGACACGCTCCTCGCGTCCCCCGCTCCAACGGAGGCGGCTCCGTCGCCACGCCGGGGTCGCAGCCCGGGAGCACCCCGGGCTCTCCCGGGCACAGCCTTGCCCCCTCCCCCCTCCCCGGCTTTATGAGCAGCCGAGGGTCGCCAGCCGGTCCCCTCCGCGCTCCGGGCGGCGTGGGGAGCGCGGCCCCCTGCCCCGATGCTGCTCCCTCGTCCTGGCCCCGACGGCCTCCCGCCTCCCTTCCCAACGGGAGCCAAAGCGTGGGGGGAGCCGGCGGTGCCGGGAGGCGGGATCCCGGCGCGGGGGAAGCCGCCGAGGTCCCCGCACCTGCAGGGCGGGGGCTGGGGGGTGATGAGAGGGGGCACCGCGCGGCCCCGGCACCCCTCCTCACCTTTCATCCAGTCGACGACCTGGCTTGGCGACCACTTACTGACGGGCTCCATGATGAGGGCCATGGGCGGCTCGGGGGCGCGGGGCTCGGGCGGCCGCCGCTCTCCGGGCGAGGCGTGAGGTTGTGCGGAGCGGAGGGACCGCGCTGCCCAGAACCGCGGCGGCGGGAGGAGGGAGCCGCTATATCCCCGGTTGCCTCCGCTCCGCTCGCTCGCTCGCCGCCTCTGTGCCTCTCTGGGGATTTCAGTTCATGTTGCCGGCTCGGCGGGGAGGGGGAGGAGGAGGAGGAGGAGGAAGGGGGAGGAGAAGGCGGCACGCTCCGACGCCTCCCGCCCCCGCGGGCAGCAGCGGCGGCTCCTGGCCCTGCCGAGGGGTCGGTCTCCGGGCGGCGGCGGAGCGGCGAGCGGGGAGCTGGCTCCGAGCAGCCCGCTCTGGTGCCCGGCGGCTCCCGCGGCTCTCCGCGGCCGCGGCTGCCGCGCCGGTGTCTTTTTCTCCTGGCGGAAATGACGAGGCGGCTCCTGCCACCCGAAAATATCTCCAAGTGAAATGGGAAGCGACACCCGACGGCCGCCCGGGGCGGGGGAGCGGGCGGGAGCCGGGATGACTCGCAAGGTGCCGCGGCCGGCGGGAGGGGGATCTGGGGCGGCGGCAGCGCCGAGCACCTGCTCCCGGCGGGCCGGGGCAGCGGGGGTGCCTGTGCGGGAGCACAGCCAGTGGCACCGAGCTGACGCTTGGGGTGTGGGTCTGTTTGATTTTATTTTCCCTGAAAAATGCATCGCTGCGTAGGCGGGAAAAGTTGTTGTTTTGTTTTTTTTTTCTGGGAGAGAAGCTCGCCTATAAAACGGCGGTGATGTACGGTGTCGCTGAGCGCCCCGGGGGAGCCGTGCTGATGGGTACCGCTGGAGTGGCGGCCTTTGGCCGGGGTCTGCGGGCGGCCAAGAGGGGAGGGAGAGGAGATGGAGCTGCGCCTTGGGGGGAGCTGCACCTTGTTCTTTTACCCGCCTCCCGCCGAGGATGCCGTAACGGAGCAAACTAGAGCGAGGTCAACCAGCAGAATGGGAGTAGGACTTAGGCAACCTCAGCACGGAGAGAGCAGGTTCTCCTCTGCCCTCCCTGTCCCGTGGGTTGCACCACTAAGCTATGGTGGCTGCAGGTGTGAAAATCCACTCTCTCTGCAGCAGGCCATCATTGCTGGAGCTGTTCATCTTCTCATTCTGTCTCCCCAAGCTGCATCATCCTGGAGGCTACCCCAAGAAGGCAATTCCCACAGACTCTGTGCCACAGTGTCTTTCTGCAGGAGCCCCTCCCAAGCACTGAAAGATTGCTCCTAGAATGGCCGTGGCACCTCTCCTAGGAGCCTCTGCTCTCAGAAGGTGGCATCTCCCCCCTCGAACTCCATGCAGAGGATGAATAGTGCTAAAGGCTGTTTTCCTGCTAGTTAGTTGGCCAGTGCACAGCCCTGCCTGCATTTGCATTTTTGCATTCACCCTGTTTCTCCTGCCAAGGCTGAGGCGAGGACCATCAAGATGTTCCCTCTGATTGCTGAATGCCAGCTGCTGCCACTGACATTTAGTATCTGTATTTGAGGAAAAAAGAGGATTTTCTCAGCCCTGAAGTAGTAACAGCAAACCAGTTTCTTTACATGGTATGGACAGTGAGAGAAGCTCCCCTGCTTCAATGTGTGAGGCTGAAGTAGTAGTGATGAGGGCCAGTAAGGCACCCAGAGGGTTGGCAACACCTGTCCTTGAAGACCCAGGAAGAGCCTCCCTACCACTGTTAGGTAGACTTGACCCTCACTTTAAAGGATGTACTTATCTTTGAGAAGAATCTTCTTTCTACTGAAATCTGGGGCTTACACACTGTAATTTTCCTCAGCTTTGGCTCTAGACTCGTGTCTTCTGTGTCACATTCCTTCCAGCACACTCAGGAGGCTGTCTGCTTCTAAAGAGGTTGCATTACTTAAAGCCACCGAAACAATAAACCTCACTTGCAAATTAAGGCTGACTTTTTCCCTTGTGAAAGGTTGGAAAGGTATGCAGAATCCTTACCTACTGGGTTATTGTTGTTGAAAGAGCATGTCATAATTTTAATTAGAAACCAGTAGTTTGAAAGGTTTAGAGGTGTAAATACCCAAGATCAGACTGAAGTCTGGCATATAATTTATAGCACCATTGTGTAATTCTCATTGTGCTGAAAAGTTCTTCATAGGTGAAGACAGGGGAAGTCTGTTCTCACTGTGAAGTCCTATAGTTCATAATTACGCATACACCTATAGCTTGCCAGGGTAATTTGTAGCTAAAGCAAGTTTTTCAGTAAACCGTGACCCAGTCACCCAATACCGTCCCCATGGTTAGTATCTCATACTTTTAAAGCCCCTTTATCGTAGTTTTATCAAATTATGGAATGGTAAAAGGGAGTTTACTCCAGTAAATAGATGGAAGTGCTGAGCATGGAATCTAATTACCTTTATTGTTCTTACAGAACATAACCACCTCATAAATACTGGGATAAATCCTACTGTTTTGCTCAGATCTTGTTTCAGTCTCTCTAAAGAACATCGGCTTGGCTATGGTGGAGGAGACTTGCCTCTTTATGAGTGATGATAAAGTTATCCAGCCACAGTATTTAACTTGATGACCTATTACAAAGTGAATTCTATAGTCAGGACATGTGCTACATAGAAGTATTTTTTTAATTTGCTCTAAATTTATTGCTGCCTGTTTTTTTATTGTTCTCTCTTTCTAGGGTAAGAAGTCAAAAGGAGAGCCAAATGACTTTTTGTGGTGAACTTCTTAAACTAAAGTGTCTCAGTCAAAATGCCATAACCAAAGTCTTTTGGCTGTTTTCATCTTTTACTTTAGTGGCCTTCATTTTGCTGTCATGCTTGTATGAGTCCGACCTTTTATGTAAAGTGTATAGGACAGGCTTCTGCAGAATCTGAACTACAGAATTATGAGTTAATTCATCTTCTAGAATTACTCTGATCCATATAGTGCATTAAAAATTACTGGGTTTAAAAATATATCTAAATATACATGTTGTTAGGACAGTTTCAATTTATCAGGTAGTAAATGTAAACATAACAACACAGTAAAATTCAATATTAAAATAAAAATAAAAAGAACATGAAGGAGTTTGCAACTGAAGTACAAGCCTGAACCCACCAGTATAGACTATATATCTGCTGAACTATCCATTCTCTGAGCCAGTCTATGAATATGTGTGGACAGCTCCATCAAATAAGTTTGAATCTACACACCTTCTGTGGATCAGCACCTCAGACTGCAAGCTCACAGAAAATACTGCTTTTCTGTCATGGTACATTGTCAAAAAGAAACCCACCCCTAGAGTTCAACTGGTAATCATAGCTGCCACAGCAATACAGATTGAAAATAATACCAGTAAACAGTTCAAGTCTGTCTAATAATGTGCTTTTTGTGCCTATTTAATCAATAGGACAACTTCTGAAGTAGAACACTGCTCAGCCTGAATAAAGGTGGCAGTTAGGTCCAGGTTCTAACTCTGATAGTCTAAATGGGTATTTGTTTTATGTATCTGAAGCCAGACTCCACAGTGGGTACCAGTGACGAGTTACAACCATAACTGGGTTCCCCAGAAACTTCAAGGACTATTTTCTACGATCTCTAGAAAGCATACAAGGTTCTCAGAAATGGCAACTTGAAATCTTGCTCTGCAGTTAGGAAAAGGATTTAGCTCTCAAAAAAATGTTGTTTCTGGTGCTGGATATGAAAGCTGATTCTTCAGATGGAAGGAAGATGAAAACAAATGGAGGCAAATTAACAGTATCTAAAGCTGAGGTCTAACAAAAATGGAGTAAAAGAAAGCAAATGAGCAAATAAAGAGAAAAAAGCTAATACTTTCTTCAAGTTAATAAAGCCTGTTTGTCTTTTGATAGCAAATAAATTCTTGATTTTTACAAAGGAGGCTTTATTTGATAAGAATCAAGCTTTTCCATTGGTATTAGCTCATGCTACAAGTATCTGCTTGGGATGCCATATCTGCATTACTAGAGAGTATTTTGTTCCACAGCTTGTGAGGACATGTAAAACAAGTTGCTACTCTCCTTGACTTAAGACACTCATTTGTCCCTTGTTTGATAGGGCTGCCAGCTGTCCTGTGTTCCCCAGAGCCTTTTTGCCTTCAGAGTGGTATCTGAACTGATGCCTCACCAGTGCAGGGATTACTGTTCCTGCCAGGGCTGGCATCTTCCAAGGGGAAGGGGGAATAACAGGGAGGGGCACAGAAATAACAAATCACCTTGGCGCCAGGGGGCAAGGAGGAAGAGGAAGGTTCATGATCAGAGGCACAGTAAGGTAATAAGCCTCTGAGGAGGGTAGAGGCTGGGCAGATTAGGAAAGTTTAGAGGAGCAAAGGGCTTAGATGGAGTTGAAGACCTAAGCTGATTTAGACTAGGGTCTATATCTGGCCAGTTGTTCCTGGCACTGGAGCAGTCAGGAGGTGTGAAGGCCTGTGGGTGGGATGGGAAGGAGCTCCATTCCAGCTGAGAAGAGCAGGCAGCTTTCCTGCCTGTGCCTCGGAGGGGCTGCACGCCCCACCACCCCACTGGCAACTGGTCACTGCTGGCTTCATGTCCACGGGCAGCCTCTACCCATACAACAAAGAGTCCAAAAAAAGACAATGACCCTCCACTGACTTAGGGCCTACATTGGGATCTTGCTGTTCCCTCATTTCTCGCTGCTCATCTTCTTCAACCTGCCTGAAAGCACAAGCCTTTTAAAATAGTGTTTCAAATGCAAATATCTTGCCCTTAAAGTATATGCCTTACATTCCTGATAGTTTATTTTGACATAAATGGGGGTGGGGGGTGTTGTTCAATTCACATTGTTTTGTATAATCAGAAATAGAAATCATAATCCCCCAAAGATGTTTAATAATTTAAAGTATTCAGGACTCAATTAAGGCTATTAAGAGATTAGAAATTAGATTAAAGGTGGCTAACGGGTAAAAATTCAAGGACTTCAAACACCTTTTGTAATACAAAGGCTCTTAAAAAATGAACAGGCTGAGAATTTCCCCAGGAAATTCCTATCATTGTAATTAGGTTTCTTGATTTAAAATAAAAAAAGAAACCACTCCATACACAATTTGAGTCCCACTGCCTCTCTCAAACAGTGGACTCAAGTAATTTACTGCTAAGACCTGCTCCTTCCCCAGGTTTTGGAGGACATACAAAGGTTTAATAGGTTTTGGCAATCTGAAGGGACCACTCCAACCATCTGACATGTTCTCCTGCATTGACTCCTGCCAAAGAATTTCTCCCAACCTTTCCCATGGTGATGGCAATTATCTTTTCTCTGATCATACTATCCCAAATTGTATCCATTTCTCATTTCCTTCCATATGGAGTCAAGTGGCTAGTTCCTTTTGTTGCTGAAAAAGAGAGAGGAATCCCTGGTAATGTGGTGGGCTCTTGTCTTTCTGCATCTCATTGTTCCTCCCACCTGAGGGTCTCAGTGCAGCTTCACAGTGATGTGAAAGATGGGAAAGAGTGATGCTGCCATGAGGAAGTTGCAAGCCAGTGGCAGAGGAGCAATGGATATGTCTCTGTGTTTGCAGAGTGCATTTCAGGAGCATTAGCTGCCCTGTTGGAGGTATGGGGGGAGCTACCATGTCAAATGAGGAGTTTTCTGTTCCTTCATGAAAATAAATACACAGGTTGTATCGTGTGCCTTCTCATTTTCTTTTTTACAGGCACAAACTCAAGGAGGCTCTTTGTTTGTTCAGATACTATCCTAGGCTAAGGTTGCACCTATTCTACTGCAACACAAATGCCCTGCTCAAAACAGTGAGAAATCCAGGGGAAGTGTGCTTCTGTGCTAAAATTATTAGAAAAAGATTATGAAAGAAAACAACTACTAATTATTAACATCAGGTTCCCACTCATTATTAGCATCACTAATGTAAAATGGCTGCCAACAAGACTTAGCTTGGAAATCTCATTAGAAAAAAAGTCACAGTTTATTCCTGGTTATAAATGCTGTTTTATTACCTTTGGAATGGTTGGTAAGTGTGGCTAAATGCAATGGGTGGCTCCCTTTGAGGTTTATATTTTTGTTGATGAATTCATATTAGCAGAAGAATAATAAATGTCTGATCATTTTCTAAGCAATCCTGAAAATATTTAATATTGCCAAAGAATGTAGTCATCTCAATTGCACACTGGAGTACAAAAGAAAAAGAATAATGATATGGTAATATAAAAAGGGCAAAACCATAATGAGGAGGACATTTGTCAGTATATTCAGAAAAGCACAATTTGTCTCCCTGGTAATTTGGTGGAGTACAGAAAGTATTACATGCCATATTACAAGTATTACATTTTATTTCTGACTTCAGGAATCATTGCCATATGTTCAAAGTCAGACATGACCTCTTAAATATAGCGTGTTCTTTGTTCGTGCTGTGCTGGCTTCTTCCTGCTTGGAGAGTATTTATTCTGAATAAATTAAAGAAAATATTAATCCTCCAGTGCCAGAAGAGTTTGCCAACTTTTGTGGATGAAGTGGACAGGAGTAATTTGGCTCCTACTGACCCGGGAAATTTGACAGGCTTGCTTTATTTCTGAAACACAACAACTTTCTCTAAAAACTCTTGTTATGGAAATAGTCACGAATTTCAAGAAGCATCTATGACTTTCAAATGTATTTTGCAGCAAAATGAAAAAAGAAACATTTTCAAATATTCTGGGTGTGAAGAAGCGTATCAATGTTATCATTAAATATGCCCTGACATGCCCCAATATTGCTACGATTACAAGTTATTTGAGATTTCATACTTTTATGTGAGCTTCATGATTACAGCTTGAAAAATTTATGACCTAAGGTCCTATCCTATAAGATGTCCTTCAAAATTCTTTCTGGAGCTGTGTTTGGACTCCGCTTGGACCTAAAGGTCCATCCATATGGTGTCACATTGAAATCAAAGGGAATTTATGAGGTCTAATGGCCAAATCAAAAGCATGTCTGCAGATCAATGTTTACCAGAGTGCACATTAGACTTACTTAAATATGCAAAGTGTTCATATATCACATCAGCACTATGATTTGGGCTTTTCTATACTATCACCTCCATAATGTTCTTTTTTGTACTACTGTTTACAGCCAGACCTGGTTAAGGCATAAGAAAAAATAAAAAGGTAAAGGAATATTGTTATTCTGAAAGGAAAATATAAGGAATTTTTTTCCAAACTTTTCCAGTATTAAAGATTTGTAATAATGAAAGAAACGTATCAGTATAGAAAAGATTGATGCGTCAAGGTGAAAAGGTGACATTATGAAAGGAGTGACAGCGAATATACTACAGGAAGAAATGCAATAACCGGAAGAAAATATTACAGGAACTTGGGGAAAATTAGTATAAAAGCAATGAAAGCAAATATATGTATGGATCAATCTGTAGGTACAGTTGGAATTAAGAGTGGAAAGAGTGAGAAAGGGTGAAGTCAGAAGACATGACAGAGTATTGAAATTAGGAGGAAATAAATGAGAAAATGTGAATATATTGTCATGAAAGCCAAGAGGTCCAAAACATGGGTAGGTTTTAGAAGAAAAGGACTTTTAAAAGGCAGGTAGGTTGAGCAGGGTGGATTTGAAATACCTAAAGTGACTCAGCTGGGAAGTCAACAGCAGAAGAGTCAAAGCAACTTTAATTGATCAAAGAAAACAGGCTTCTCCCAAACAAGCCTGGATCAAGTGCTCAACAAAAGCTTTTTTGTTGGTGTTTTTTGTTTTGTTTTGTTCCTTAGTGTACTAGAGCTAATGAGTTGAACTCTGCTGAATTAAATGTGCCTAATCCATTCTCTAGCACTAGTCTCAGCTACTATAGAGTGGCTTATGTTCATAGCATTAAGTAGCCTTTACCTCCAAAACCAAGTGGCTGCATGCAACCTGCATATTTTGAATGGTTCCTGGCCATGCTGACACCCAGACAGCGCTTGGTATTTGTTTGGAAGGTGTTAGCTGCTCTGGGCAACATTTGAGCAGTCTGGTAAGCACAAGCATTTTCATGCCTGGAAATATTCCAAGACCTTGAAAGATGTACTCCAAGGGACTTAAGGACGAATCTACATTCACACGAGAGGCTCTGGCATGGCTTCCCATGTCTAGGTTCATGCTCTGCTATACTTTTTCTTTAATGTCAACATCAGGCTAGAGCATGCAGCATCCAGCAGGAGAAGCCAGGGCTGGACAGTCTCCAGCTGGTCTTGCAAACCCTATACTTTGGCAACCAGCAATGAGGGATGTCCTGGAGGTGTCATAAATCCCAAAGGAGACCCCTGGAACACTCTGGAGGTTACCTGGGAATGTAATCTAAGCACTGTCTCAAAACAGTTTAGAATCAACTGGAAGTATCATGACATCTTATTTTCCCACAACATATTCCTCCACACTTGTGCTTGAAAAAAAGGAGTAGAATGAGGATAAATAGTCAATAGCACACTACAGGTAAAACCATTTCTCTTTCTCATCTTCCTCTATCTTCACAGCCTAAAAGTCCCACAAGAAAGTTGACCATCCTCCTATCCAGGCAGTTTGATGAGCACTGCTCCAGCCCTCCAGCATGAGGGATGCTCCAGCCCTGAGATCTCCTGAAGCTTTTGTTTCTCTGTTTGTCAAAGGATGAGCAGTAGGAAGTCAGGAGGTAGGAGTCAGAGGTCAAAAACTTTGGCAAAGCCCTCAGTCGCTCTTTGAATAATTGCTCAGCAAAAATGCATGCCATGGTCTCTGTTCAGATTCCTCTAACTATCCCAATTTTAAAAACTCTATTAATCCCAGTGACAGCTGGGTATCACACCTATCAAATCTAATATTCCAAGGCATTTCCATTGTGCTCTTCTCTGTAGTATTCTGAGTGTTTTAGAGAATTAAATGAGTCTACTACATAACCTAATTAATATCGATCTTTGTTTCTCTTCTTGCTCAACATGGGCAGCAGAAAAAGGCACATAATTCATCTAGTTTAATTACTATTATTAAAGCTATTACAGTGGGAAAGCAATGACAGAAAAGCATTTTAGCCAGAGAGCATTGGTATCTTTGATTCTTCCAGCCTCTCAAAGGAGTGAGTTCCAGGGAGAACTCTGCTCTCATGAAGTTGACTAACATGGAGAACACCGCTCTAGTGTATCCAGATTTGTTCAAGTAGCTTTTCAGCAGCAGATCTGTAGCATAGATGCATGTAAATGTTTGCACTGATGCAGCATATATGGTTGCATATCCAAAATGGAACTGTATCCAATTTAAGACCTTCCTTGCATCTGTACACAGGTTCATGTCAGAGTTCGCATAATGCATTACACTGATCTGAATTCCTATTGTGCAAATGTGGCCATATGGCTTTTTATAAATAAGTCATCTTGCAAATAATCTGGAATGAGTCTTTTGGGACTGATGAAGGTCAGGTCAGAGTCTGAAGGCATCACAATGATTCATTTGCACACTTTCCCTTTCTTTGCAGGTCAGCTGCTGTCTCTTGAGTCAGCCTGAATTTTACATTTTTCTCTACAGAGCTTAAATTATTTCTCAGATGACTGGATTGCATTTCTCCACTCTGGAAGTCAACAATGTTCAGAACCAAGACAGCATATGGCAGCCATGGATTGAGTCTCCTACCATCTCCAGATGAAAAATATTGTCCTATCACTTTTGACTAATGGAAACCCAATGAAAAGTCCATGATGATTCCACGGCTGAAAACCCTCCCAAACCCCCTGAGTGAAGGCAGCATTTTGGGGCCATGCGCAGTCTACCTATAGAAGCTCCACAGCCACCTGCTCAGATCTGATCATTTGACATGGGTGACATGCTGTGCCAGCAATGATGCTGGGAGGGACAAAAGTCTTTGTAGTCCTTGCTTTTCCAATAAAACCCCCTTGTTTTATTCCCACCCACTATGTGTTACCTTCACACTTCAGGTACTTAGGCCCAGCCTGCATCTGTAGCAGACTAGCAGCTACACTCAGGTGTCAAACAGAAGAGAAAAGCTGCCTGTGTAATTTCACAGGCAAGTCTATAGAGAAGGAAGAGCAAGTCCTTCTCCATCCTTCAGAGATGGCTTAGATGGTCATTATGGCCTGAATGACCACGATGTGTCTTTGTTTTCGTGAACTAGGTTTGGCAACCAGCTGCAGTATTTCCTAAGAAAGAGCATGAAACATGCCTTAGACAATCAAAAGTATGGCCTTTGTTCATAGCTCATATGCAAAGGAAAGATACTTCATGCTGGCAATGCTAGCAATGAATCTAAGATGAACTCAGTGTATTGTATTTGGAAAATTATCAATCATCCATTTTTTTCCTTTCATTCCAGGAGAGAAAAAGTAACAGCCCAACAGTGCAAAATGCTGAGCAGGTTTTACATCTGACATGTCATTCTGCACTCTACAGAAAATTCCCATCACCATCTCAGGTAATTACAGGTTAAATTCTTCACAGATGTATAAAGCAACATGAATGTGTCTCAATTTCTAAGGCATCTGTCTTATTGTTGGTGCAAGAAATCTTTCTTATAGCTGCCGATAATCATGGAGAAAGTCAATGGGTTACACAGTGATCATTTACTGGAGAAGAAAATTAGTATGTGAAAGATAAGACCTTGCTGGTTAATATGCATGTATTAGAAGGATATAAAAATCTTAGGAATTTATTTGGGGCACTTTATGTGGGCTTACATACTGTACTGTAAATGCAATTACTATGCAAATGCACACAGTAACCATGGGATGAATTTAAGGTATAGCTGGTGGCATAATTCTTGGTTTGAAATCATAAAAATTATTTTGACCAACTGATCCAGTGTTACTGTGAGAATTGATGTTATCTTTCAACTCAGAGTTTTTCAAACAACATGTAATAAAATGTATTTTCTGGAGCTGTTTTTTTCAGCACAGTTGCATGTAAAAATTCAAGGCATTGGATGTGACTAACTAGTTTTGATCTCTGTAACTATTATCCCACATTTGCTAAGATCTGTGCTAAGCACTTAGGCAGTTCTCTTTTGTTCATCCTACCTCAAACACATCATTTTTGTGATGAAGAACCAAGGAGGGAATTGGTTGAAACCAGTGGAGAGTAGGGCTGAATGCCTCCCCACCATAGTGTGTGATACGGCTGCCAAATCCAAACAGTAGGTAAGTTTCCTCTGCATGACCCTCCTATTCCTATTTTCTAAGAGGTCCTTTTCCTCTGCACTGTTAATCTCTCTGACCAGCAATGCAGGCCTGCTTCCAAAGTCTTTTTTGCTAGCACTCATTGTAGTGGGTCCAATTTGCCTTTGGTTAAACCCAATTAATTCTAGAATAACTCCATTAACTTCAAAGCGCCAAACAAGTGACTATTAAGTGTATGGAAGAGAGAATTCAGTGTATCAAGTTTGATAGCATTGCTTTCCCCAGAACACCCTTGCACATGAGGAGAGAGCAGGAGTCTCGTTGTTCACCACTGCTATTAATCTCGAGTATCTGCAGGTTTGTTTTAGTCTCATCTTTGTGATAAGAGTGTCAAAGAGAAGAGCACTGCGGTTTTTTCATATTTTGGAAAGTTGTTGCATTTTTCAATTTTTTTACTTTGTCATCATGACCTTTCTGCGCAGAAAAAGATACATAGTACTAGGATAAACTGTTCTGCTCTTTCTCTCCTAAAAGTCAATTAGTTTGTTTTGTCATAATGTCTCAGAAGTCTCTGTCAGTCACATTAGCTCTTTCTAAAGTAAGAACTGCAACAGCAAAACGCATATCAAAACCCTGTCCGAATGCAGTCATATACCTGCAAGACTATGTATCATTCTCTTCCTTTGTCTTCAGAAAGTAAAAAAAAAAAAAAAAAGGAAAGAGAACACTTACAGTGTGAAAACTGGAGTTTTTCAAAAGTGAGTTTGCCACTATTATTAATCCAGTGTATGCACAGCTGACACAAAGCTTAAAAATAGCTCAAGCTATTTACCCCTTATATATGAAAAGTCAAGTGTGTTACAATTTGTAGTCAAGTGACTACATAGAGGAGCTCAAGGCATCAGAGAAAATTATGTCAGACTGTAAAAAAAGATTGTGTACTTTTGCACCCAATTCAAGTCATTCATAGTAGTACACAAGAGTTAAAAGTTGCATAAAATTAGCATTTTCCAATCATATATTAAATAGGAATTTTGTACTGGGAGAAGCTTAATTTTTTTAAAATGCTATATTGGGGTAGGATTGACCAGTAAATTAACATTCCTGTGCTCCAGAAGTATTTTTTCATAAATATGTATCCAAATTCATGCAACAGATCTTTTAACATGACATTTGAATGCAGACACCATGTAGTTTATGTTTCTGTCACAGAATGGAGTAGGCCAACTCTAACTATTTTCAGTCTTTATTGCTTCTTGGTATACATATGGGTAATTCCATTAATTCCCACCAACCCTTGAGAAGTGCATCAATGCCTTGAGCAAATGAAGTTTTCCTCATGCACACATGGGCCCCTACTTGGGATTAGCCTTTTAAAAGCTTTTCCACTCTATTTGTCCTGGTGCTTCATATAACCACCTGTCACTGCCTTCATATTTATGTAGCATTTCTCACTTGGGGGTTTCAAGCAGTACGAGTATTAATACAAGAAAATGTGTAATACTCCTCTGAAATACTTATAATCCTCTTTTTGAGGAGGTGGAAAATGCAGCACACAAAGGCTAAGCAATATGTGGAGCATGAACAGCTGGTAGCCCCAGAGTCCTGACTCCCAGACTTGTAACCTCAAGGCTCTTTTTCCCTTTTGGCCATTTCAAAAAGATATTCCCAGAAGGCCGCCCCACAGCACTCACAACTCTATTTGTTGGTACAATGAGAAACTCAACAGAATGCTGCCATCCACAGGATACCCCGACCCACTGGTGGCCAGAGAGGGTAAGGGAGGGGGAGAGGCTGGTGCCTCTGGCTTACTCAGGCCAGAAAGGCCCTCAGTGCAGGATGTGGGAGCCAGTGCCCACCAGAGTCCTCCACCACCACCCCTCTCTTTGAGGCTGGGATCTGTGTGGAATCCAGGTGGCTGACATACATCAGCAGGGAATGCTGTGCTGGAGCACCCAGTTCTTTGCTGGTGCCATGAAGGAGGCTTTTGCAACCCCCCCCTCCTGTGAATGGGGCTGCAGAGGACAGCTGGTGTCTGTAGCTGTGGGGTTCTCTCTGCAGCCTCACTGCTCCATCCTTTCATGGCCCTGCTGCCCCAACAGTGGCTCTGTGCTGCAATGGGAACCAGGAGTCGGGAGTGAGGTGCGTTCCATTGCCTCTACTCAGGGTGAAATTCAGATGTAGTCACTTAAGGCCCCCCTAAAATTTTGGTTTCCTTGCAAATTAATTGTATCCTTTTGACTAATAGCAGTTAGAGTATGCAGCAAGTATACCTTAAGTAGCTAGTAAGAATGTTTTCAAGTAATCTTAGGTTTTGTGAGTTTTCCAGATCCTCAGAAATATAAAGAAGTCTAAAAATACCAAAGATATGCAACTCTTCTGAACTCTCAGAAGTGTTTACTTTTTTTAAATGTTTGATATCATGGTAAGTATTTTTAACTCTTGATGCTCTGTCTCAGCTGCCTCCTCTTTTTTACAATTTTGCCTTCTCTCACATGCTCTTGGTTATAAAATGTTCCAAAAATGGGTACTTGCTTTCTTGAATAAGTTCCCTGCATATTTGCTTTTCCTTAGAAGTTGAATTTGAGGTCACCCACAAAATCTTGGCACAGTTTAAGATGTTTTATTTGTTCATATTAAATAATCTAAACTTACTATGAGATACAAGATTTAGCATTAAAATTTAGGGGATTATTTAGCAAAAGTGCAGCCACTCTGTGCTTTTATTGGCATAATTCTAATATTCTGTAATTCTTCATGGAATTATAATATTCTAAAATTTTCTCAGTATAATTCTAGAGTTTCCAAAAAAATCAGATTTTCTCATCAAAGATCTATTTTCATAGGGAACCTAGAGTCCAGTTAGGAAGATGTATTATAGCAACAATATCCATGTAGCTTAGGCTTTGTCATCCAGAGTAGACAGGTTTGGATTTTTTCTTCTCTAGGTTACACAGCAAATGTAAAACTTCCTTAAAACAATGAAAATAAGGAGCTGTCTAGCACTGATGTCACGCCAACTGCCCAAAGACAACTGAGAATCATATAGAGGTATAGATTTTATCATTCACTCTACATTTTTAACTAAGCAGTCACTCATAGATACTCTGAAATCACTGCAGAAGGATTAGGCTGCTCATATCTAGAATGAACAAGTATCGCTGGTGATGAAAGAGTATTGTCTCTACACCAGCTGTTCACACCTTCTTCAATTACATACTCTCACAGTGGGGCATCAGCCTCGGAGCCCACCCTTCCACTGCCTCTGTCTCTCAAAGCCCAGGTGTCTGCAAATATGGTCAGCAGTGGTGGTTGTTGGGATCAGTCAGGACAGGCAAGGCAGTGATGGCCTGAGCTGAGCCACAGGGTGGATGCCTACATAAACAGCCTTTGAATAGGCTGCTCCTTGGCAAGTCAAATTAGCATCTATATAGGAAGAGGGAGGCTGCCTGGCTATGGCCTTAGAAGTGGTTTGTGTGATGCCAGTGGCACTCTTGGCATAGGTGGGGAACTATGGCTGATGTCAGTCTGCACCAAAATAGATCAAGGCAGGATTGCCTTTGTGCTCCATAGAACAAGACCTGCAATGAGTGAATTATTTAGTGGTGAAACACTTCCTCTGAATATTCTTGCCCTATTTAGAAGCACACATGAAATAGTTGTTATGAGAACTTTCTTGTCATCCTGTACATCAAATACATGCCAGACAGTTTGGGCAATAGGCTGATACCTCACCCATGAATCAGTTTCTGTTTATTGCTGCTCTGCTTTTTTTCTTTTTTCTTTTTACTACTTCCCAACTTTGTAAATGGTAAGAAATATGATGCAGTGCTAAACATTAAAATTAAATCAGAAACAGTGTATCAAGAAGTATTTCTCCTCTGAATGTTGAAGGATATTTTGTAGGTAAGGTGCAACAGAACAACTTGTAGCTTGTCTTCCTCAGGACTTTGGTAGAGGTGAGGACTGAGTAGTAGCACTCTCACTAAGGCTTGACAGCTACTTTAGTCTGCCATAGTCTTTTTGGATGTATATTGCCATTATTGCATCTTTTTCATATACGAGAAAGAAATGGGTTCGGTGCCCTTCGGACAAATTCAGAAGGAGTTCATAGAAAGGGGCCTGATTTCTTTGAACGCTTTTAATTAGTTCCCTTTCTGTCTTTGGGAGTTTAATATCTTAAAACACATGCAAATGTGGGGGACAGTGCCCATCAGAAGGGCTCCACATGGCCAGAGTGCAGCTGGCGTGCAGCATGCTGCTATGCCTGCTTACACACTTTGTATGTAAGTAGGAGCAATATCTTGTTTTAATGGGAAGTTTGAGTGGGGAGGCCTGGGAAAATTATGGATAATCAAGTGGTGAAGTTAACAGGCATAAGTTCAAGCACGTTAAACTCACAGGACATGTGTTTTCACTCAGAATAAAGAAGCTGGAGTTTGCAGCAATTTAAACAGAATTAAGCTACAGAAAATGAAAGCAATTTTATTCCTGTGTAAGAGCACCCATATGGCGTTTATCAACCTGCAGGTTAGGCATACTTACATTCTGCCTTTATGTGATTAACTTTTCTGCATGCCTTTATAATAGGCATGGTCTACAACTTTTCAGTTAGTTCAGGAAGCCTAAAATATACTACTTTTGCAAATACCATTCCTTGTTTGTAAATTAATATGGAACCCATCACTAACTGTAATTGCACTAAAGTTGCTGTAATAGTTGCTTAATAAGTAAACAAGATTGAATACTTCTACTTTCAAAGTAAAAAAAGTGGTGTACTATACTAGGACTGGTTCTTGAACAGAAATGAACTTTTGTCTGTTGGTGAATAAGTAGTTTTTCTTTTATTCCCAGAGAGTACTGGCTCTATCAAGTACATCTATCCTATCAAATTACAACTCCCCAGTTCATGGCCATGTTCTATCCACTAATCATCCACATTAGTCTGGTCAGACTCATTTGACATGAACCTCTCCCCAAACCAAAATGTGTGCATACGAACAAAATGTGTGGATACTTCCGAGGACACTTGGCTCCAGGGCACCCTCCAGGCTGGCAGTGTGGGACAGGATTTGGCTGCCTCTGCTTCATACAGTGTCTGCCAGCAGCCAGTGCAGTGCATCGCATCGCTGTGTTCACCACAGAGGGAGCCCTTTGAAGCTGGGGATAGGTCCAACACACTATACACATTTTTTATTTTCTTTAGAATAACTTTAACATTAGGAATGTATTAAATGTGTTCCTATGTGCCAAATGCCATGCTCTCTATCCCTCTCTCTTTTCAGTTTAAAGTTAGACATGAGCTTCTGTTTTCATCTGATTGAAGGTGCATCTACAGTCATGTTTCTATTACAGTTGAAGTGAGTTTCTCAATTGTCCCAATTTACTGTGCTATGACTCTTAACAGAGTCAGGTCTTTGAGCACAAAAAAATGGGTTCCTTTTGGACAAAAATACACCAGAAGGCAGGCTCCAGTGGCACAACTAATGCCCTCCAGCTGCAGGGAGTTTGGAGACCAGGGACCAGACCAGAGAAGCTTGGAGCTAATAAAAGTCACAAATGTCTGTGTTCACTTCCAGATATAAACTTTGCATTTGGCGCCAGGTATTGCACCTTTTGAAATCTTTAGCCTCCTGCTACTGTCAAGTCATTTTTTAGACATAACTGGACACCAAGAGAAACTGTGTGGCCCCAAGGTATACCTGGTATGTGAATTTTCAGTATCTGCATTTGGTCACACTGAAGTCCAAGTGCTAGCCTTGATTACACTGGTTTTGAAGGGCAGCAACAGCAAAGAAGGAAAATATGCACCTTTAGGAAATGAAAAACCAGAACTAAAGTGTTATCTGTGTGTCTGTCTGTGTTTATATGTATAAGTGTGTGTGAGCAATCAGGTGTAGCAATAGGTGTCCCTGCAAATGGCAGGGGGTTTGGAACTAGATGAACTTTAAGGTCCCTCACCACTTAAGCCATTCTACAGTTCTATGATTTTATCATTCTATGATTTATGTGTGTGCATGTGCCCACTGGGATCACCTGCTCCACCTGCTCCTGGCCACACCTGGGGAGCTGCAACAGCCTTGCCTCTGTCACTCTGCTGCCCACGGCAGTTCTTAATGTTGCTCTCTCTTTCCCTTTGTCACAAACACAGCCCAGATATTTTTTCCTCCATTTACTACTGCACCAGCCTTTGCTCTGGCAGGAGGGTGGGAGCTGTAATCTCCTCCAAGGCCGATGCAGTTGGTGTGGAGCGGAGAGGCTGTCAAAAGTGCCAGCATCCTTTTCCACAGAACCAAGCATATCATCCTTGAGGTTTTCCATCTGGCAGAGAAGAAGTAGTCCCAAGGTTACTCCAGAGCTCTGCTCCCCTGTGTTGAATTACTTCATAAAATGAGCTTCCCATTCAGAAATTATGTTTTCCCACTATGTTAAGCTTACTGTTGCATTTAGAGATGATTTTGTAGCATTTAGCTTAGTGATGGCCATCATCCTGTGCCTGATGCAACAGCCTTCACAGCGAATTTGTCAAAAATTAATGAGTGTTATGCTAATAACATGTTATTAAAACAACTGTTTGCAAAGGTTTGAGTCTCTCCTATGTTTATCATCATACAGTTAATTAGTTTTCTTTAGATTATGAAAGCATTCATATGTTCTTTTAAAAACAAAAAAGCAATTAAAAAAGGAAATTAAAATAATGATTTAAAATTCTAATTGATCACAGGGATGTGTTTTCCACCAAATGGGTTAGATGCTAGAGTGGGAGTATTTTATATTATATGTGAAATGGTTCTAATTTAATATATACCTTTTAAAGATTTTAATTTCTTGTAATTATCACACAAGTGTTTTAAAAAATTGAAAATTTTCACAGAAAATTGTAACGAAAAATCATTCAGAGCTCCCAAGTTTTAGTTTCCCAAGTCATTGTCTGACTTCAGCAATTGGTCTATAAAATTTACATTTTAATTGATACAGAATGCAAACCAGTTCAATTCAGAACAATCCTTTGAGTCACGCACACATCGTGATATGGTTCTATGGCCCCCTAATTAGATACAGGCAAGAAATGACAAATAGTGTGTGCCTTCACTACAGACTCTGAGAGGGATGCATCTTGCTTAACCTGAAGCAAGCGAACTTTGTGGCGTCCCAGTCTGAGCTGGTCACCTTCAAAGCCTGCTTAAGAGAAGTAGGCACTTCTAGAAGATAATTTGTCTTAAAGATGTGTGTTAGAGAGGAATTGCCCTCTGGAAACAACTGTGTCTCTCAACAGACTGTAAAACGATCCAATAGTGAATAATTCAGACCCAGATATTTAATTCTCAGAAAATCTATGCTTGAGTAGTTGAGTTCCATACTCTATGGGCACTAACATGGAGGTTACTGTGGCAAGGCAACAAAAGTAATGCTGGGCATATGTGTGCTTGAGGAGCACTGCATGAAGCCATGTACTTTGGGCATCTAAAATCACTGGTTATTTCAAGGACAAAAGAACTTTTCTTAGGTGTATAGGTGTATAAAGTGTACTAGTTTGAAGGGCTCATTCATATTCTTGATTTAGAGACTTACATTTTTACATGATGTAACTTGATTGAAATAGGCCAGCAATAGACCAGCAACCTTCCTGAAACATTTCGTATGGGAACTAAAACATCATGTTTATGGTCAACATTATAAAGTGTCCTCATATAGGTATACTCATCTACACACATTTTAAGCTGAAGCTTAATTAAAAGTTACTCCTGCATATCACACAATCTAAAGGAAATTAGTGAGAGATGTATAGGTATGCATACATGCATAACTGATTTTTTCTGCTGTGGTACAGCTCTTCCAGACACTCTAGTTAGTCATACCTCTAATAAGGTTATTTCATTTTCTTCTTTAATCACAAGTGCATATGATACATTCCTCTTGGTTGTTTTTGTTTGTTTGTTTGATTTTTGTTGGTTGGGGATTTTGTTGTTTGGGTTGTTTTGGTTTAGTTGTTTGTTTTATTTTATTTTACACATTTATAATGTGCTTTGAACCACAGCTGGAAAATTGCAGAGACAACAGCTCCAGAATATTGTGTGTTGTCAGAATATTTTCATAGGCTGTGTCCATGCTTTCTCTTCCAGCAGTGCACAGGGGCTGGTAGTGATGTCCCAACAGGGGAGCAGATGGCTGTGATCCATTCTGATCTCCTCCTGGACTTCTTTGGGCAAAGAGTTTGGTTTGGGGTGAAATTCCCTTGGGTGAAACATCAAGTAGGAATAAGTAGCAAAATTGACGCTGACTTGAGATGGAGGAAGATTTTGCCCTTAGAGGAATTGTAACTGTCATGTCAGACCTCAGGATTTCAAGGAAGCCATATACCCCAGAACTAGAGCCTGAAGTCAGGGCTCTGCTTTTCCCACAAAACCAAAAAGAAAACCAAGCTTACACCACCTGAAAATCTGATCTTTTGATAGCCTGTCAGTTTTGGCAAATGCCAGTTAATCTTCAGTTGATATCAGTTTTAAGTTAAAAGTTTTAAGAGTATTTAGTCTTTCATATTAAACTAACGAGGAAGAAACTTTGTTTAAGTACT
>JAWWLZ010000001.1:105382318-105406598 GCA_035041345.1 Poliocrania exsul | reverse complement strand
ATAAAGTGAAAAGGACCAATTTACAGAGAGTTGAATAAATGTAAGCTAAATAGGACCAACTTTCTGCCAGAAATGCCAGTTCATTTTCAATAGCCACAATCCTGAGTGTCAACAGCAGCACCCTGGGGGATAACCCACTGTATTACGCACACAGATCCACCCCACACTCCTCCTATGGGGATATAAGGAAACACCTGATTACATTACTTGCAGCATTTTATGAAATTACTTCAGAAAATTAGTTGAGAAATCCATAGCCTTTCCCAGGAAATTTTTAAGCTATCATTTGCTGGGCTGTAAATGGAAGGTAATCCTGCAAGGAGGAAGTCAGAGTGTCAGTCAGTGGGTCTTCTGTCTCCACCACTGACACAGGACCCTGTAGCTGACATCTGGAACCATCCCAGAGCCAACATTGAGATAAGGATTCAGTGTTTCTTGTCACTCCACATTTCTTGTTCTGCTTTCACCAGGCTGTTGTTTCCTAGTTGGCCCATCTGACATTCTTGCTAGGTCAGATATCTGTCCTTGGAGGAACAAGAGAAAGAAATACAAAAGAAAAAAAAAAAAGGTGAAACTGAAGCTGTGATATAGGGTTTAGTGTACCAAGCATTGCCAAAATAAAGCCAGCACTCAGCAAAAGCTTTATCCAGTAGTACTGCCAGTCCCATACTTCAAGACCTGATTTCCCTGTGACAGGACAGGTATTTTAGCATTTTGTTTCAAAAATAGCTTCTCAACCTCAAATTAATTTAGAGTTGGATTCCCACTGTAGATGCATTGTCAGGCAATATAAATACAATAGAAAGGCTTCTTCATCAAATTCTTCCCTACAGACATGGCAAGTCAGAGCCCCACAACCTTCCCTTGACAGCAAATCCCAGAGAACCAGAAACAGCTTATAGAAGAGTTAAGTCTGACATGTCACTGGAGACTGGCCTTAGTGATGAATTCAAGATGAAGTGAGGGCAACCTAGACTTGTCAATGCTTTTGCAGGGATTTACAGTTCTGTTCTTCCTTGTGCCTCCTGTGTGTGTCTCTATCATGAGCCACACTGGGCTATTTTTAGACTCTGAACAAGGAGGGAACAAGTCCCTCTGGGCTGCCAGCAAGGTGGCCATGGCTCCAATGCTGGTGGTCATGGGCATAAGAACCAAGGCTAGCTGGTAATGCTTGATCACATGGGGTCAATATGCTCCTTCAGCTCAATACTCACCTATGAGAACCAGCACAGTTATCTCAGGTCATTTGTTTCCTAATGAAGTCAAGAACTGGGAAAAAATAATAACCATCTTGTTCCTGTTAGTGCCACGATCCCATATTTTCACTATTTGGATTCATTTGCCTGGAAGCCAATAGTTTCTTTTTTTCCATTAGCTTTGGCCTGAAATAACAAAGGCCTGCCTGTACAGATGGCTTCCTTGGTCTTACACTGACAGTTTGGAGATTAAAGCATGCCAAATTCAGACATGGCAAAAAGTAGGCTAAAGATGCAGGCTTCAACAAGGCCTTATATATGGCAAAATGTTCTTTCAGTTCATGTGGTACTCACACCTGTGAGCCCAACCCTGTCCACATCTAGTGTGGCTGAACAGCACCTCTGCTCTGCTTGGCTCTGCCAGGGAGGGGACGAATGCTCTGGGAGTCACTGAGCTATCATGCCATGAACTATCAGAACAATTGTCTCTGCTCATCTCAAGCTGCAGACAGAATAGGCAGCCCTTGCTAAATCAACTAGAAGGGCACTTGAAAGTGGTCTGACAAGGAAATGTGTATACCAGAGAACCTTGTGTCACTCCTAATGGTGTTCTTAGAACAAATATGACTCTTTCTGTGAGATAGAATTCATCAAATATGTTTAAAATCTACATATTTTTGAAAAAAGAAAGGGTACACAGAATCCTGTGCATCAGCTGGAGGGGTATGAGAAAGTATATTTTGCTTTGTTTTGTTCATAGTGAGTGGTAACATTACCAGTATTGTTATACCTTCTCAGCAAAAAACTCCTCTGGTTTCAGTTGCTTGCCAGATTTAATTAATCCTACCTGTCATATTGTTACAGCTTTTTGCTGGTTAGTACTGTGGTGGTACATGTAACACCACCTGATTTGTACATCAGAGGGTTAATATTCCTGATGCGGTTTAATTTGCATTGCAGAGGTTATTCAAGGAAGCTGATTTCCACATCTTGATAGAGAAAAGTAATGGTAAAAATGATAACAAATTGTCAAATTATAGTTCTGAATATTAAGAATCAAAAGTAAAAGATGCAAAAGAAGCAACACTATGGTAATTTCAATGAGCAGAGTGCTACCTTCTAAACTGCACTTCTCACATAGCAGCCAAAGGATTTGTGTGGGTGCGTTCTAGCTTTATATCCTGCCCAAGGTACAGTAATAAATTTATTCTCCAAGTATCCTAGGCTGACATAGCATGGCTTTTTAAAACACATTTCAAATAGGGAGAGCTTTACTAACTCTTCAGAAGATATGAAATGTAGATTCATAAAAGTCTGTTTAAAACATAAGAAACAAGTATCACTTACTGGAAGTTTGCTTTATGTTCCTGAATGAAATACTTACAACACCAATAGTTCTGTTATTTACCCATTGAGTCACAATATAATTTTCTCTTTTTCATGAAAGAAGAAACAGCATGACTGTTTCCTTTATCTTTTCTTCAACAGCATTGAATGTTGTCACAGGAAGGATAAGTTACATCATTGGACTCTGCGGTAATTAATTCACTGAGTTTCAATGTTACTCTACACAGCGAAGGCAGGCATGGTTGTGCCAAACATGTAAAATAAAAATATTAAGTGAATCCCACATTCATCTTCAGCGTGGCTATCAATGTGTGGGTTCAATTCTACAGTGCAGCTTATTACTGCTTCCCTGTATCTGGATTTTTGCATCTATTATGTAACAGACTAAAGGTATCCTTTCTCTTGCACATAGAACCATGATAAGCATTCCATAAACGCCCACATTTCACAACGGTGACATAACTTGTCTTTATTCTCCACATATGGATGTCAGAAAACACCATGCACACAAATGACTACAATGTTTCCATAGAAACTAATGTACTTCAGGCAGAAAAATGAAATGAGAGATATAAAATTTATTAAAAAAAAGTTTAAAAAATAAAGAACATCAAATCCTCTCACATTTTTGCTGAAATGCTCAGAAGATGCTCAATCCAGTTCTTTATATAATATCTTTTAGAAACCATAATTGATTGATGATAACGACACTGTCGTGGACAACTGGACTATTAGCTTATATATTTGGCTTTGTTTTCCATGTCTCCACTAATGTAATTTGGACAGTGGTTTGCTTCCTGGCATCTTTACAGATGAGCACAGTGCAGAGGTGCCTGTGAGATGCCCGTGTGCCCCCACACATGCCTTTGAGGGGCTGGCACAGCTTCCTCCAGAGGGCTAAACCTCACACTTCAGCTTATGGGTGGTTGGTTGCTAAAGAGAAAAGCAATTGGCTGAGCCAGAGGCACTGCTACAGCCTTTCCTTTATGAATTTTATTGGAAAAATGTGAGAGGCAGAGTAGGCACCTCCTCTCTGGTGTCTCAGGGTGATTTCTGTGCTTGCAGCAACAACAACTGGACTGAACAGGGGCATTTTCTAACCAAGCTGTGACTCTAACCATGCTTGGATGGCAGCATCCCTGTGGCCACATAGTTTCCAGCATTGACAGTATATCCCATCCATTCCCATGTCTGCTGACCACTATTTCAGGATAGGCTTTGGTGCTTATCCTAGGTGGGAAATATTTCACAATGACAGAAAAGCAGCTTCCCTCTTTTTGGCACCAGGCTACCTCTCCTTGGCAACTACATGCTGGCTGTCTCAGCTCCCAGTTGAGCTGAATCAGCACTGCTGGTGGGGCACTGCTGCCTCCTCTGAATGTGTAAGATCGCAAAAGTGTATAGGCAAGTCTGAAAGGGTTAATGCAGCAGAACAGGAGAAAGAGTGAGCAACATTTTTCTATACTCGTTTTCTTTGAGGGATAGAGAACAGTTTTGTTTTGCCTGGCATGTCATCAAAACAGGTTTCCCAGCTCTGATTCAAGTCTAATACAGATAAAAGACAGATGTTGCTATACATTTTTCTGTAGTTTTCCTATCCAAGTCTCTTGGTGCTCACTCTATTACTACTGCATAATTCAGGTTGCTTACAGTGGTTTGATGTTCTCTTTGAATTTCTTCTTGTTTGTTTGCCCTCCCCTTTGCCAGTGGCTAACATCACAATACTTTACCAAGGGTCTGGGGACTGCTACACGCACTGATCAGCAGCACACTCCCAGGGCTTTTCTGTAGTGCCAGCCCTGGTGAGGAAGCTCTCATTCCTCTGGGTCTTCAGTGAGGCATGCTGGACTCTCCAAACAGCAACTTTCAAGACAAAGCCTAAACAAAGGTCTCAGTGTACTGTTATCAGTTAGGTTGTTTTTTTCCTAGGCTATGACCCATTATGGGTGAGGAGTTTGCATCATTTAGTAAGTGATACCACTGCTTAGAAGGGGGTGTCAGATGTTTTGGGGAAGGAAAAGTAATTACACAGTTATGGGGTGACTAAGTCTTTAAGAGGCTGGGGTAGGGGACTATGGAAACTTTTGTGAATTAGTCATCTCTTTAAACTATGCCAGGTTCACCAGAAGCAAAACCAGTTTTTACCTGTCAGCCCAGAAGAGCAGCTCATTTTCTAATATGGCACAAACTACAAAAATGACAGCTACCACCCTTTCTTGGTGGGCTCAGTAGTGAGAAACTTGACATAGAGATAGAATTATTGCCTTGTTTTGGCAGTGATCATTCCAGGTGAGCATTGAAACATATATATGGATTCATAGCAGAAAGACAACAGCAAACAGACAATAGCAAACAGACATGAGGGCTGGATCCATCCATAAAAGATGCATACACTGAAGCATGTAATTTCAGAAGCTCTGGGTTCTCCCATGTCTTCTGAACCTTATTTTAGGCTCCAAGACTCTCAGCACCTAACAGCAAACCCTCTGGATGCACTTAGCCTTCTCTGCTCTGGGCGGGGAACAAAGGTCCCAGAGAGAGATTCCTGCTTTCAGGCTAAGGGCAGTGTTTTAGCATCAGCCCTGATGTGTCTTAACCCTCCCATGGGGCCAGTCTAATGCATAAATAGCTGTTGAAAAATTTCATCCTCCTACTCAATCTGCGCATTGACTTAAACCCTTTGTTGCCTTAAGTTTACATGCTTAAGCTTTCATCATTCTAAAGAAAACTGTCCCAGCATCAGCAGTTCCAGCTGTAGGATTTGTGTGAGCAGTGCCAGTCATCTCTTAGTCTATCTCAGCAGCAGCCCTGGTGAACCTGATCTAGCAAAAGATTGACCCTGTATTGACTTTAAGTATGTTCTCTTCTTCCTTGACGTCAACAGAATTATTTATGTTCTCAGGTATGTGCAAGCTTAAGCACTTTGTTGGATTAAATAATTTTTTTTCCAAATGGTGGAATATTATTAAACAAAAACAGTAGGAAATGCTTGCTGCAATCTGTTCAGCAGTGGGAGTCAGAAAAGGCTGTAAAAGTGGGTAAGATACAATAACAAGACTACATACATAGCTTGAACTGACAAAAGAGATGTTAGTGCTTGGATCCTTATGCTTGTTGGGACCCATTTTGAACACCTTGAAATCTGAATTCTCAAAAGTTGAAAGTCAACAACCCTTTAGAAATTGAGTTTATTTCAGGCCTTTAAATGGAGCACTTTTAATATCCAGATAATTCTGTAAGCTTTTATATCTCCTCCTTGAAGAATGCTGCAGGTAGCAATTCCATACAACCTGTCTGCATTGTTCTCTGAAACACTATTAAACTTGGACTCAAATAAAAGTTCTTGTCTCCTTCATTAGCTGCTCTCAGCAGGGCTCTCATGTACTTATACAAGAAGGCTTCAGAATATACTGGATGCTGATGTAGAATCATAGAGTTATATTGGGTAAATCATAAAATCATAGGATGCTTTGACTTGTAAATGATCTTAAAGATCATCTAGTTGGGGGTTGGAATTACATGATCTTTAAGCCCCCTTTTAACCCAAATCAGTCTATGATTCTATAACCAACTCTAAAAACTATCCTAACATTCACTGTTGAAAAATCCCATATGCAAATAAACATACACATATCAAGTTAAAACAGAGAAGTGGCAGGATTAACAGCTAGGGCAGAACAGATTCTTCAGGGAGAGCACATGTGCCCAATGGATCTCAGATATATCAGCAAAGCTGACAAGAAAAAATGCTTGCCCTGTATCTAATTAAATCTCACAGCTCCTAATAAACACACAAAAATATACAAAAGTATATTTCAGTGGTGAAACTTATGATTTTATTAGAAGGTACTATTACTGCAGAAGGACAGCAACTTATATTACTCATAGGTAGCAGATGACTGAAATTGGCAGATCAGGCACTACCTGTTGGCAAACACTAATTCTACCATTTTACTTACAGTGCACACTTGGAAGCCCTCAGCAATATTCTTTGTACTACATACGCTACAGAGCTGAGCTTTTGGTACTGAGAAATTTCAGGCATTTTTCTGCTGGTTTTGAGGGAGATTTTCATGGACATGTTCATGCTGAGTAGACATACAGAGCTACATGTGGTCTCAGCAAGGATAATATGCTAACTTGTGTGGTAAGGTATCTCATTGCAGCCTCTTCTTGTGACAAGACAGAGTGTTATCCACAAAGGGTAATGAACCAGCTTTCATGAACAACAGTAGATGTCTGCTGGTGATTCATATTATAAACCCCTGCTTTTCTGTTGCTGATGTCTTAAACCTAGTTCCTTGCTTATGTGCAGTCATACTATAATTATGTCTCTCCACTGCAATCTGTGAACCTGTTAACAGCTGTCTACATCCGTCAGTTGGGATGAACTCCCTTTATGTGATTTCCCTGTAAGCATCCACTTTTCTCTGCTCTCTTGGCTGCCTTACTTGTGTCCATCTGCCAATGTGGCAGGATGCTGCTTCCAGATTGGATCCTTGCTCCAGCAGAGGTCCTGGGAGAAGTAGAGGTTATGCAAGTAGCCTGTTTAACGCTGTCTTATAAGTGTAAAGGTCCTTCCCTCTGCCATCTCTGAGGAGTTTGCAACCTGTCCCTCTTTATGCTCTCTTCATACTGCAAAACCATCATGCTGTTTCTCCAGCAGCCGGTGTTATCTGGGCAAGATGCCTTCTCTGTTCCCCAGCTGGAAAAGACCTGAGGTGATTCCTGTAAACAGCCTGGAGATCCCAAATTGGGGGAGAAAGGCAGCAGAATATCAAGTGTTTCCTGTGGCCAGTGGGTACAAAGCCCTTCTACCATGTTCCACTAGCTGCTGAAAAGTCAGAAGAGTGGCTTTGAGGTGGTTGCTGTTCTGAAACCTTTACATCTGAGTTAATACACCATCAATTTGCCTTAACTTTCAAGGCAGCAAGCTGAAAGTGACTTGGATTTGGCAAATTTTTCCAGGAAGATGACTTTTCCTGTGTAAAAAGTAGGCAGTTCCTAAGCAGAAGAATATATTTATTTGCAGGAAAAAAGGTGTAAATCAGTGAGGTCAAAAGACTTTTTGGTGACTAATATCTTTTTACTCACTGGACCTTAAAAATCACTTGAGCTGGACAAGAGTTTGCATTCCTTTTATGTCAATATCATGCTGGGGATTGTTGGTAATACTTTTGGACCAAACTAAACAGCAGAACCAGAAGTGCCTGTTTACTCTAAGAAAGCAAACATCTTCAGTTGTAAAACCTGCCTCAAAAGTGACAATATGTTAAGGTGCTTGCTCTCATGAGACTAAAGAAAAACACTCACATGTGAAGTTTCATTTAAATGGCTCTTCAAAGTATGAAGCATAGGCTAAAAAAGAACCTTTGAGCACAGAAAGGTCGTACTATATTAGTGCATTCACTCAAATGTCCAAGATCTAGAAAATGTACCTTTTCTTTTTTACTGAAAAGGCAACATTTCAATAGAAGAAAATCAACAACTCTTGTTAGTTGTCAAAAGGCCAACTGTCTGTGCTAAAACTCATTGACATATTTTGCAATAAATGGGCTGTTTGCTACATGAGCAGCTAATTGAGATGTTTGATGATGACCTCTTTAATTCTTTTAACAGTGACCAAAGAGGCACTAGACCGTGAGAATTCAGTTTCATGTACACTTAGGTGTTAGAAGAAAGCAAGAAGGGAGAAGAAAATCTATACAGGAAAGAATCTGGAGGCCTGCAGCCTGTGCTTCTTTAGCATAGCTCATATGTGTGGCTGCACAGAAATTCCTTGTTGTTTCTCAGTTCAGAATATGATGAACTATTTGAAATCCCTCTTCAGGTGTGAAGCACTTCCTTATGCCATGCAGGAGAAGTGTATTCAAAACCCCTGAAGTTGATCAATATGATACAGTGGCACAGAGGAACCAGCTCAGTGCTTAAGATTTATTTCTTGTGAGCAGAGCTAGGCTAACACTGCTCTGCTATTTCTAGATCTTGTTCAGTTGGTATCAGCTATGCTTGGTCTTACCTGTGTTATCTGTGCTATCTGCTACACAGTACAACTACATCTCAAGAGAGACCACATCTGGAGTGCTGCTTCCAGCTCTGTAGCCCTCAGCACAGAAAAGATATGGACCTCTTGGGGCAGGTCCAGAGGAGGCCACAAAGACGATCTGAGGGCTGGAGCACCTGTCCTATGAAGACAGGCTGGGAGACTTGTGATTGTTCAGCCTGGAGAAGAGAAGGTTTTCAGGAAACTTTCTAACAGCCTCCCAGTACTTACAGGAGACAGAATTTTTTGCAAGGCCTGTAGTGATAGGACAAGGGATATGTGGTTTACAGCTAAAAGAGGATAGATTTAAACTATATATTTGGAAGAAATTTTTTGAGGATGGTTAGGCACTGGAACACATTGCATAGAGAGGTGTTGGCACCCTGTCACTGGAAGGGTTCAAGGTCAGGTTACATGGGGCTTTGAGAAATCTGATCTAGTTGAAGATGTCCCTGCATTTTGCAGGGAAGTTGGACTAGATGACCTTTAAAGGTCCTTTCCAACACAAACTATTCTATAATTTAAAAAATAACTCAATGCCAGGGCAATAAGAAATCCACAGCTATCTTTGCTGTGGCACTTTTTTACCACTGCTGAGTCTCAGAGGGGCCATGTTTAGGAAAGTTTGTTCGGAAGAAAGAACACTGCCCTGACTAAGGAAAGTAGTTGCAGTGAAATGGAGCTAGAAAAAGAAGACATGGGCATAGATGAGGGTTAATGGGTAGAGGGGAACATGTCAGTGTAAATGTTCCCAGGAGTGCCTGGAATCTTGATTGCCGGTGAATAAATCTCAACAGAGCTGACAGCTGCAGGGAATCTGGGGGAGTTTGTCTAAGGTATGAAATGAGGCATAAAAAAGGAAGTTGTCCAAATTGTCATCTCTATGCTGCTGTCTTATCACCAGTTCTGACACAAATATCATCAAGGAAAGATTTATGGTGTGCACTCATTTTAGTTATTTGGATAATTGGATGCTAAATATACACAGAGCTCATCTTTCAGGTATTTGAAGTCCTTCCAAATCAGGTAGTAGCTTTTTGGGAGCTAAAGGTTTCATTAGCCTGCTCAAACATGCATTCCTTCCCCCTTAATGGTGGACTTCAAATACTTTAACCTTGGTCCACAGTGAACTGTTGCTGGGAAAACTACAGGTGTTCATTTCATTTCCTTGGAGTAGTTTATTGGGTTTTATAGGTTCAGGCTTCAGATGAAATCAGAGTTGAATCATCATCATAAAATTTATTAGCATCTTCTATGGACAGACAATTGATTTGGTCACAGCCTGTCCAGCCCAGATTGCAATCAGCCACAAAATCAGCAGCAGTTACTCTGCCCTCACTGTCCCAGTCAGCATCATATAGCTCTGGATGGAGCCTTGAACTGTGCAGAGCTTTCTGTTCCTCAGGGATCCAAATATCTGCCCTCAGGACGCAAGAGCCCATCCACATGGGACAGTGCTGCCCTGCAAAGGGGAAATAGCATAATGCCAAACTATGAAATGCACAGACTGAAGCAAGCCTTGTGATTAAAGGAAGAAGATAACAGAAGGGAATGGGTAAAGATAAAGAACAAGACCTTGTTCAGAAGGCTAATAAATGAGATCACACCGTATTGTCCTGGGGAACAAGCAAGGGGAATGACAGAAAGAGTCAGTACAGTTGATTTGAGTAGAAGTAAAGAACTGCACTACCGGTGAGCATCTAAAAAGGTCAGCAGAAAGGCTTGGCCTTGTTGTGCCTTTGAGAAGAACAGGTCTTTAATTGCTCATTTCAAAGGGATGCTGTACTAGAGGGCTTTTTACTAACTCAGCTTTGCTTGACCAGCAAAGGAGAGCTGGAGCTCTGCATTTCCTTTTGTCCTGCGATGCTTGTATAGGGACACCCACTCCAAGGGGAACGTTTTAGAAATTCAGCAGATAACAAATGGTTTTGTATAATCACCCAATCAGCCCTAAGACAAGCAAGGATTTCAGGGCTGAGAGGATGCAATTGTAAGCAGATGTCTTGTCTAAATCGAAGCTGCTTGGATCAGATGGTTATATTGTCTCCATGGGAAAGTCATGATTGCTTTGACAAAATATGGATTCAGAGAGGAGAGGGAAAATAATCACCCTTCTCTCATTATCTGTCAAATTTCTTTCATCGTTTTTCCCCATTAGCTTACTGAATCATTTCAAATGTGCCCTTGTTTCTTTGCCCCTGGCCCTTCCTTTTCTGTCTCCAAATCATCTTTCAGGCATTTAAAAGCTTTCCCTCCTCCTCTCTTATTTTATCATCAATTAAATTTTTTTTTCTCTGAGAAATCTAAGGGCAAGAGTCCCAGCAGGAGACATCTGGCACACTATATAGGTGGTACTGGAGCTCTGACGATTTTTTCCAGAAAAGGAAAGGGCTCAAAAAATTTATAAGTGTCTGTCTTGCTAGTGTTGCCACTTTACAGGGCTAGGCCCTTGCTGTGCAAACTGGTATCTTCAGGTGCTAGTTCATGCAGGAGGCACTGACAACCCAAAGGCAAGGTGAGAGGATGACAAAGCTGTAGGTGTCTGCGTGTAGGTTTCTGGTCAAGTAGAATCAGGAGAGAGAACTCCCTAGATCTCAACCTACTGAATTTTAACCTTCCTCAAAATGCTCTCTGGTGCCTGCAAGAGGTTGGCTTTCTGCCTTCAGCTGCAAACTGGAGCTCAATCCCACCACATGTGTTGTTCTACAGTGGGTAAAAACTCTTGAACCACAGATTAATCATGAGAGTCAATGCATGAAGTCATTGTCTGATGCAAGTGAGTTACCTTCAAGGAGCAATGCAAATTTATGGAATAAATTCTGTTTACTTTTCTCTTTGCTCTTTGTCCCCCACTATCTCCTCATAGTCCTCTAGAAGATGGAAGCTTTCTCAAATGTATTAATTTTGAGGATTTCTTTCCTTGGAGATCATCTAGAGAAATATCTTTGGGAGTATGCACAATTTGTTATTCATAAGTCACGCTCTGTTGCTTAGTCATATCCCTGCTTCTCTGTTCCCGGTTGGAAGCATTATATAACATCTGTGCTCTACATAAGGGTGATAGAGAGACAGGCTGCACATGTACATCTATACATATACACATACGTAGATGTGTGTATTATCAAATACTTATAGAGATAAATCAGTCTTAATCATATAATTTCTTATTCTAGTAGTAAGTTTCTCAATCTGAGGGGAGATTATTGTAGACCACAAGGTCTGGAAATGTGAGCCTGGACAAGGAAGTCCAACCCACTATGGCATTATTTTTGTTTTGCTGGCAGATTAAGCAAAGCATATGCATCTGCTGAGTCCAGTGCTGAGAACCAGCAAGTGGTGCATGAAACAACTAACTCCTGCCTTGCAACAGTCTTGTGGCCTCCTGTTTGCTCCACAGCCCCACTAGGACTCCCCAAAGACTTCTGCCACCCATCTCATCAGACGAGAGTCAAATGAGACAAAAAGTGTATTTAGAAGTCACTGCAATTTTGAGGGAGCCATGGCAGCTGCATAACAGAGAGCCAGAAAGCATACAGCACCTGGCTACAGCTCACAGACAAACTGTAGAATTAATTTCCTTTTTGAAATAAAAGAAATATTACTGCCCACATGTCCTTATATGTCAGCCATGTCTAGGCCATGTTGCTTACCCAGACAATTAAGTCAGAGCACGGTTTATTAGAAGGCAGAATTGCTTCCTTTTCTATGCCTGAGTGCATACACTCAGGTGAGAACATCACAATTTCCCACACACAAGGTAAAAAATAAAAACACACACAAAAAAAACTAAGAATAGAAATAAATAAGGTGGCAAATAGGGTTTCTGCTTTGTAAGTCAGATCCAATGGCTTTTACAATGCCTGCTCATATACGTGCAGTAACACAGTGCCCCCTACAACTCAGCACATATGTATTTATTTCAGAATTAGCTGTGTGCAAGTGACACCAAAGCAAGCCCATCATTTGCCAGAACACCTGCTTTCTCCCCAGAGGTTTCAGATCCAAAAGCTGAGATCTGACACGTTTTTCATGGTGTGCTTGCAGACATGTAAATTGGAGGCAGCCAATTTCATTTTGCTCACAAGCTTTAAGAAATGTAAATCTGGGTCTCTGAAATATTCTAATTACTTCTCCCCAGTGGATCCTTGTGGCTTGAATAACACTAAAATTGCATGACATTCCACCCCCAGAAAATACATAATTCATATCTGCAATCCAGCATCTGTATAAGCTCTGTTCAACTTCAGGGAGAGCATTAATTTCAGAATGAGGGAATCCCTTATTTCTTTATAGGGGTAAAAATGTAAATTTCCATATCAACTGCAATTTCCATGTTATTCATCCACAAGGAAGCACAGACCGTGTTGGTGGTATGTGTGGCACCAAGCTGGTGGTTCATGTATTTGAGTTATGTTCTGCTTGATCAGTGTCATGTTGGCACCTCAGACTAATTGTGTCACCTTCACTGTCACCAAAATTGACACAGTGGCACTGAGACAGGGGACTGCAGCAGGGAAGCAGCTCACTAGGTGTCTACTGGGTGGGTGACTTGGGCATCAGTGGGAGTGGAGAGCAATGATGGCATTTTGTATCAGTTGATGGAGAACAAGAACACACTCCCAGTTGCCACATTTTGATCCGTACAAATGAAAGGATGTTTCTCAATTGCTTTGGTTTGATAACAATCACCTCCCAAGTTAGAAGCAGAGATAACTCTGGGGCCTGCAACAGAGACGGCACTTTCTGGCAGGCAAAACTCTGGAGTTTTCTGTAAATGCACAAAAGGAACCTGGGAATTAGACAGAATGCTCTAAGAATGGTTGTGAAGTGTGCATGAGATGGAGACATGATAAAAATGTATTTGTTCCTATCACTTCTATGCAGCATCCTCACTTCAACTGTGTATTTATTGTATTCCTTTGAAATGTAGCTGTTTTGTAAGTATAATTAAGAGCGGGTGCCCTGCACTTTGCAAACATGGGGATGCTGCCATGGCAACAGCAGAGAAACGTAGGGAAGCAGCTCTCTCTGATTAATGTAATTACATAGCAAGGATGTATAATGCCTTTAACTACAGTTTACTTTTGCATGAAGGAGGCATATAATGGCTATTATAAGTTCTATGTGTGTATTCCAGAAATGCTCTTTGCATGTGTTGCAAGTTCATCACTTTTAGCAGATTGCACATGTCATGAGGGACCTACCATTGCATGGCAATTAGGAAGATAGTGAGGGATCAGGGATTTTGACTTCTCCTGGGTTTAAAGTGAGGTTGTTCTTTGCTTGGTTTATTTCTGTTACATTTCAGGGTTATATCTCAAAGTCAAGTTTTATAAATACAGTTGATTTTGCTGCTCTAGGGTCAGAAGATTCAAGTCCTTATATATGTTTCTAAATTTATTGAACTTTGGAGTCCTACTCAGGTTAAAAGAGAATTTTCAGGTAAGAGGTATTCCCCATATACCTAAGTAGTGGTCAAGCCTCAGGAAAAACACTGTGCACAGGCAGCTCCATTAAGTAATTAATTGCCACAAGCATTAGTCCTGGTCCTGCCTTCCTGAAACTTTAACCCTCAATGTTCTCTTCTTTCCAGGGAAGCATTTTCCATGTGGAGGGAACAAAGGGCCAAAGCCTGAGTGCTCCAGGAAGTTACTCAAGTAAGGTAGGTGGTGACTGGCCATCTACATCCCTCCTTTTAAATGGCTGGTACCACTTCAGACAACTCAGTCAGAAGACTTCAATAAGGGAATGGAATGGGAAATGGGAGATCAATGGGAAGGGAAAGCATAATTTTTCCTTCCAGGGCACTCTTTGGACCTGAAAATATATGTGACACGCTGGAGATTGCAGGCAGCAATGCAATATATAACTAACACTAGAGGAAAAAAGGAAGGAATCTTTTGGGCTGAGATCCTTTCATGAGGCCAAGAGGTGGGAAAGCTTGGCACAGCTCTTGCCAGTTGTCAGGCTTCCTCACAAGAGATAAGAGTCCCCTCTTGGAACCTGAGGTCATCAGGATAATGCCACTGCCACTGTGAAACTCTGCATATATGTTATAGCATAGATTTTTTGAAAAGTGAACGGCAGCTTACAAATCTTAGGTAATATTTTTTGAAACAAGAAGAGAGAGCAACCTTTTAGAAATGGACATTTTGGGAGCCAGAGAACAACAGTGGACTGAGAAAATTTTATCAGGCTGAGGTGCAGTAACCCAGGAAGATGTTCCCCCATGAGTAGTGTGATGTATTACAAAAAGCCTGTGCATTTGCAGTAACAGTTTTCTCTGTTAGCACAAAGGCATTGAAAATTACTTTTTTTTAATGGTAACCACATGTGCTCTTGCTTTAAGTACCGTTATTTAAAAACCTGCCAATACAATTTATTTTCATAACATTCTTAGACTACCTTTACTAAAATTAGAGAGCCAGATCCTTTGCAGGCATGATTTGAAAGAAATCAGTGTAGAAATCTTCTGCTAGTTGAAGATTTTATTCTTGATGTTCTTCTGAAAACAGAGGTACCAGATCTTGAGCTAATCTATAGCTAATCTGAATTGGATATGGGATGAATGGGAGGCACAGAGCACTTTGAGACATGTTCTGCAGCTAATTGCTTTTATCATCTGCACATATTTTTCAGTGTTAGAAGCCTCAGCACAGAAATTTATATTAGAAGCTGACTCTGGGGTGGATTACATCCCAAGGTTCTGTCCTTTAACAGCTCTTTGCCTGATGCTTCTTTGACTATATGTACTGTAATTTGTGTAAGTCTTCCTACACCACTGTTTTATCAGGAGACCCCGGCACTTTGTATCCTGGGAGGAGTGGCCAATACCCCAGAGGGCTGTGCAGCCCTTCAGAAGAACCTCAGTAGGCTGGAGAGATGGGCAGAGAGGAACTATCTGAAATTCAACAAAGCCAAATGCAGGGTCCTGCACCTGGGGAAGAATAACCCCAGGCACCAGCACAGGCTGGGGGACAACCTGCTGGAAAGGAGCTCTGTGGAGAAGGACCTGCCAGCCCTGGGGGACACCAAGCTGTCCATGAGCCCGCAATGCCCTTGTGACCAAGAAGGCCCAATGGTATCATGGGTGCATTAGGAAGAACATTGTCAGCAGGTCAAGGGAGGTGGTCCTGTCCCTCTACACAGCCCTGGTGAGGCCTCATCTGGAGTGCTGTGTCCAGTTCTGAGCTCCCTAGTACGGACATGGAGCTCCTGAAGAGGATCCAGCAAAGGGTTATGAAGTTGTTTAGGGTTCTGGAGCATCTCTTATGAAGAAAGACTGAGGGAGCTGGGCCTTCGGACTCAAGAAGAGACAGATTAGAGGGAACCTCTCTCAAAGTATCTGAAGGGAGGGTATCAAGAGGATGGAGCTGGGCTCTTCTCAGTGGTGCTGTGCAATAGGACAAGACACAATGGGCAGAAACTGTTGCACAGGAAGTTCCAGCTGAATATGATGAACTTCTTCACTGTGTGGGTGACAGGACACTGGAATAGATTTCACAGAGAGGCTGGGGAGTCTGCCCAGGACATACTCAGAAACCATTTGACACAATCCTGAGTAATGTCCTACATAAGTTTTGCTCAAGTGGGGAGGCCAGACTAGATGATATTCAGTGGCCCCTTCCAACCTTACCCATTCTGTGTGATTCTGTGATTCTGAGTTATGAATATTGATTACAGTTCATTGACTTTGTCAAGAAAAAGAATTTATTGGGAAACTAGGTTTTGACAGCATTATTTTTTGGATTTTTTTGGGTTGGTTTTGTTTGGTGGATTTTTTTTGTTTTGTTTTGTTTTAGGTTTTGTTGGTTTTGTTGTTTCATTGGTTTGGTTTGGTTTTTTTTTTTTTAATATTGAAGACATTCACTATTAGAATTTGAAAAAAATTTCCTGCTTTCATTTTAAATTGTGATGAAATTCTCTTACATTATTTTTTTTCTCACTTTGCCTCACACTAGAGAAAGAGAGAGTAAATTATAACAAAAAAGTCTACTTTCAGTCCAGTTATTTCAATTAGACAAAAAGTTGAAAATTAAGTATTAAAAGTTGTTCTGAAGTTTTAATCCATTTTAAAAGAAATGAGAACTTTTAAACTAAAACTTATTTATATAACAGGCTTGCCTTTTATTAATGCTGCCATTTACCTGTGCATTTTCCATTTGTTCATTATAATCTCTCTTAAATGGACAGTTATGTGCAGTCTCCCTTCTGTATGTACAAATCTGTCTACAAAACCCAAGAAATAATCAGGAATTCACTTCTATGAAAGCTCAGCAGTGTTCTTAATTGCTGCTTACTAAAGCATCTAATGTCTGGCAACAGAAGGACTTTCCTGAAAATTGAAGAAAAAGCTGACTTGTGAGCTTACATCTCTCAGAATGACTCAGAGCCAGACTCCTGACTAAGAGAATTTCATTGTTCATTCCACAGAATATTGTTAAATTACAAATTAGCAAAACCACTATTCTGTATTCTCAGGCTGACATATGAATATGCATTATTCATTGCATTCTAATTATTTCCTTTCCTTCATAAACCAGGAAATGAAAGACTAAGGAATTCAGTGTGAGGTGAGCTTAAACTATTGTTGTAATCATTTTTAGCCATGTGTTCATTTTTATGTATTTAATCTCCACTTTTCCTCCTTTCAGTCTCCCTTTTTCCATTCTGTATCATCATCATCTGTTCCATCTATGTCTACAGCCCAAAACAGCCCAAACACACTCTCTGGAGCACAGACTATTTTTCACTTGCTTGTTTTTCAGTTTAGAGCAATGTAAGACCAAACTCTTACTGCAGCCTCCAGTTATTACAGCAACATAATTATGAAGAATACTTGAATCCCTTTTATCAAGAATTGCCATCACCCTGGTTCACTTCTAAATCAAATTTTAACACTTAGAGGCAACATTCTATTAGTTTTTTATGTTGTGTGTGGGTTTTTTAACAGTTTTGATAAAATGTCCCTTTACAAGGTTTGTATTGCAGTTTTCTGGTATCTAACTTTTGCATGCACATGAACAATAATCCGCTGGATTTCTCCCCTTTTGCTCCTCCTTGTAAAGAAGTTCTCCAGTTGTTAATTTACTGCGCTACAGGAACTTTCTGAATTTTGAATCTCATAGAAACTGAATAGTGAAACAAGTGTAAGGCAAGTATAAGACACTAGATTTTGAAGGAGGTTTTTAAAGGGATATTTTCTTGCTTTATCAAAAGCCCCAAAGGAGTGAGTGACTGCACGTGCAACTAATATCTACCACTTAACAGGCAATACAGACCAGGTAACTGGGATCAGGACTATATAACAGCATGTACTTTGCTGTACACATCGTTAAAGTTCGTCATAATATACTGTGGAAAGTGTTTGAGATGTATACTCCAAGTCAATGAAAATTAAAAGCAAGTTATGATTTTTCCTCTTTGGATATCAATTTTAATCAGGTTTGTTTGCATACTGAATTAAAAGTTGAGCTCAAACCTATGCAATAAATTCATAAACATTCTCTCTAAGGGCTGCTTTTGCAACTCAATCTGTAGCAGCTCTGAAAATGAAGAGTTCAACTTATGATAAACCTCTCAGAGCTTAAATTTAAAGAACCCACACAATTAAACAAGACCAAAATGGGCACCTTGCATTGGTTGATGATTGGCTCACATACACTGGAACTGTTTAAAGAAAGCAACCTTTGACCTGCAAACAGGTTTTCTCTACCAGTCAAAGTAGCATGGGTAGGTCATGTTCAGATTGCTGGGCTTCAGTGCCACAGTGCCCTTTGAACACACCATTCTGGGGACACCAGCACATGAAGGGCAGACTGGAGTGGAGCAAACACCTTTCAGCTTGGGATATGTACAGGATGCAACCAGCACACTCTGAGGCCCACAACTACAAAAAGGGACTGTGAGAATTTTTACCATAGGATAAGATTTTGCCCATAGAAATGAAACGCTCGGTCATATGATTGGCTTGGCTGAAAAGCGACATCTTACAGGTTGTTCATTGTTTCTGAGCATCAGCAAAATTCTGAGGCTGATGTATTAAAACCAATAGCAACCTCACCATTGATATCAGGGGGGAAAGTTGAACTTCAGACTTCCATCCTCTTTTTTGACTATTTTTAAGAGTATTTCTACCCACAAAATCTCTAAAAGTTCATGGATGTGAGTAACACATAAAATGTCTACATGATTCAATATACTACATCAGTGGATGTCAAATAGGTTAAGAAACAACCATTTATTTCACATATCAATAAAGAGATATTAATTTTGTCTTCAGGACTTTCAATTGAAAATAACACATGCTCACGTTTTGAGATTTCCTTGCTGGTCCTGGATCACCTATTTTCCAAGTGTTCATGTGCTAGAATTACATAGCCTGTGCTTTATTGAGACAGACTTACTAGACAAAAGCATAATATTTCAGGTTATAAGGGAAACCCTCCATCATGTTTCACTGGGCAGAATAAACACAAGCCTTCTTCAAACCCATCTGTATCCTGTATTCAACATCTTCAGCATATTCTTAATCAGAAAATAGCAGTATGAGGATGATAACTTTCCTCCATGAAACAAATGAAGTGTTGATTAAAGAGGTTAATGTTGGTGAGTAGCCTGCAAGAACTGCCTGATTTATTAGTCTGAAACAAATGACCTCATGAGCATGTAACTGAAAAGATGTGTTCATGTGAAGACTTTTATTTGCATGAATTTATTTTCTGCGTGGAATTGATTAGCCAAATCAATTAGTTAGAGGGTACTTGTTTGCATCTGTTCACTTCAAATGTTTATTTATTTTCTAATTAAGAGGAGGAAATCCTTTAATCAGTAATTTTATAAACAACAAGATATCTTTTCTTTCTCATATAATTCACATCCATAAATTTGAATTTCATTTCAGTGGCACAGAGGAGGCTGAGGAAGGATGGGTCCAGTGAGACTATCTTTCTTGTGAACTTTCTCAGCTTGGCCTTGGCACAGTCCTTAATGCCTGACAGGGCTATATAGTAAAGGATCAGTAGTAAATCAGTGTGATGTTAAATTGAAGAATGCCATGCCATGTGGAGCCACCTGAGCTAATGCCATGTGAATATCTAGAATTCAGGCTAACACTTACACTAGGCAGAAGAGCATATTCTGTGGAAACAGCCTGGAAGCACAGGTAAATATAAGCGTGTTTAGGAGATATCCTGGTATCTGCTAAGGAGAAAGCTTAACATGATATATCTGCTCAAGGTGTTGGGAGGGGGCACAGTCAGGACAGCTGACCCCAACTGACCACAGAGATACCCCACATAGTGTTTGTCAAGCTCAGCATATGAGCTGGGAAAAGAAGGAAGGAGGCTGTTCAAAGTTATAACATTTTTCTTCACAAGTAACTGTCACACATGATGGAGCCTGGCTTTCCTGGAAGTGGCTGAACAGCTGCCTGCCCATGGGAAGTGCAGCATGAGTTCCCTGTTTCAGTTTGCTTGTGTGTGCAGCTTTTGCTTTATCTGTTAAATTGCCTCTAGCTTAACTCATGAGTTTTCTCACTTTTACACTAAGATACTCTCCCACATCTCACTAGAGAAGGTGAGTGAGTTGCTGTGGGAGTTAACCCCAGGGGTGTAGTTGCCAGCTGGGGTTAAGCCACAAGAGTTGAAAAAACCTATTTGTTCTGTAACTTCCACGGAGCTTTGGAAGTACTGCCCTGTAAATGTAAAGGGTGGCTGTCCAGAGCAAAGAGAGGTTTGTGTGATGAGCACTGACTGCAGTTGGTGTTCAGGGCACTGTCCCTCTGAGCTCCACCCTGTGTGCTAAACTTCACTCCTGTAAATTACAAAAGCTCCACAGCACGAGGTCAGCTATGGTAAAGTTTTGCATCTCATTGGAGCTATGTGCAATTGAGGATTTTTTTTCACTTTTTCTCTAAATGGTCCCATATTGTTGGGAATAGCCAAAGATAGTTGTTGGAATGGATTTATCTAACTTCCTGTCAAATAAGTGTTTATTCACAGAAATGTCTTTTGTTGGTGTGTCACAGAAAGTTACATAGCGCAGTTCACTGAGGAGATGTAGCTAATCTGATTTAGCATGAAATGCTTGCCGAATTTGTGAGCCATGGGACTTCTTGTTAGACAGTGGGTTCCAAGACCTTCTTTTACTTTTGGGGGGCTTAGACTCTTAACAGGATAAGGAGTTTGTCTTCTCCTGCATTCTGCCTATTGCCTGCGAAGGAAAAATGGAAGGGGCTTAATCTCTATTTGTTCAGAAACATCCAAAGCTAAAATTCACTTAAGCAGTGGACTTCAGGGATGATGTGGATGACAGTTTCCAGAACTTAACTGTGATATCAGTAAACACATGCTAATGAAGTCAGCTTATTTCTCTTGCTCAAAAAAATTTCAGCAGAAAATCAATATATAGGTCTTCCTATTTCCTCTCTAGAAGAAAGGAGTTAAATTAGGGCATACTGCCAGCAGTGTGAAGAAAGGGGATTCCCAGTTTTGATTTGACACTTATTTAATAGTTTTGTTGAGTGGCAGATGGAACATAAATAGAAGAAAGCAGCAGCATACCAAAATAAATAGAAGGTATTAGAGTAGCATATTTATGCATGTGCACTAAGCTTTGACCCTTTGTTCTGACAGTCAGAATTTAGCAAAACCCCCAGTGTGTATTTAAGTGGAAATATAAAATAGGTGGCTTTGTAACAAAGTCTTTGAAGTTGGCATCTTTTAAAAGAGGTAGAAACTGGAGATACCTACATGTGGATTTTTCCAATTATAACTGATACTGTACTTGCTCTAACTTAATGAGAGATTATTCATCACTTTTGTATAAACCCTTAATTAGGTTCTTCTGTGTGGATGTGTAAGGAAGCTGGAGCACGGCACATGAGCACCTTTTAATGTTTTACTGAACTGCCTTTATTCAGACAAGAGAGTGTTACAGCTTACTGGTCTGCTTATAACTGAAAGCATGTTTATCTTGTGAATTATTTGTTTCACAGTGTCAGTTAAAGGATTACATGACTCTCTGAGTCTCACTTGTGGCAGGAACAGAACAGAGACTTAAAGGTTCATATCTTGAAGAGCTGTTACAATAAATTCAGAGAGCAGAGCTCAGATAGCGTGGAAAGAGGAAGGAATAGGATCCCAGCAACACGATGTGTTTCAGTCCCTCTAAGAGCTCCTCAGCAGCTTAGACAGAGAAGCACCACAGCATCCCTGGTAAGGAACAATGTGTGCCAAGATGAAACCCTTCGCACAAAATGTCCTACTGGTGCTACCTGTCTGCTGATGAAAGGACTGGAGAAATGCCTGGGATGGTACCCAAAAGCAGCTGCAGCTCAGTGGTCATTGAGCCTAAGTCTATGCTTACATATGTGCATATACATTTAGTTATAAATCAGGGAGCTGGCAAAACTATACACAGCTTTTAAAACTTTAAGTTCTTCAAAATATCATAGTGCTCAATTTAAATTCAACAAAATGGAGTGAGGTTTGGTTCTTTTTAAACAGTGAAATTTTGCAACTGATTATCATGGAACTCAGATTTCATCTTTTCAGATTTTTCAAAGTGGGAGAAGGATGTTCTGCAGCCTTAGCCACACAAGTGAGTTATGTTTGTATATGAAATGTTCAATCACTTGGCCAGTAAAAAAAGAGCTGAGTGCTCATGTGTTTGGTTTAGCCAAAACTACTTTCAAGGAATTCTCTGCATTATTAAAAACCAAGAATTCCTTTCTACAGACATGCAGTCCCTAGTCATCAATTGGTCTATTTTCTTTAAAATTGCAGCTGATAATTAATGCATATGAAAAATCCATCTGGTCACAGCCTTAGATTTTAGGGCATAAAAGTAGGCTTAACAGTGCTCACGCACTTTGCTTTTAACTTTGGTATCCAAGTGTGCCTCATGCTTCTCAAATTGATTTTTTCATCTACTTATAATCCTATCTTCATATTTCTAACTTGGTAGATATTTTGGTCATTTTTTCTGTCGAACTTCAATTCTCCTGTTTTTGCCAATCCTGGCATCAGCATAGCAGGATTTCTGATCATCTCTGAGTGAATTTCAACTCTAGGTACCATCATGGGACTCTGTGTCAGTGGAAATTTGGCAGTGGTATATGGAAGACCCAAGCCTTCAAATTTTGGGCTCATACTTTTTGATTGTATTTTCCTGTAATTAGGATCATATGAGGTGATTGCCTTTAAGGTACACTGCCTCAAGTGTCCTTTAGGAGAACTGTTATATTAACAGGCAATTCTACTTTTAACCATCTGTATTTCTCTAGGCAAAATTTTTAATGAAGTCACTTATCTTTCCTGTCTCAGTAACACCCAAAATAAATTTTGTCTTTCTGCTCCTGGTTGCCTTCTCTCACCTTTCTCCTGATGTCAGGAGGGCTTTCAAGAGGAAGAAAAAAGAAAAAAACCCCACAATGAATAACGGAAGCAAACCTGGACTGTAATGGAGAAATATCTAATGGTTTGACTAACAGAAGGAAGGCTCAGTGGAAGAGCAAAATGTGGATTGCTGAATTGATATTAGCAAAACCATGACTGTCAAATGTGCACTTCTGGAAACTTAAAAAAAAATCTTCTTATGTGCAAAGGTTGATAAAATGAAAATAAATTATCCTTGCACCAAAACAGTTCTTTCAGTCTTTTTATTTCCTTGCTTTTGCCTTTGATGTTGTCTGTATTCTGATAGTATTTTGCCTAGGGTTTTGGTTTATTTCCTGGGTTCAATCCAAATCCTGTTGAGTGCGCTTAAAGAATATCACCATTCTGCAGCCAGTTGTATCTGATCCAGAGCATGAAATGGTTATTCATGATTTTGTTACCTCAAGATTAGACTATTCAAACTCCTTGCTGGTTGGTTTCCCTGATAATGCCTTCTATGAACTCCTACTGTTATAAAATGTGTTTGCTGAAGTGATCTACTGAGTGCAAAGGCACTGCACAAACCATTGATTAACTGCTCCATTTATTAAATTTAGATTATTCCACGAACCTACGAAAAGCATGAGTAGACTCAGCATACCATGTCCCTAAAATTTTGAATTTGTCAGTACAGGGACAGACTGGTTTTTGCAAGCCTCAGCAAGACCTTCATCTAAGAACTGTCTCTGTGGTTTTTAGTGGGACACTATGGACTATGGTCAGTAACAAGAAATATGGCAGGGCTGGCCTGTAATGAGGTAAATCTGTCAGATGTCACAGAGTTAGTTTTCATGAATTATATAAAGCATTAATTTTAATAGTGTTTCAAACTCACTCCAGCTGTTGCAAGTCTACAGGTGGCCTTTAACTAATGGCTACAATACAACAGAATGAATTCTTGCTTTCAGCATTCATTGAAGGTTTCATTAGCACTTTTACTAACACAAAATGAAACAAACTAGCACACAGTTTAAGAAAGAAGTGCAAGGGAGGCAAACGCTGAGACATAGACTGAAAATTGCTGACTGGAAACTGGAGTGTCATCCAGACTTCAGCCTCTTAGAAATACAAATCTACATTCTGACATGCACAAATGCCTGGTGAATTGGACGTTGTAGATATGATTAGACAAAAAACCAAACCAACAAACAAAAAAACATCCAACCCTACCCAAACAAAAAAAACCCAACCAACCAAAAAAAAACACAAACCCCAAATCCAATCAATTTCTGTGAACTTAGGAAGCAAAATATTTG
>JAWWLZ010000001.1:105368836-105382154 GCA_035041345.1 Poliocrania exsul | reverse complement strand
TCCATCTTTCATGGGCTGAAATCTGTCCTCTCTACTCACTGTAGGAGGACCTGCAAGTTGCCGCTTGATCTGTTATCCACATATGAACATGAGTGACTCACATTTTTTAAGGCATAACAAACAAAAGGAGCGTAACATTTTCAGATAGGTCTTTTGGACAATGTATATGGAACTATGCTTTCCTAGTCTACCATGATCAGAGAGAGCCTCTCGTAACACAGAAAAAATAATGGGAAACATCCTTTGCAGCAAATATTAACAATATCACCCTATAAGTTAATTAAATGTTTTTAAATTGTGTACCATGCTGTGATGCACTGATTGTGCAAACGAAGATAAAATCAAACCCATTTTAAACTTTTACATCCTCAGAATTTACTTGTATAGTGTTGCCAGGGTATAAATGTTTTCATGTGATGTGCTTTATGCACATGTATGAAAAATTAAAAAAGGTTGAGCAATTTTATTGAAACCACAGAGATTTAACTACTCTTTCCATAGTGAATGCTCCAGAGCAAGAGTCTGAATGAGTAACAGAGATTTATAATGTGCCCTGGAGGTCAAAACACTCCGACTTTGACAGAACAATGAAGGGATCAAATTCCAAGGCAAGTTGGCCTCCCTTGAGCTCCTTTGGCCTTTGGTCTCCCTTGCCATACAATACAAGGGATTATTCACAGAAATACCTCAGTCATTCTCAAGGGGTTTTTGTGGTTTACAGAGAAAAAAAGCCCAGACCCCAGCCATGTGGGGGTACACTTACTAAATTAACACTTCCGTTTTCACTCAGAACCAGGTGGGCAGCAAAAGTCTGAAAAGCGATCTCTATTCTGTCCCTTATTATGGCCAATTTAAACAACAACAAAAAAAGAAAGAAAGAATGGAAAAACAGGCAGCTGGACTTTCTATAAAGGGTGCATTTAAATGTCAGGGATGGGTCTCTGGAGAAGTGAAGAATTAGGATGTCATAAGTGACTGTGCTGAGGAAGTACTGCCAAAGAGGGGATATGGATCTGGTTGTAAAAGCATCTTCCAGCTGACAGTGCCAAGTGGCACTTGTGACAAGTGGAAGGTCTGGAGACCCCAAACTAAATCCAGACTGGGCAACTTCTTGGACAAAGATGTTCATTATCCCATTTCCTCTTGGCTCGTTGTTTCTATCATGATTGAAATATATCTCAGCACATGTAATCCTGTCATACACCTGTCTTCCGGCCAAGGCATAATGTTACAATAAATAAAAATGACAAAAATTGATTTACCAGGAAGTATAAATCTAGGAAATTCTCACTTGACCTTTAACCTTACCAAAGGAAAGATGTAACAGGGAGGTTATCTCTTCTATGCATCAGTAAAATAGGGTGCCAGCAAATTTACAATAGTTTGAATCAAGCTTCTTATTTTGCCTCCTTTAAGAGAGGCCTTAAATTACTGTGACAAAGAGTAATGGCTGAGTGACCTTATCCATTCCAATTGGGACAATAAAATCTCATTTCTCATTCAGCAATGTCAAAAGGCTGCTCGGAAAAAAAAAAATCATACTCACCTATTCACATCATCTGTAAAGATTGTACTTGAAGTTATCCAGGGTAACAGAAGCCTGCTAAAATTCTTTAAATTGTTTTGTTAGTAATCCAGCATTGAAGGTAGAGAGATTAATTTAGTCAGAAGAATGGGAAACCAATACAATCTAAGCCCTGTGCTGAACATAAATCTAAGAAGTGTGACTCAATATGCAAAAGTTAATGTCTGATAAGCAAGTTTTTATCAGTAAACAAAATAGGGGCACAAAAATATTGTCCAAATACTGTTCCTGTGACCTTTCAAAATGAACCCCACAAATCTAACTATGCCTTAATATTTAGTAATATCTGATCCTAGAGAAGTATGTATATAATTTAAACAGCAACATCTTGACCATTCATGAGGATTTGATATTTCATCCTTGGTCAACTACATCATATTCATGTAAATTAACACAGAGGAGATTACATTCTGAAGATATTGACAGTGTGTTAGGCAGTTAAGCTGCTTAATTTGGTCTTGTTCAGAAACCAGAGCAATATACCTTCTTTCTTGTCTGAGAAAATCAGCAGAGATGGCTGTCATCAACACATTCTGGTTTCCCATGAAAAATAGCCATCCTCAAGCTAACATCATCTGCAAATGCAGCTTTCCCTCTTAGCAATCAACCAAAACGAACAGTGTTGAAAAAACAGTACTGTGGTGCAGTGTGGCTGCAGAAACAAGGGGAAACCATGCTGTGAGCCCTTCTTCAACTCCAGTGAAACTTCCTGTCCCACTGAAGAGTTTTCTGGCAATAGCAGTCTCCCTGGGACATTGGCAGTCACTGGAGGCAGCCAGCGCTTGGTGAGTGCTCTGCATGAAAGGAGTGAAGGAAGACAATGCAAAGGATTGTGCACAGCTCATTAAACATTGCCAATCTCCTCAAAAGTTAGCTCAAGGCAGAGGTCTGGCTGACAGCTGAACATAAGTCAAAAGCCTCATTAGGCATCTTGAACTTTGTCACGGACCATGTTACAAATTCACTTGCTCTTCATCAGCAACATCTTTGGGATTTTTGGATACAGTACAACTTCCCTCATGCTTTCTTAAAATCTGGTGTCTGGCTGTAAACTGAGATTCACTAAATCTATGTGAAACCTAAGACATTTAGTTGTCCTATGTAGTTACTCTGTATATACAGATTTTGGAATCATGACTATTTCTAGAATTTAATTTGACTTGTATTTTTAGTTAATGTAGGCACAAATCTAATGAGATGAAATGGAGTTTGAAAATTGCATTTACAGCAGAACATTTGTTTGAGGGCTGTTTAGGGTACCTTGAAAGTATCTCTTTGGCTGACATGTAGCCCACATGCACTGGCACTAAGAATAAACAATGAGACAGAAGAGTCTGTTATGGCTTTACATCTCCTGAGGGGAAAGAAATTAAAAAGTAAGTAGTCTATAAAAAAACCAGCACATAGATCAAGAAGGGGATTTAAAATCATTTAGATATTGACTAAGCAAACTGCAACACTGAATTTATGGAGAAAGAATGTTTTTAACATGAGCATAGGCCCTTTCTGAAGCACCATCTTAAGCTGCCACCAGAGTCAGGACACATACACTAGAAATTAGGTCAGTGAAATCATGCTGAAAATGAGTGAAAGTAATGAGTGAGAGCTAAGTTCACTTAATGAGTAAGTGAAAACGAGTAATTGTAAATGAGACAAACTGAGGTAGGTTATTGGGTTAGTGGTCTTGAGTTAAGGCTGTTATGTAACAGTGCCCTTAATTCCCTCTGATGATATGCATTGGGTAAGTCAGAAAGTATGTTAGAAAATGCTTTCAGCTGTGCAGAAAATAGAATATGCTGCTATTGAACCGTATCCCCTTGTAGCATACAGAAATGCTCTACTGCTGTCTAGGATATATTCAAAGGAGATTTAAACACAGATTTTACTTCTCTAACCATTCCCTACTATTATCCTTTACTATTTTCAATAAAGAAATAAAATATTTCAAACAGAGTCTTTGTTGTTTTTTTTTCCTCTTCAAAATAATTTGGAGACTGCAGACATTTCAAAGGAGATAGAGAAAACAGTGGGATCTTCTCTTAATCCAGAGTATTAGCATTTGGCAAAGATGAGTCTGCTTTTCTTGGCAGCAAATACAGCATTAGTTTTGAGGAAACTGGAAGCAATTTAAGAGAACACTACGGATACCTATTTTATTAAACTTCATGATAATATAAAAGGGAAGTCAAATTGACTCTAAAAAACTTCCTGGAGAGACTATTTTTTAATACCTTGGCACTTGAGTGCATAGGAAAGATATGTCCAGGCACACATGTGAGACAACACCTAAAGGAGACAGAAGCCATAAAAAAATACCAAAACAGGTTGGAAAAGACCTTTCAGATACCTGAGTCCAACGATAAACCAAGCACTTTCAAGTCCACCATGAAATCATCTTCATGACTGCCATATCTACATGTCTTTTAAATTCTTTCAAGGATGGTGACTCAACCGCTTCCCTGGACAGCCTGTTCCAGTGCATGACAATCCTTTCACTGAAAATGTATTTCCTAATATCCAATCTAAACAACCCCTTACACAACTTGGGGCCATTTCCTCTCATCATGTCCCTTATTACTTGGGGTAAGAGACCAATCCCCACCTCACTACAACCTCCTTTAAGGTAGTTATAGAGAGTTATAAAGTCGCCCCTCAGCCTCCTGTTCTCCAGGCTGAACAATCCCGGCTCATCAGCTGCCTCTCATCAGATTTCTGCTCCAGACCCTTCACTGTTGCCCTTCTCTGGACTCGCTCCAGCATGAAAATGTCTTTCTTGGAGTGAGAAGCCCAAAACTGAACACAGGATTTGAGATATGGCCTCACCAGTGCCAAATACAATGGGACAATCACTGCCCTGGTCCCCCTGGGCATGCTATTGCTGATATAGGCCAGGATGCCATTGGCCTTCTTGGCCACCTAGGCACACTGCTGGCTCATGTTCAGCCAGCTGCCAACCAGCACCCTCAGGCCCTCATCCACTGTACCGCTTTCCAGCCACTCTTCCCCAAGCCTGGAGTGTTATATGGGGTTGCTGTGACACAAGAGCAGAACCCAGAAATTTGTCTTGTTGAACCTCACACAACTGGCCTCAGCCCATCAATCCAGAATGTCCATACACTCCCGCCCAATGTGGGATTGTCTGCAAACTGGCTGACGGTGCACTCAATCCCCTTGTCCAGATTATTGGTAATGATATTAAACAGGCCTTGCCCCAGTGTTGAGTCCTGGGGAACCCCACTGGTGATCAGCCACCAGCTCAGTCTAACTCCATTCCCCACCACTCTCTGGGCCTGGCCATACATCCTAGCAAATAATACACCCATGCAAGCCATCAGTGTCTCCTGGAGAATGCTGTGACAAATGGTGTTAAAGGCTTTACCGAGGTATAGTACAAAACAGCTTTAGTATCTGAATGTACTGAGGTTATTTCTGTGGTAATATGCAGTCATAATGTGGGGTTTATCATTCTTGATCAGCAGCTACATACATAAAATTGGAACACTCTCCAGCTCCTGTCCAGTTTGATTTCTGCAGGAATGAAGGTGCAAAGAAGTAGAGCAAGGGTGCAGAGGGTAGAAGGAGGGCCAGCACACTCCTGAGTCTGCCCTCTTTGTTGCCTGCACAGAGTTGCAATCTGTGCTGTGCCATGGGGATCTAGAAGCACACAGGGTTTCCCAAGTCAAGTCGCAAACTAAACCTCATCTGCCAGATAGAAAAAGAAGCTCTCTCTGGGAATCCTCCCTTTTATGTGCTCTGTGGGTAGAGAGCAGAGATCTGCTTTGGGCTGAGTGAGAGAGAAAAAGTTGCTGGCCTGCCTGTGGTTCTCGAGTTCCGGTTAGGAACAGGGGAATGAGTCTTAAGAAGTCCACATGAATGTGAGAGCATCCTTGTGCAGAATCATAGAATCATAGAATCAATTGGGTTGGAAAAGACCTCCGAGATCATCAAGTCCAACCCTTGGTCCAACTCCAGTCCATTTACTAGATCCACTGAAGTGCTGGGTTATATGGGCAGGGTACTATTTATTAAGGAGCTGAGAAAACTGGGTTTGCCAGCTTGCAACACTACTATGTGAGGACAGAAACAAACTTGGGGTTGCAGATGGCAACTTGTGTCAAACATCATTGCAACAGCAATGCTGTAGTGCAGAAGTCTTACTAGGTGTGGCTTGTCTCCCCAATGGTAACGTAATACTTTCAATTATTAGTTTAGAATATAAACTACACAGTGCTATGTCTGCCTTACTTTGCAGCTCTTACCTGGTCTGCAAAGGGGAGTATGCAGATATATCAAAGACTTTCTCTGGCAAGTCATTAGTTTTTCTTGTTTGAGGCATGACAGCTAACTCTGAGTCAGAGCATTGCACTAAATGTCATGGCTTTAATGCCTAGGACCTCAGGAAAGGAAAGTTTTTTGATAGATTGCTGCAAGTTTTGCTTCCATAAATCCAGTAATCTACAGTCAGCTTCAATGGTGAAGGTTTTTGGCTCATGCTGCATGCTGGGCAGTACAGAAAAACAGAGTCCCAAGGAAAATCAGTCATCACTGTGACAAATATTATACAAAGAAAGGTGGATTCTTGGATTTTATTATTGTTGTTTTGGTGCTTTTTGCTGAGGGGAACGTGGTCATAGCAGAGAGTATAAAAGCAGTATCAAGTAGTTGATGTTCAGAGAAGCAAGACTGCCTTTGAGTCTGTTGTGTTGGAAGAATTTGCCTACATGCTATTTAATTTTTAACTTAAATTTGAATCAGGCTGTAGGGGATATAATTAAGTTTAGATCTATATGTAGCAGCATTGGCATCAGCATCGGCATTGGCACAAAACAAACGTTTTAGTAAGGAAGCATCTTGCTTCATCTTCTGCAATAATCTACTGCTCAGCGCTGTTGCCTTTGAAACCAGTGGGAAAACTGCATCCTGGCCACTGTGGAAACAAGATTGCATCTTCTGTTTCTAGTGTACTGACCACAATAAGGTGTTCCTGCCACATGAATGAATTCTGAAAGTTTTGTTGGTTTGTATGAAACACAAACTGCTTTTTCTTCCCACCCAGCCTTCTACTTTAACATAGTCACTTAAATACTCAAACTTTATGTAAATGAGTGTGCCTGAAACAGTCCAAAGAATAACTTTTGTATATGCTTCTTCATTTTAACCTTGCTGATGGATTTTGTAAGTATTTTTTTCTTTTAGTTTATTGATGTCAAAATATTAGGTTTTGCCAAGTGGCATATTATAATTATGAAAGAAGAATAATAATTCAGTATCAAATAAAAAAACCCAACCACTCAAAAAACCTCAACCAAGTGAAAAACCACAACCATTTTAAAGAGACTTCTTTGATTTTGCAGCATTTGATTTCTCCATTCAAAAAATAAGGACAGTCTCATGATTACAGTCCTGGGCCAAGACTTAAATTCTGCCTTTAACTTTGTCACACAGCTCTTATGCAGGTTTGATAATTCCATATAGTAACTTCATTTTTTCTGCATTAGGATGCAAAAAAATAATTTCTTTTTTTCATCCTACCAAACTTCTTCAGACAAAGGCTGTTACTTGACAGTTATCTGTACATCACATACAACATTGAGGCCTCTGTTTTTGTTGGAATTTAGAGAATAATTTAACATCAATGTTTGAATCTGAAACAAAACTATTTTTAGTGGGTTTATTGTTCTGTGTCTTGCATACTTTTCTCCTTACTAGAAAGCATTAAACAGCTCATACAGATTTTGTGGGGAATCTTCAAGCATAATAGCTGCTGATACTTGCTTAAATATGGTAATAATTTTCTCCCTATACAATAGCTATGAACCATATTTTCCAGGGTACATAGAGGAAAGATTCATTTTTTATATCATCTTGACAATTGAAGGAACAGGAAGTTGCAACAGGGCTTCATGATAAAACATTGAAGGACACTGCAGGACTAAGGTAATGTAGTGCCATCTTTGGTGGATTCATTGCCATCATCAAAGATTTTCATATGCCAATATGGTTTCATGATTCATACTATCATTTGCAGAAACACCTGGGTAGCCCTGTAGAGCTATACATTTTTCCTCCTTTAAATGTCCAAAACTACCTGACAAGCTTGGTCTCCAATGAGTTCACGTGCTGTGTGGTCTCAAATTCATTTTCCGATCCAGCTCACCAGTTCTATCTAGAAAACTGGTAATGATATATATAGCTGAAATACTTATTTTGCAAGTAGGTAAAATTCAAATGCAATTTCATGTATTTAATCCACTGTTACTGAAGTTACAGGACCAGCAAAAGACTTTTAACATGCAAGCTGCCTTTCAGAGTATCAGATACAGAGAACGAAATTAATACATTTTATACTCCACTATGGTTATTAGGAAGACAGTGTATCACTGATCTGCACACCTAATATCTATAACTAAAGCAAGCATTTACCTGTACATTCAGCCATGCACCTTGCCTTGCCTTGCCGTTTATTCTTCTTGTTTTCCTTCTCTCTAGAAGGTGGCCATGGGTCTGAATTCCCAACTAAGTGATCCAATACTCCTTCACACATAGGAATATGTGATCCAACCAGTGCCACAGATCAGCAATCACAAGTATAGTTCTGATTCATCTTTAACAAAAAGAGGGACAAGAGTTACTATGAGAAGTTACAAAATCCACTGAAACCAATGGGAGTTTTTCCACTAATATCAAGCTGTGGATCAAAATCCATGTGCTTTAGTCACTGTGGAACACAAAATCTAGAATTCAAGCTATCCTGTATCAGATACTGTTAGTTTTGCTGTATTCTATTAAAGGTGTGATGGCCAAAAAAAGCCTTGGAAATGGCTTTTAAATGCCCTTTAAACAAAATGTTATTTTAAAATTAATTATTGTAAACTTACATTGAAATGATAGAGTAGTTTTGAGCTAATATTTGAGTTTAAGCTCTCCAATCTTCTATCTACATCGTTGGTCTGTATATGTTCAATATTTTTTCCCTTAAGGTTTTAACTAATGAAACCTAGAGCTGAGAACCTAAATAATTCCCTGTTTGGCTTACTGAAGTTTCAAGATGGTGCCAAGTGCTCCAAAAGTCATTCTATGGCCCATCATCATGTCAATGTATAGCTTATTAATTAATGACCATAGAGTGACTGAGATCTAATTATATCCAAAATACTTCTGTCTTTTTTTTTTTTCCTTTTGAACATGAAGACATTATCAAATTGATTTTCTTTACAGGATTTTTTTTTTAGTTAGTGTTAAATAAACTCAAGTCTTCTGGACAGAACATTCCTAGATATAGAGCCCTCTAGCCAAAAATTTGTACTTTATAGTTGAATATATTTACTAGTAAGCTATGTTTTCTGTTGTGCTTGCTACAGTTGATGCTATTTGTATGTACAAACAGCTCTTTTTGTGACATGGCTCATCTCAGAAGATTTTAATTTGATACTTCAGAGCACCGAGCTGGTTTGTTTAAATAAAGATAAGGACAACATGAACTGTGTCTGGCATACCAATCCTTTTAAAAGCTGCTCTGCAGAGAAAATGCCTTTGAATATTTAAGATACAGTTTCAAAAAAAGCAATTGCTTGAAAGTTGTGCATTAAATCCCTCTTTAAAAATTACAACACTGCCCAATGAATGCTCTACTTCTTATTTAGGAAGTCTGAAAGGGTTTTGGGGCTAGGCACTGTTTGCAGTACCATCCCCATCCCATTTGTTTTGCAGTATGTACCACTTCATTTGGTGATACACCTATTTACACATAACTTTTGCTAAAGAATTAATATGTGTCTGTCAGTATTTTTATAGAAGGGAAGAACTACTGTTTTAATTATCCTTCCATAAATTATTTACACAGATTCTTTTCTTGAGTTCTCTGAAGCACAAAAACTTTGAAGACACAGAGTGAATAAGCCATTTCATACCTCTGTGGCCTTGGGAGTGGTAGGTTAGAGCATATCTCATGAACCAATACTTCATCTGATAAATCTGAGGGTGAGTGAAGACTGTTGCTTTGTCAAGCCAAACCTTGTAAATCTTCACAAGTGAGCTAGGAACACTTGGGGAAAAAAACCTTAAAAGAATTTTTTAAGTTTCCTGCTTGTTTCCAGTTTGTTCAGAAAAGCAAATAAGCTATAATTCTACCTAGTTTGCCTATTTTGAAAAAAAAAGTCATACCATCAGCTTTGAAAATTGAGGCTGCAAGCTATATCAAAGAAGTATTCTTCTTCACTTCAAACTAATCGAGTGATATTATTGGTCTCCTGTGGACCCAATGAGTTGTTGACAGAAACCCAAAAGGTCTTATATACCCTCTATGGAAAGGAGTAAAAGTAGATTTTTGTAACAAGGATTCTCCACATGATACTGACCATGAGAGAAGCACTCTGTGGAGGTGAACAATTTGAGGTGCAAAATATGTGATCTTGGCAACGGCGATCCAAAAGCTGTTGTTCAAAGCAGTTTAGCTTAGGTTTTACAGGATGATTCAGAAATGTTGCTGATGGTAACAAATCGATTTCACATGTTCCAATTTCCAAGGAACAAGCAACAACCTTTTGATTTCTCTCATATTAGCTGGGTTGTCACTGCTATGACAGGCTATATATCTATATATAGATATAGATATTATACATGCATATGGCTGTGTTGCTCATTGGACTTCTTCTGATACAATGCTGTTCAAGTATGCAAGCTCCTTAGATAAAAAAAAAAACAACTAAACAGGTAATGGCAACAATATATATGCCTGTGTCTGGCGCTCTGCTGAGGCCCATTTCAGAAACAAAGCATTGCTTTGTGCCTTCCATGTACAGGAAGTACGGCAGAGAGTGACCAATCTAGTTCCAAAATTTCCTAGAATCTCATCATGATTCATTTGTCTGAAAATGTTGGTCTTGCTGACCCTTCTGAGACCTGTGGTAGGCTGCTGTTCTCATATTAAGTGCCTCAGATGGTTTTATTTCAGTTTCATTGTCATTGTGCATAGCTCTTTGTAGCACAGCAGCATCTGGCTATTCACAAACCCAAAGATCAGCTTGCTGAGTGAGATGATTCTGTTTACATTTGCCTTATCTCTCCTGTCCCTTGCTTTTGTATGGAGTTTCCCAAATATTTTCATTGAAAACCTCAAAGATTTACTTGCATCATGCATACAAACCAGCTAATCCTCAAGGGGACCTCTGGTATCCTACAAATGTTGCAGACACAGTTCACCATATATCACCCCTCCCAACTATGTTAGCTGTTTCTAACGTGTTTTGTTTTGCATAACTCTGTCATGAAATTTTAATAATTCTTTTTATTTAGAGAAGTGAAGAGAGATTTTGGGCAAGTTGTGAAAATTTGAACTAGGATAGCTTTCTTGCTGACAGAATTGATATTTTGCCCTATAAAGTAGTCAATAGCTTTAATAAGACTCATATATTATGGGTTTTAAGGAAATCAGGAATTATAAAGATGATTCATTAATGCTTCTGTGTATTGTAGCAGCAACTAAAAGTTATTTGACAGTTTTGAATTACTGGAGGGTATAGCTATCTTTGGGAAATACTCTTAAATATAATTCTTTTCAAAAGTACTATTATTTAGCACCACATTAAGCAATTCTTTATTGATAAACATGAGCCTTTATACAGACTGGACATACTATCCCATAGCATAGACATCCAATGTCTATTAGATGTCACTATACTTATTATCTCTGAGCACATAAAATGTAAAAGCTGCGCAGTCCTAATTCCCACACAGTTTATCCACCTCTCTGCCAATGTGACTTCAAGCAATTTTTGTCCCTTCCTCATGGATCCACAAACATCAAGAATATTCCCTCCTATCCTTCATCTTCCTGGGCTAAATGCACCTCATGCCTTTAACCTTTTCTTACAAGATGGCCTTTCCAAAGAAGAGTGATGTTGTCTCTGAGAGCTTTCTGTGATAACTTCATTAAAAAGTGTTCTCTTGTGGTAGAGACTATACTGTTTGACATAAGACTCTCGCATTTCTTTTACCATTTATTTATAAATGTGTGAAGGATGGATATCTATTTACTATAGTGCATAGTTTTACTGACTTTCTGGTATGTTTTCCTGCTTGATTATATGAGGGTAGGAATCTCCTCCATCACACTCCACACAGTGTGTTTTGTGTGTAACTTGCTGTGTGCCTTCCTACCTGTACACAACTAGTGAGGAACACCATAGCCTTTATTAAAAGCCATGAGAACATTTCGAAACAATGCAGATAAACTAGATCTTCCACATGTAAGTCCTTTAATAAAGTCCCCAACATAGAGAAAACTGACCTCTGAAATTTTTCTCTATATTACAGCTTTTTCTTCCAACCTAGTGGATACCTGACCTTCTAAATTGGACCTGATAAATCTATATCTAAATCTCTTTTCTTTAGAGCAGAGAAAAGCAAACCAACACAATGGTTTTTATTCTCCATTTTATGCACAGAGATGTTAGCAAATTTCTACCTGTATGACTAACAGAAATCCTTGGTGCTTTGTATACTAGGACCCCAAGGACAAGGAGACCATTAACGGTGTTTTTCTCTTTATTTGAGTATGCCAACAGCTGTTTTCAGCTACAGGTTATTTCTACTATGAAAGAGAGGAGTAAATCAAATTGGGCATTCACATTTATAACACACTTCCCTGTGGGGTTCTGTGCATACCTTCTTTGAAGTATTTTCTACACTTCTGATAGATTTTTCAGTACATTTTGACATGACAGGAGAGCTGACAGGATACTGAGAGTTTCAGGGTTTAAAATCTGACCAAAGGCTCACAGAAGTCTGCAGGAGTCTTTCCATTGCCTTCTGTGGGGACTAAATCTATTCCTTAATTAACTTTCCTGATGAAACCTGGGATTTGCGTACTCTCTGGTTGTGGGTACATTTGGTTCTTTTTGCTTTAATTTCTCTCTTACATTTTGTCAGCTAGGCTTCTTGCCAGCCACCTCCACGTTTTTTCTTGTTTTATGATGTGAAAGACCTCCTGTGTTGGAAACCCAAATCAGGTCCATATCAAAGGTCAACCCACCTCAGTTTCTGAAGCAGAAGCACACACATAAATGGTACCTTTGACTAGAAATGGATAAAACCTGCTGCAGAGGTGAGGACATGCAGAACTAACAAATAAAAGAGATTAATTGGAAATTACTGAAGTTATGCATGTGACCCAACCGGTTTGAAAGAAACATGTCAGAAACTGCTTAAATATAGTCCTGGAGGACTCGTTAGTGAGGATGCCATTCTGAGTAGTTCTCCAGCGTAGGCTCAATCTGGAGGGCAAGAACTTGATCTTACAGGTACATGGCAGGTTTGCGTTCAAGAGACTTCCCTTCTTGGATTTGTGCCTTGGTCCTCTGTGCTTCTGTCTCTGCTCTGCCCTGCCTGCCCAGGTCATCTTGACCAGAGGGGGTAGCAGCTCTTGTGGTGGGCCTGGTGAGTCCCAGGAGGGCTCCTGAGCAGCCATCCCTGCAAAGAATTGACATGACAATGGTTTGGTAGAAACTTTCCAACTCCATGCCTGAAGGGAAAATAAAACAGAAATTACTTTCTTTAGTTTTTAATATCAATGAGTCTGATGCACTTTTGTGTGTATGTATATAGGCACATATTTATGCAGACAGCTATCCTTTTTTTCTTTTTCTTTTTCTTTTCATTTTTCTTTTCTTTTCTTTTCTTTTCTTTTCTTTTCTTTTCTTTTCTTTTCTTTTCTTTTCTTTTCTTTTCTTTTCT
>JAWWLZ010000001.1:105356866-105368736 GCA_035041345.1 Poliocrania exsul | reverse complement strand
CTTTCTTTTTTCTTTCTTTCTTTCTTTCTTTCTTTCTTTCTTTCTTTCTTTCTTTCTTTCTTTCTTTCTTTCTTTCTCATAAAAGGTTATGGATATTTGGGTTTCTTTACATTGTTCTGAAAATCAAAACAAGGGAAAAGTGATGAAAGATGTTCCCCTTTCCTTGTACCAACAGCACACATTAAAAACTGTGAATTAAAAATGAAGAAACTGGAAAATAAAAAGGTGACAATGATTTCAGTTTTAATTATGCAAAGTCAGAAGAGCTACATTAACAAGGTAGGAAGGACCTGTTATAGGAAAGACCTTCATTAGTCTTAGAAAATTCACTGTCTTGATTTTGGGCAGAAAGTATTATGTCTTCTCTGAATTGCCATATGAAATTTCCATGACATTTATTCTCCTGGTTAGCATAGAGGCAGTAGAAATAAATGATAGTTCTTGTATTTCTAATTATATATGCAGTATATTGCTTCCAGGTTTTCCAGGTCCCAGATCACTGAAGTTTATGGAAAACCAATTTTAATTTTTTTTATAGAAGATAATTCTAAAAACTATTTCTCCTCTCCTTCATGTGCTTTGTACATTTGAATGCATGGCTAGTGAGCCAGATAACAAATGAGGTGTGAGAATTATCAGTAAAATATTCCAAAATTGCACAATATTTCCAGTTTTGCTGTGAACATTGACATATCCTGAATATTTAATATCATGGCAGTAGGTGATTTGCATTCATTTGGTAACGTATATTTGCAGTTTTCTACTTTTGGTAACATGTTGACCTAAAATTCATGTAAAACTTTCACATCATCTTTGTGTATCACTTTATCACTCATATATTCGTTATGATATTAAATGAGGGAAACATCAATACTCCTGGTAGTGGGAAGAGACATTCATGACACAAGTATGAAGCAAATTAAGTTTGTTTTTTCTTGAATTTAAATAGTGAAAACAACAGGAACTAGCAGCAAGTTGCAACTGAAATCCATGCCTGAAGAAAATCCCGATATTTATGTGAGGGCAAACTGTGTTGTATATTGTTCTATTGGGGAGACGTGGTTTGCAGAAAAACTTAATGAGCACTGCATGGAGTCACCATCCTTGGAGATATTCAAAAGCTTCCTGGGTGACCAGGTGACCCTTCTTGACTAGAGGTGTCAGGACCAGATGATATCCAGAGGTCCCTTCTTTTCTCAGCTGTTCTATCATTCTGTGAATGTCTAAAAGAAAACCTAAAGAGCAGCAGGCATTGCTCCCAGAGCAGATACCAGAGCAGAGCACTTCTGTCTTTTGACTAGGAGGACTCCTAAAACCCACAGTAATAGCTCTGATTGGCTGGGAAGGTTCCACTTCAGCCACAGTACTACAAAGGACCGGATCAAGGCACCTCCATCTGTTACTTTCTGCACCACCTTGTAAGTATTTTAACTTTTTTTGCCCTCCACTTTTCTCATCTGTCATAAGTGCTGTCCAACTTCTGAAATATTTTAAAAGTCATAGCTGAAAAATATTATTACTGGTGTACTTGTTATTAGTACCTATACAGTATATCTGACAGTTGTCCTGGGCAAATCAGTGGGCTCTGCAATACAGGAGAGAGTTAGAGAAAGCATGGGAAAATTGTTCTCTATGGCAGAAGAACCTGTATGGCTTTGTGAAGGGAACTCATGCTGCAAAAACCTGTCAAATATCTTTGGAGGAATCAGTGGCTGTGAGAGAGGTATAATCTTGCCGAGATACATCCTGGTATTTTTAAACAGTTTTTGGCAAGGTTCCTCAGTAAAGTTCTGAAGAAGACAATTTGACATTTATTAATAACTGATTAGAATTTAGAGAAAGAAGGATGAGACTAATGATCAGCCTTGCAGTGGTCAAGATCACAAGTGGGATGCTACAGGTATATGCAGTAAGATTACTGCTTTTCATATCATCCTGAGAGATCTGAAAAGATGGGCATCTAATGAACTGGAAATGTTTGCTGGTGTGATAAAATAGGCAGGACAATAAAAATTAGGTATGATTGTGAAGAATTAAAGCAAGACTTTTTTGGTGAATGAAACAATGTTTAGTAAAATTCCTTTTTGGTAAACTTGATGTACCTGAGAAAAATAACTTCACTTGAATAATTATGAGCTCTAAATGAGCAATTACAAGTTCAAAGGTAGAGAACAGAAACACTGCAGTCAGCCTGATGAAAACATCAGCTTCATAGACAGCAGAGGTCAAAATAGAAAATTAGAGAAAAAGGAATTGAAGGAAAAAGGTAGAAATTATGTCCCAGTATGCCTCCAGTGGCACCCACATCTTCAAAGATGTGGAATTTACATCCTCCAACTATAGCCAGGTATAGCAGAAGTGGTGTTCACATTTCCCAGGGGGTGGATAATACTCCTTTCCTGGGCAGGATGGCATTCTGTGGAGTTTTTACAGTGAAAAGGCTGCCTAGAGCAGTCAGAGGTGATAGCAGGCAGAAAAACCCCAACTAACCAAACAAAAAAACCCACAAAACAAAGGACTCTTCTGTTTGAGAGGATTTAAATTGAGAAGGCTGTAATAACTGTATACATGTTTCTGTGAATGAAATGGAGAAGGTGAAAAGCAAATGATTATCAAGTATTTCTCACAGAACAAGAACTGAAATCATCAGGCCACAGCTTTAAACCAAATCAAAATATTTCTCCCATGCACACACACCTCAAAGTGCCTAATTAAACTTCAGAAGTTCATTCTGTGTCTTACAGTATCCTCATAGGCAAACTTGGGAAGTGCAGACTGGATCAGTGGATGGTAAGGCGGATTGAGAACTGGCTGAATGGCAGATCCCAGAGGGTCACAGTGGCACAGTGGAGACCTGTCACTAGTGATGTCCAACAAGGTTCAATACCAGGTCCTGTACTCTTTACCATATTCATCAATGACTTGATTCAAGAGGCAGATGCCTCTTCAGCAAGTTTGCTGGTGACACAAAGCTGGGAGGAGTGGCTGATACCCCAGAGGGCTGTGAAGCCCTTGACAAGAAGGAAATTGAGCAAAGGCAAAGACAGGGTCCTCCACCTGGGGAAGAATAACCCCAGGCACCAGCACAGGCTGAGGGACAACCTGCTGGAAAGGAGGTCTCTTGAGAAGGACCTGGGGGACACGAAGCTGCCCTGGGGGCCAGCACTGTGTTCTTGTGACCAAGAAGGTCAATGAATCCTGCATGCATTAGGAAGATCATTGTCAGCAGGTCAAGGGACGTGATGCTGCCCCTCTACTCCGCTCTGGTGAGCCACATCTGGAGTGCTGTTCCCAGTTCTGGGCTCCTCAGTACAGACATGGAGCTCCTGGAGCAGGTCCAGCAGAGGTTGTGGAGTCTCCTTCACTAGAGATGTTCAAGAACTGACTGGACATAATCCTGTGCAATGTGCTCTAGGATGACACTACGTGAGCAGGGAGCTTGGACCAGATGATCCTCTGTAGTCCCTTCCAAGCTTATGTGATTCCCACAGAATCATGGAGAGTATTCATTACTGAATATTTAGAGCACTGGCTGCAATACATCTTCTAGCACTGAAATCCTGAAGACATTAATTGCAAGAATATGAATCACTATTTCCCATTCTCATACATTTCTGCCTCATATCAGAAAACAGTTCCAGTCAATAGGACAACCTTTGGCCAAAGCCTTGATATCTTGTATTTTGTACCAAACCTTGATAGTCATTAGGTGTGTTTTTCTAGATAGACAGACAGACCGACTCTGTACCCAGCTTAGCTAAAAGGCTGTTTCCAAAACTTTGTACGTGAGAGTTTTTCCTACAGAAAAAAATGATTTTCAGTACATCCTGAAGTCCATGCTCCCAGCTATCAAAAAAGACCTCAGACAGCCACTGTATCCAACCGAAAGACAACAAAGCTGTAGAATCACAGAACAAAGGAACTCCATTGCAGTGTTGTTTTAACACAAGAAAACAACCTGCCTTAGGGAGCAAGTCCAAGACTTCACAGGCTTACAAGACTGGACACTACTTTGGATTCATGCCTCCAGGCATATTTCTTTTTCATTGCTGGTTTCAGGAAAGCAACTCGATACAGTCTGTTAGGAAAAATGTTGCTTAACAGCTTTAAAGATGAGTATTATTATTACTATTTCAAAAGTAATACTGCTACAGCAAGTATCATGAGAATAGAAAATACCTTCAGCTAGAGCAACTGTAGTAAACCCAGAAACCAAACAGATAAATTCTTCTTTTTAATGTTTTTAGGTGTACAAATTGCATACACATTAACCAAATCATTAAGAAATAAACTATGCACTAGTTGGTAACCCATGGATGAATTTCATCATGAATCTAAACTCCCAAAGAAAAATTTTCACTTTATCCAATTTACTGGGTGCTGCCAGGAATGAAGGTGAAGAAACAATATGCAGTTAACAGGGTAGTAGATAATTTCATTATTCCACTTCCTCACCTTCTCCCAGATTCTGACTTTTAGTAATTTCTGCTGAATTAAGTGATGTAGAAGGCTTGCAAACTACTCTTAGCTTCATGGCTGTTAATGGGTTATGGCCACTACTGTATTAGATGTTTTCATTGTAATGTGTGATAGATCGTCCTGACAGGGTCAGACTGTTTGTGTGTGATCAGAGACTCATAAAAAGAGCAAAGCTGAGCTGTTGGTGCATGAATTGTCTTGAAGACTGGGAACTGAGTTTGTGGTGCTAGAGAAGTAGAGCTCTGGATTTTATGGAGTGTTTCAATGCTTTCCTTTTCTAGTAAAGCCTTTTACAAAGTACCTACAGAATACCTCAGTTGGGAGGGTGGGGTGGGGGAAAATAGCAGCTCTTGTATTAATATAGGCTGGGATGAGATTTGAATTTGATTGTTGTTGTATCACATTCACATAAGATAGTCCCAAATGGCATAAGTATGCAAGACCCTCCCTTTGTGAAGAGCAACCTGGAGCCATTACTGATTTGTTTTGTACAAAAGCTACAGACAAAATGTCCAATGTCATATAAAAAATCCCTATCTTTTTCCAAGGAAATAGGATAAAGGAAATGAATGAGGTCAGATTAACTGATGTGAACAAGAAAATGTAAAGGACTTCCCTTGAACCAGAAGGGACAGAAGGGTTAAAATGGTCATTTCTGTCACAAGACTTTTGCCAAATCACATAAATTGCACATATGGTATCCAGAGTACCATCAACTACCTATTGTAGAACAGCTCAGTCTTTCCACATAAAATAAACGATCCATACACTTTTAGAAGCATCTGCAATTTATTGAGGTATCCTTCACTGAACTGTTCAAGGCAAAACATGAGACCCAGACCCTCCTTCATTACAATATACAGTAAAATAATGAATAATTTTTCTCTTTATACCTCACTTTTTAACCTTCAAGGCATGACAAATCCCTTTTGCTACCAGTCCCACCTAGGAGCCCTCCCTTCACTCTGAACCAAAGTCAGCCCTTCCCACAAAAAGAAAAGCAGCGCAATCAACTGCATCACACATGGAGTAAACCCTAGTGGTAAGTGTGCCATTCCAGCACACACACAAAACAAAGACAAATTACTTCTCTCTGATACGAATCATTCAGTAAAAAGGATCAATTAATCTATAGCATCAAAATAGGACCTCAGTGTAATCAGTGAATGACATCATGAGCAAAATCCTACTTTCAGAGGTAGAAGATGGACTAAGGGCACAGACTTTGCAGAAGCCAGGATGTTTTCTGTGTTCTTAAAAGGCACATGTGTGTATATGTGCTGAGATTTTTGTAGCTTTGATTTTCAGCAAATGGACATTTTTTTAATGACTAGTTTCTGCATGTCCACTTTGAGACACCAAAAAGAGATGTGATTTTGAGAATTGGAATTAATTCATGCATGTTCCTATTGTTCTTCTGTCCTTTATTCCCTCTGCCTGCAAGTACCAAGTATCTCCACACAAGTATTCCCAAATCTAATTAATTATTACTAATTATTTTTTTAAAATATTTTCATAAAATGAAAATGCAATGGAGAAACCCTGAGTTGTATCATTCTCTATGAATCATTTAGGCCCTGCATTACATCCTTTCATCTGTGTCCTTTGAAACAAAAATATTTAGAGAAGATAGAAATAAATTGATGTTGAATATTACGGGAGGTGCAATAACCCCACTTTGTCACTTCAACCTGACAAAGAAAGGCACTGCATTTTCAATTAGCAATGTAGGCCATGTTTTAGCTCTGTAACAGAACAGATAGGACAGCCAGATGTTGTCTAAACAGATAAGTGGGGAGGGTTCACCCCAATGAACTTTGTTTCTTGGCCAGCAACAGTCTCCTTGCAGAAGCAGCGACAGGGCCCAGATGAACAAACATCACCACTAGTTCAGAATGGAGAAGGAAGAAAGTGGCCATTCGCCTGTTTCTGGCTTAAAGATGTACTTGGGAAAATGTAAAACCTACTCTACATTTTAAAACCTCTATTTATGAAACCTTATACTTTTTGGAGATCATTATGATTGCAAATTTAAAAAAAAAAAGGATTGATTTTGATATACTTACAGAATAGTCCTTAGTTTCAACAGTTCACTAAATAGTATCAACAATGTTTTCCAATACACTGCCCATATAATATTTCTTTGCTTTCTGACTCGAGCAGTAACTGACAAATTTTGAGTTTCTTAGTCATTTTATAGCCTCTGTTCATAAAAAACAAGCAAGAGAAAACCAATTAAGTTATTTATTTCTTTGCTTCCTTTCACCTAAAATGCCTTTTCACTTTCAATTTAACTCCTGGGGAATGCTAACTCTTTAGTGCAGAAAGACTCAAGTTTTGGTCACAGTACTATACAGCCTTCAGAATTTAAGGCCATCCCTGAAATATAATTTGAATTAAATTAATAGATGTGAAAGATTTTTATGACACTTTTGTGATATGATTAGTAATCTATTACAGAAGCTGGTAACAAGGAAAACTATGTCCTGAAAAGAGACACACAAACAGTATTTCCAACCTCTTGATTTATCCTTCCTCTCCTGTTCTTAAGAAAATTTAAAGGTTGGTGGAAAAAGCTCATTAACATTTCTAAAATGGATAGTCAGTAAAACATACACTACTAATACTTTGAAAAGGAATGTTTTTCACACTTCCGTTTTGCAAAGTGTTCTGTCTTCAACCTTCCTCAACAGCTATTTTGCTCACATAGGCCCAGAAGAACAAAAATGAAGATGAGGAACAGCCCACCTCCTCCAGGTTCTTCCCTCTCCCTACTTGTCCAGGGTTTGTCCAGGATCACCACAGCCCCATCCTGCCATCCCTGCCAGCTGCTCAGCCAAGCCACACCACCATTACAGTATCTGTGGAAGCACTGACCTTCCAGTGCGCCAGTGGTACTATCAGGGCAGCCACACCCTCTGCTGTTGTGCAGAAATAACCTTCACTACCCAGGGTCCTCCAAGCAATTAGTATTTTATCAGAGCCCTGCCAGCCCTCTGTATCTTGTCCATTCACACAGGTACATAAGGATACCTCCTTCCAAGGTTAATGAGCAGTTTGTAGAAGGGAAGACAGAGAACATTTGAGTCCTATTTGGCTGCTTGCCAACTAAGAATCTATTTTATTATTCATACCCCTTCCACTTATTAGCGTTTTCCCTAGAGTGCGTTTGGATAAAGGCATGCTGGAAACTAAAAGATTTCATAGAATTATTTGAGTTGGAAGGAGCCTCAAACAACATCCAGTTCCAATTCCACTGCCTTGGGCAGGGACACCTTCCACTAGAACAAGTTGCTCAAAGCCACAACGAACGTGGCCTTGAACACTTCCAGGAATACACATCTTCTGTGGTCAGTTGTAGGGACTGAAGTTCAGCTTCAGCAGTGAGTAGCCTGATGGGCTTAGGCAGAAAACCTTGGTCAACAGAGACAAATCCCATCACCTGGAGACCGAACAAGGCCTGTTGATGTTCAGCCATGTTGATTAGCTGTCTCCAGCTCCAAGACAGAGATGGACCTTGGGATAATGTTATCAATGCATGTTGAAACCCTTTGTTTTCTTCCCCCACATAAATCCCTGTTATAGAAAATATTAACTAATAGTACAACCTACCAAAACTTGTATAATCCCCTAGTTAACATATGTTACCATAATCCATCCTCCTTCTTAACATGTCCTAGCCCTGAGACCTTTAAATTTTGAGTCACATGTTGTCTTGGGTTCTGCTGGCAAAATGCCAACTGCCCAATACAGAGTGTCAGTGCCTCCCTCCCCCTGCCAAAAAAAGGGAGGAAAAATACCTCGAAACTCAAAACAGGTTTATATATTTATACAGAAAGGAGAAAATTAAAAGAAAACTACAATATAACACACACAAGTTAGAAATAACAAAAAATAAGTCCCCACTACCCATCAAACACAAATCCCACAATTCTAGCTACAAATCACTCCAAAGAACTCAATCCCCAGAGGGACAGACCCAAACAGAGAGAAAAACTAAGAACAAACATTTTACTCCCCTAAGATAATATGGTGGTAAGCTGGTGCTGGGCCTGGTCCTCCTGTCCCTCCTTTGATGGCACAGTGCATCCTCTTGAGATCACAGCTATGAAGAAACTGAGCAACGCTCCTACTCCATTGTATTTATATCTCAGTTTTGCATCATCGGGTATATTTCTTTGGTTACTTAAGTCAGGTGATGTTTGTCCCCTCTAATCTATGTAGACTGTCTGGGCCTAGCTGAAACTAAAGCCAAAACTACCATACATGTTCAATTAAACATTCCAGTTTTTACCCTCATATCTGCGATCGTTAGTTTTTAGACTCTTACAGTCAACCTGTTCCAGTGCCTCACCACCATCACAATAAAGTATTTTTTCCTTATATCCCATCTAGGCGTAGCCTCTTCAAGTTTGCTCTTTGTCCTTGGTCAGGGACAGCTGCCCTGTGGATTTTATTATTTACTGAGGAAAAAATATGATCTGTGACTTGAGAAAATCAGCCTTTTGGAAAGTGTCAGCTTAAACTAATGTTGAAGACTGACCTAAAAACTAACAATTCCCTTTCCCTGTTTCCCAGACAGAAGTCAGGTAAATGTAAGTCTGAAGATGTAAATTCAAAATGCATTTTCTCTAGAACACAGTTCTGTCAATTACCTTCTACAGTATTTCACAAGTCCTAATTTTGACAATTTTTTCCAGTCTACGTTGTATTTTGGTGATGAGTCAGGATCCTGGCTTAACTCAATACTTGACTGCCACCAGAAAGGAAACAGAAATGTAGTAATACAACAATTTATCTCCCCTTTTCATCCATTGTTTCCTCTGTTAGTTTGTCATAGTTTCTATTTCTACAAAAAAAATGTAACTTGGTGTCACTAGAGTGGTGTTTTCCCTCCTGTGGTCCGGTGACTGGTAATACTCCCCATAAGAAGGAAAAAGAACAAACAAACCGATAGATATGCCTAAAACTTGACTATCATTCACCAGCAGCAGAGGAAAAGTGACTTCAGCTTTTAATATTTGGGTTTTTTCCAGTTCTATCAGTGAACACACAATATTTTAGCACTGTTCTCCTGTCCTATTACATGACAAGGATTCCTTCTAGAAAGAAAGCAATTCAAACAGAACAGGCTGAAAAATACCAGCCTAGAGGCAAATCAGAATATAAATTCCAGGATGGAAAATGACTTACAAATAGATGATAGGCCTAAGTATAAAAAGTTTATCATCCAAATTTAAATGCCTGTTTCCCCACCACTTAATATCTTTAATGGACAGTCCATGGTTCCTTTTTTCTCACAGATACAGCTGATAAATTGTTTTACTGTTCCACATTTTCTAGAGACTATTAGGGAAATCAAAGCAGAAATTTTGCAGTACATCAAACCCTTAAACTGCAGCAGTTACAGTGGAAGGGATGGGCATGAGAATCAATATGCTTTTCATTTATGTAAGCATTTCAATGTATTGTGAAAATTGGCTTGTTTGGAGGTTTTATGTTGCCATTTTCATCAATATGTTACAACTTCAAAAGGAAACAGACCAAGAACAGACCAAGATCTAGAGTGTGGCACCATTAAACTTTTATCTACTACTGCAGTTGCATTACACTTTTCCATTATGCAAAAGGTGGGTAGAGTCACAATGAAATTGAATGAAGTCCGGCTATTCTGGTAATGATGTCTGATGCTGCCCACTTGTCTCAACACTGGACTTAGAGAAATCTTTATTTAATGAAACCTCGGAAAAGTCTCACCTGTGACCAAACTTCTTTCCTCCAAAATTCCTACAATCCATATATTTACAGATCATTCAATTAAGGGAATTTGTACTTTATGTTTAAAAGCAGTCCTACTTGCTTTGGTTCTTCATTCTGTCACTCCTGTACCTGTGAAGATGTATAGATGTATATTAATATGAAAAAACTAAAACGTGCTGCACTGTCTCCCCTCTTTGAAGAAATCTGAGTCCCATTTCAGCCAAGAATATGTAATTTGATCTCTTCAAGAGAAACCCAGAAGCCACTCAGCCATTCATTAGCAGAGATGGTCCATAACCCAGTGTCATGTGCCTTGCCTCTGAAACACTTTGCCAGATGATTTTGTGAACTCTGTTCTCTGAACTGCAAGGAATAATTAACAGTTCATTGAGATGTGGAAGAAATATGGCATAAAAGACTACCTCTGTCACAGATCATGTATCAGTATCTAGTAGCCATTGAAACATTTTTAAATAACATTTACACTGAAACTGAATGGCAGAAAGTATGGAAAAGTACCGTGGTAACACTGACTCCTCAGTCTCATTTTCTGATGAGATGTAGGTATGTATATGCCTAAATTTCTTTGGACATCAAAAAGCAAGCCCCAACTTCAGACTGGTACAGAGAAAGATAGCCTGGGGTAGAAGCAATGGGCACCTGGAGGAAATCAGACTTTTGCAGGCCACCTTACAGCACTATGGTCTTGTTTGTTCTTCTGCTGGTCAAAACCACACCACTGACAGTCAGTGACACAAGAAATGTCCTAACGACAGGCGTCGGGAATACCTGTTGTCCCCAGCCTGGCTGTGGAAAGGTTATCTATTGATCATTGTCAGCCGATATAAGAGTGTAGGGAAAATGAAGCCTAAAAGGCACATTTTGTTTTAACAACTTATTTATGAGGTACTGTGTACTGTTGCAATGAGGTAAACATCAAAAGCACTAACAAAATTAAATTCTCAGATTCCGAAAGGGTTTTCTGAGTTCTTCTGTGTCTGTGAGCAGATGACTTCTTTTATTTTCAGACACTTGGACAGTATGCTTTTATAGGCAGAAGAAATGTGTGGATACAAGCTAGGGGAAATAGATAACTATTCCCAGATCTGGTACTTGAAGCTTTGTTTACTTAGTTTGGATGCTGTGGCATGTAATTACTTGCTTTTAAGATGGGACACAGTGTTCAATATGAAAGCACCAGAGAAAAGTTAAAGATACTTCTGTTGGTTAAACAGTTTAAAAATGCACTTGAGGATATATTAACAAAGTCAGAACACTCCAATATTTGTTAAAGGATTTTTTTGGCCTTATTTATCATTTGTAAATGTAGCAAAAGCACATTATGATCACACATTAACTGTTACCTGTGCAAGGTTTAAATAAAATAAATTGCTTGTGCCAAGTTTTTTCTCATCTGCAAATATTTGAGTAATGAGCAGCTTTCATTACAGTGCAGTGAAATCACTGAATGGATTAACAATGCACTTGCTCCTGTTTCAGGATAGATTAAGTCTGAGCTGTACTGGAAGCAATATTGAAATTCATGAAATGCATACTAACTGTGTGAAAGGCTTGAGGAGCAGCTGCAGAAACCCATTTGTCCAAGAAAGTTATAAACTAGGAGCTGTAAA
>JAWWLZ010000001.1:105297590-105356766 GCA_035041345.1 Poliocrania exsul | reverse complement strand
ACTAACTGTGTGAAAGGCTTGAGGAGCAGCTGCAGAAACCCATTTGTCCAAGAAAGTTATAAACTAGGAGCTGTAAAGTTTTAAGTCATGACAATTCAGTAGCATCCTCCTCTTGAAGACTTCAGCCTTGGTAGTATCATAGAATCATAGAATCGATTGGGTTGGAAAAGACCACTGAGATCATCAAGTCCAACCCTTGGTCCAACTCCAGTCCATTTACTAGATCATGACACTCAGTGCCACGTCCAATCTCAGTGCACTCTCTGTATCAGACTTCTGTGGGAACTGCTTGAAGTTTGGATGCAAAGTAGCATGTATTGACAGAAAATGCTAAGTACTGCTTCAAAAATTCCCTATTTTTTTAATAAAAATGGGTATTCAAACAATAGAATTGTTAATAGAAGTGACAATACAAAAAACCAAACACTTGATTATTGGAGGAAGAAAAGGGAGACACTTCACAGCATTTTAAAGTCAGTGCTGGGATTTCTCAGTGGTTACTTTTCTGACATATACAAACAAAAATTGGAAGAAAACAGTCACTCTGGTGACAGCCAGAAGAGCTTTGGTTCTCTTAACTAAAGTCCTCCAGAAAAGTAGATGAGTCTGAAAGGCTGGATATACATCAGCCAGCAGCTGTGTTTTGTTAATAATGATATTTTCAAAGCTGTGTGCTTGTGCAGTTTGCAGTCACCAGGTGGTTTCCCCTTCTGTACACCTCACATGGAAGACTGCTGGTGATTTCAGTGGTTTTGCTGACAGAGGTCTACAGCTACTATGACAAATGGCTGCCCACTTCAATGGTAGTCAGTATATAAACCCTTTCTCTAGTCTGCCATGCACTGAGTGTTGCCTTATGCCCAGAGGAACAACTTCACTGTCTTCTCATAGAACTACTTTCTGCCTTTTAGATATTTTTACCAGACGAGACAATGTTTTTTTAAAGTTATATAGAATGTGCACATACTTCTTAAAGAGACTATTTCCTCAATGGACATTCCTCACATATTTTGTCTTCTATATTTTAGTAGTTGTAACAAGTCCCTTTCTTATCTGAGTATTTCCTGGCACTTTTAGTCCACAGTCGAGTTCACTGAGCAGTTATGTTTATACTACTAGCCAAATTGTAATTGTTACAGGAGAAAACAGTTAAAAAAAAGCACCAGATAATAATAACTTTTTAAAGTCAGCAAGCTATGAAGTTAAAATAGGTTTGCTCAGACATTGCATATTTCTGTCATTAAAGGCAACTGAAATGGCAGTGCTGACAGGTTTGGTGTGAAAGAATTTCCTATTAACACAGATTTAGTACTCTGACCAATGCACTATGTCAGTGGGGTAAAAACTTCTTTTGCATGTCCAGGATATGCATTGGCATAGACTTGAGGCCTATAGCTTCACAGACTTTGGGTTGCTGATCTCTGAAGGGCATGTCCAGGAGCTCCATAACTGGTGTAAATCCACCTATTCCTTTGACTGTAGGAGTGTACTGATGGAAATAATCAGGAGTAGAAAATAGGGGCCATAACACTCATGGGATGAAAACAGCTGGCCTAAACCATGACAAGAACCATGACAAGCCTGAAAGCCCATCTCCTATAGCAAAGAATATGAAGAACTATGTAGACTCACTTTCCTGTTCTCCTCTCTGCTCTTTGCAGGCATAAGGTTTCATCTATCCTGTGTCATTTTGTACAACATGCTTCATGGGATCAAGGAATGCTGCTATTTGGCTGTCATGTCAGTTGGTAGAGAAATCAAGATACAGTCCTGTGCAACGGCTGAGAGGGGCTCCAGGTCCCGGGAGTTAGCCTGTTACCTGGAGGGGATGTGCTCCCCCACTGTCCCCCACCATGTGGCCTCCAGGGAGCCCAAAAAGAGACACACAGAGACCACAGGAGAGGAATGAGAGAGTTTATTGATCAAGGGTAGGGGTATATAAAGGTTTTGGGGGACTCAAAATACCACCAATAGTGAGCAAGGGGGGATTTGGACTATTACAAATAGAAATCCAGGGTTGACAACCAATAGAAAATTGTAAATAAGAACCAATAGGAAAACTTCATGAAACTTCCTTCAAGGACACTACATGCATTCCTGAGTGGTGAGATAATGGTTATCTTGGGCGATTTTGGGAAGGGGGACAGTGACAAGGCAAAAAAGAACAAAAGAATCCATTTTGTGATGTGCATTGATACAACAGTAAAAACTTCTGATTTTAAGGGTTAGCTTTCTCATCTTCTTCACAAGTCCATTTCTAACAGGATTTTTTCCATGACAGATACTGTAAATCCATTACCACAGTCCTGGAGGTCTGGACAGAAAACTTTAGGCAGCATTAGAATCTGTTTGGATGCAGAGAAATTAGCTTTTATCTAGACACAATATTGATAATTTCCTTGTTTTCAGCATTGGCACGTAAACACTTCTAATTAAACGAGTGTAACTCATGGCACAAATGTTGAAAAAAAAAAGGTGTATCAGAAATGTAACTAGCAGAATTACTTAAAAATGTGGTACACTTGTGGGAACAGGGGTTAGATTTTTAATTATGCATGGAAAGGAGAGTTATTGGCAAGTAAATGAGGTTTATACATATGAAGATGAAAACATGTTCTTTAAAACAAAATAGTTTAATGACTCCATGTATTTGATGTTAGTGGCAAGGTCTTGACAGGCAGGGGGGCTGCACTTGTGGCCTCTGTGGAGAGAGGTCAGGTGCTACCCTGTGCCAGACAGAGACAGTTCCTGCAGACTCTGAAACAAACTGGTAAGCAAATTATCTGCCTTTATCTGCACTCAGGAACTTCTACTTCTTCTTTTCTCTCCCTGTCCTGTTAAGGAATGAGAGAGATTGAGCAGAGAGGTGTGTAACTGGCAGCCAGCCAAGCTCAGCCCACCACACTGGTATCAGAAAGTAAAGTAATAAATATTGCAGAAGTAAAGGTACACCCTTTTTCTGGTTAGTACTTATATATAATACTGTAGAGAAATGTCATTGAAATGCTATAGCATTTGACTTCCCTCCCCAGGGCCCATTCCTCTCCCTCTTTACTGCTCCCAGCAGCAGTACCTTTCCCTGTGAATGTTTTATTTTCAGCTTTCTCTTGAAAGTTGGTAGTGGTTGTACAGAGGCAATATAGAACACAACCCAGCACGGCAAGCTCCAAAACAATATTGCTTGCTCACCATAGGAATGCTATCCTGTCAATTTGAATCTGGCTCTTCAGACTCTTCATCCTGCTGGGTTGTGCTATCAGATCCACTGCTGACAGTCTTTTCCCAGCATCACTACGATCCCAGGATGGATTGCTGCAAGGCAGCACTCCTGCATAAAGTTGTTCTCTGAATTGAAGAGTGAGGGAGATTTATTGCCATTTTTACATCAAATCTGTGAGCCCAAGCCATGAAGAAAGCAAACAAAATTGTGAGAAGCATCATGGCTGGCTTCAGGGAGGAGCATCTGTGGCAGCTGATCAAAATAGCAAAAAGTAAACCAGCCATCCAGCCTTCACTATCAACTACCAAGGCTGATGTAACTGTAGATTTCACATTGCAGAAAACATCATGTGGCAATGTCTCTAAACACTTCAGATCACAGAAATGACTGTAGATGAATGACACAAACATCCTGTCTTTCAAACACTGTCCAGAATCTTCTGCTTTGTTTGTTGTGTATTTAGCAGCAACCATTTTCATGATAACATATTAAAACAGGTGAACACTGAAGAGGTTAAAATCCATTCTTGGATCAGAATGATAGCTGTGGCCAAGGGCTTAGTGTTGCCAGGGCTGACAGCCAGGCTAACCTGCCTGCCCTCCTGGCCAACTGAATGGACGGTCTGCCATAGCATGTCTTCAGGCAGAGCCAGCAGCAGAGTGTTGAGGATACAATCCCCACTGTAGAGCAAACTAGTTTTCCACTGTCACATCTCCTCATGGCCACCACTTTCTGCACACCCACTGACTGTTTTTGACATGGCCCCCCTTCCAAGCCCAAACTCACTTCCCCTTTCTCCCCCTACTCCTCCAACCAAAGGGAAAAAGAAAGGGAAAAAAATGAAAAGAAACTGAGAACTTGAAAGAAACTGAATTAAATCAGAATATATATGTTTTCTAACATTTACAAGTACATATACAGTTTGTACACATCAGCAGCAGCTCCAAGGGAAAAAAGGGAAAAGGGAAGGGGAAACAGGGATGAAGAAGAGACAAAACAGAAACAAAACAGACAAATACAATCAAAATTGCTAGAAAAACTGGCAGAATACAATTTCACCAAAACTTCCCTCAAGAGGAAACCAGCTTCTCTCTGATCTCCTGCGGGGTAGATGATGACAATTAATGCTACAGGGCCTCAGGCTCTGATAAGGGAGACCGATGCTTGGACTGCTTGCTCCCCTGCCTTGCCGGAAGAAGAAGAACTGCAATTTCCTCTCTCTCCCTTAGTTATCTTCTCTTGTTACATGGAAAACACAAATGTGGAATACCTGGGTAATGGCCGCTTCCCTAGTTACAACTGGTTACTAAGGGGGTCTGTATCAAAACTATCACACCCACCAACTAACCAGTAAGAACATCATTGCAAGTAACAGCCCATTGATTCTTAGGCAACTGTACTTTGCTATGATCCCGTTCCTTCTCTACAGTCAAAGATGGTCTCTAAGACATAATAATTTGTGTGTCTATAGGATTATGGGAAAATGCTAAAAGGCAACCCCAAGGACGACAGCACTGGGAAGGCACCCTGAATATTACTAGCCACATACATGAGAGAGTTGTTGAAGTTTTAAAATTATGCATTTTATTTGTACGGTTTTTAGTTAAGAAAGTTTTCTGTATCCTCCCCTGTGATCCCCAGGGCTTTTGTTCTCCAAATGAGTTACTGACCTGCCCGTTAAGCACTGGCATTGTTTCTCCCCGGGCCAGGTGCAGCCCCTCCTCGAGGACCCCCGGGATCAGGACAGTCTGGTCTCAGTCTGCACTCCCTGGCTCCGGAGAACAGAGAACAGGCAGGAACCGCTCTCCTCCCCCCAACTTGGCATTATAGGATATATAGTAGAGTGGGCTTTTTTTCATAAATATATAAATATTTTTGTTTTGAGAAAGACATAGGTAGTTCCTGAATTTACAAGTCCTCATTAAAAAGTCATTTTCTTGGCAAACTACAAGTTTATTTTGACATCTCCTTCTATATTCAGAATGAGATTCAAACCAAGATAGAAGGTGCTAAAAGTGGTTGTCTAAAATTATGCCATTTATTCCCTGCTAGGCACTTGAATAATTGCTTTAATTTTGTAAAGCACTAAATACCTATCATCTCAAATAAAGCAAATAACATCAACTTTGTTGCTAAACTGCCAGTTTTGAAAAAGAGATGTCTCTGGAAGTATCTGACTATAGGCTTAGAAGTCTGGCTCCAAACACACAAATTTTTCAGTCCATACTTTTGTAATGGAGGCAGTTATGGATGTGTTGGCTGAATATGCAGTTAAATGAGAATATTGTATGCTTAGCAAGCAAACACGCAAAAAAGTGTCTTAAACTCTCAAACTAACACATGCAGACTTCTAGATGAGGCTGAATTTATGAGTGTACACACATATGACTGCTATATGAGACTTTTGCTTAATATATGTCTGTTGTACGATACTTATAGGAGACTGTTACACAAGATTGAATACTGAATTAAGCACTTACTAGCGTCAATAAACCCCCAAGGACTCTAGCACATCAACAAAACCAATTATCTCATACAAGTACATATTTTCTTTACAAAGACTTCCTCAGCCATTATGGTTTTAAATAATTTCCTTTCCCTCCTCAGCAATTAAAAAGCATCACTAACTGTATAAAACATAACTTTTAGCTATAATTATTTGAACATTGAACCTGTATCATTCTTGTCCGTAATTTCTGTCCCCTGAAAAACAATAACAACACATACATGTGCCATGTCCCTAACTGTCCCCAGAGGACTGGGACTCTGGGTAAGAATTTAGATTTCAGCAGATTTATAGGGTTTTCATGTTGAACTTAAATAGTAGGGCCTCATGAACATCAAATTAATAATTTTATTGTCATGAAAATACGGATTAGAATTTAAGTGGCTATGGAAAACCTGGCTCTAATATTTCTGAGTTTGGAAGAATTTTAATTTGGAAGAATTAAAATGAAGGCACCTGAAAATGTGGGGGGAAAGGTATGTACGAAGAGAAGGAAAAATCATGTGGGAACAATATGTAATTCCAGTAGGCTGGGGGAAATTATTTAAAGTTGTTAGACAGCAGGAGTGAAACTTGTGTTGGACATAAACTCACTGTATTTGGCCAAGTATGAACATGATGCTACAGTGCTCCGTTACTGGTCCCTTATTTAAGGCTGTTGGGCCATGGCAACCCTTCAGACATATCTGGATCTTCCCAAACTGCTGCCATGTGAGCAAGGACATTGCAAAACAGCAACACAACCAAAGCATGTTCTGGTCCCTTTCTGTAGAGGAAAACAGGTTGATCTGCCTGAAGTGGAGCCCCAATAGAAAGGTTTCTGATAGAGCTGTACAGCTGAAGTGGCTAGCATCCAATATTGTCCAGATGCCCCATGGGCTCCACCTTTTTGTTGCAGCGCTGCTATAATTTTCTTCCTGTGCATCTTGTTTGTTAGGTAAGGGAGTGAGACATGAGTAAGTGAGAGACTTCAACCTTTCCTTCCAAAGGACCACTGCTTCCTCCTCTCTATTACTGCATTCCTTAACAGGTTGTGGGAACTTGGCCTCTCTGAAATGTCACATCTGTATGAAGCCACCCTGAGACTTCAAACGGAGGAAGAAAGAGGTGCATGTGGTAGTGCATGTGTGAGCATCCACTTAGTACAATCTCAGAAATCTCTTTTCCTTAGGAACCTGCAGGTTAACATCAGTCTGCCAAACCTCCATCTCCTTTCTCCCTTCCCTGACAGTTCAAAGAAACTGATATAGAGGGACCGTGGGCTTTGCAGTACATGCCTACCCTGCCCAGACAGGCATGAGAACAGAGCCACAGTGGGGTAGGTGGAATATGAAAATTAGATAATATCACTCTGACTCAGGGTTGCTTTCCAGTTTGAAATGCCAAAGAGATATATCTGTCTGGTGTGTTTCCATATAAAATCTGTGTGAGACAAAGGTTAGATGCTGAGCACCCAAGGATACCCATTGAGGACTGAGATCTTTCTTTTTTTTCCTTAGAGGTAACTCTTTATTCTGCTTTGTTTTTATCAGCATGATTTCCCTTCCTTCACTTAGATACGTTCTGTGTGTGGAGTATGTTTTTTCTATTATACAAGCATTGTTTTCTTCCCATTCTAGATTACATCTGTAGCAGCCAGCAAAACAGTGTACATAATTTGTAAAAGTCCTTTCTCCATTTTAACCAGTTTTAAAAGTGGCCTGTCTGCTTTGAATTTAAAATACATTGCTTCTAAACTGCACACGTGTAACTGTCATCTTCCACCTGCCCTTGGCATCTCCATTTCCACCTCCATGGTTTGTAACTACAAAGGACTGCTAAAAGCCCTTTCAGATGACAAAAATAAACCTGTGTATCAGAAGCACTCTTTACCTTTAGAGGTAATTCATCACTTGGGTTTTGAAACTGACAGTAAAACAGGGTTTATTAACCAATAGTCTCATTCTGTCCAGACAAAGGAAAATATGGAACAAGAAAACATCATGAACATGAACACACTCAAGCTCTGAGTCAGGCGAGATGAAACCAGCCAGTTCTTTAGGTAAGGTGTGACACAGCTCTAGGAGTGGCAGTGTTTCCTTGAAGCCACAGCTCTTGGAGGCCCCTCATCTACAAGAATCTCACTTTTTAAAGTAGATTTCTGGTTCTCAGATTTGTGGGACAAAGGTTAAACACATAACCCAACTCAGTGACTCAACTTCAGAAAACAAATAAACCTCTTTTTATTCTGGTATAAGTATAGTGGTCTCTTGTTATGGCTTCCCATGGTATAAACTGCCCAGTCAGCCCAGCTGCAAGTGTGTGGCTGTAGATATTCAAACCAAGATGGATATTCAAACCAAGAGAGAAAGGTGGCCAAGCAGGAATTTTGCCTGCCTCCCACTTTTGCAATGACTTTTGTAGACCTGAGAGAGTGGCTGCCAGCTGAGGATAGGCTGCATGTTCCAAGAGCTCAACACTTCAGATAGGAACAGCACTTGTACCATAAAAAACACTGCAGTGCAAGGACAATATGAACAATGCTGTTGACAATACAGTTCTTTCAAAACAATCCATTTTAAACATTTTATAATTGCAGTACTGTTTGAAATAAAGTTTGTCTGAATTTACTTTCTCTATTATTTTTAGCCAGAAAATTACTTCACCTCTTTCAGTGGAATTTTTCCATTAATCACATGAAACATGAGAAAAAAATGTTTTGTGCAATTTATACAAACTCCTGTCAGGTATGATGAATTCAGCAACAAAAAATATTTTTCCCTTCCAAAAAAAGAGAAGGTTTTAAGGAAGCATGTGTCAAAATACCTCAGATCTTTCCCACATGAAACTTCAAAATACAGCTTCCCTCACTGAACTGCAAGACTCTCAATTATAGCCTCTGCTGTGAAAATAAGAACAGCTTACCTGTACTTCATCATAAGCTACACCAATCTCAAAAAGTGTGCATGTACATGTGTCTGCTTCTTTCCATACCTAGGAACTTCTATGCAGAAACACATTCTCCAATAAAACTGTAGAAAGGCGTTGCCTCTTGGAATTTGCAATGTGGGTAAACGAAATCTCTTGAGCCAAGCAATTCTATATTTTTTAATTATTATTCTTTGTTCCTTAGAATAAATTTTAAAAGCCACATCACAGCAGCAAGCCATCAGGACTCAGTCAGAACCACCACATGTTTACTCTTTCTCCTCCCTTTCATGCCCTGTCCTCACCTATCCCCTCCATATCTTCCAGCACCAACAGGTCTCCCCTCAAGCTTGCTGAATTCTCAAACACCCATGTGCCATCCTCCAGGATGCTCATCCTGTGCTGAACCTTTTCTAGGACACAGTGACTTCCTCCTCCTCCCTGCCCATCCATAAACTCTGCCCTTGGCAGTGTTCAGGCTTTTGCTGTTAAGAACTGCAACATCTGCTGTAACTCTACACAGAGTGCTGTTCCTGCCATTGAAGCCAGGATCTTGAGGAAAGTTGCAATTACTGTTGGAATTACCAGGAGTTATTATGGACAAAGGAGCAATGCATGCCAATTCAGCTCAGCCTTGTTGCTGATTCCTATCTGATTAGCTGCCCGTTAACTTTAACTTCTCCATTGTCATTCCTCCTGCAAAACATGAGTCTCCTCTATCCTTATTTGTGATTAGGTTTGCTCAGACTCATTAGCATTCCTGTTGCAAAAACGAATTTCATTTTGTTACCTTCTGGAAGTACCATCTAATCTCAGATCTCACTGCTGCCTGTTTTGAGGCCATGGCAGTCCTCTGCAGCAGTGTTTGACTCACTACCTTCTGAAAATTTAATTACAGAATCATAGAATCACAGAATAGGCTGAATTGGAAAGGACCCACAAGGATCATCGAGTCCAACTCTTTGCCCTGCACAGGACCATTCCCAAGAGTCACACCATGTGTCTGGTTGCTGGTTTCTTGAACTCTGTCAGGCTTGATCAGTGACCACTTCTCTGGGGAGCCTGTTCCAGTGCCCAACCACTCTCTAGATGAAGAACCGTTTTGGAATATCCAACCTAAATCTCCCATGACACAACTTCAGAAATTATCACACTATTTACCACTATCCTTACCTGAGAAGATGAATAATCAAAACATGGTATTTTCTTTACCTATCTCACTGCCCATGGAGGATTTCATGAGACCATGTAGTACCTCCGGTAATGGCAGTAACAGAATGATGACGGTGGAGTCAAATGGGAACAATGTCACAGTGATCTGAACTGAGACCCATCTACTACCTTGTCCTGGGGCTGCAAAACCTCTAGGGAGAAAGAAAAATTGGGAGAACTGCAAGGTGGCATGTTCTGTTTCAAGTTGTTGCATTTCTCTTCATCCACATTATTTTAGCTTGCATCACTAAAACATATTAAAACACCTACCACATTTATCAAGAAAATATAAATAAGGCATATGACATGAGTAAGGGGTATCTGACCATTGATTAAATGGTCAACATGAATCATGGGAATGATATTTTATTTGTGTTATTTATAGGAGGGGATATTGCAAGACATGGCCTTGCTACTTTCTGTTTCTCTCATTGCCTGATGGACATTACATACCATATACACATCCTGTAATAGTCAATATGCTAGTGCTCAGAAATGAAAAGCTCACATTAGGGAGAAGTTTGGGAATGGAGCTTTTGAAAGAGCAATGCATTTTCACACTGAAACATAAAATAAAAAAGAGAAGAGCAGGGCTTCAAGGCAAAAGAGAGAGTGTGTGTTTATGACCTAGTTACTATGAGGTACCTTTCTCTTCTGCTAAGTGCATTGATTTCTTGGTCACACTCTTGCAGCATAAATAGGGCAGCTGAAGATAGACTATTCCTCTTCTCAGGTTCAAGCTGGTTTTCACAAAACCAAGGAGAACAAAGAAAATGCAATTCATATCTAGGCAGTCTATGAGTTTACTTGTTTGCTTGAATTTTTCCTGCTCTCCCCAAAAGAAGCTCTTGTACGCCTCTAAGTTTAACAGTATATGGGAACACAAAATTCAGGGCAGTAATTTTCATGGATTGTAGCTTTTTTTTTATGCATGGATATCTGCTTTTTAGAAGCATATAAACATGGGAGTCCTAGTATTTCTTATGTCTGAAAGGCAAAGGATTCTTAGCTACTGTTGAAACTTTTATATACGAAGCAGCAACCTGGAGAAAGATGGCTCCTTTATGAAATTCATCTTTATCAAAGCAGACAGCTGTCAACTTCTTACCCACAGCACATATGAGAAGCCACGACCCAGCCCCCCTCACACTGCACCAGGAATTATTCCAACATTGCTGGCTGCCCTCGATCCTTCCCTTCCATGAGGCAGAGACATGAGGGGCAGCTGGCCAAGCCCCCTCTGCTTCTTCTTAAGGCACGAACAACCTTTTCAGAGTGCGGACTGTGCCCCATCCCAGCCTTGTGGGTGCCTTGCCAGCCTTGGCTCTGCTGCTCAGAGGCCTTTGCACCTTAGAGACGTTGGGGTGCAAGGGTCCACCAGCATCCTCAGGACAGGGCTCTGCCTCCTGCCCAGCCTGGGGATCACCACAGGCAAGAACACATTCATTGTGGTTATTTGGCTTCAACTCATGAGAAAGGGGGCTAAAGTAGCGATAACTGTGCCAGCCCCACAGGAGTTGTCCTGGTCTCCTGTACTCCCAAGCACAGTGCACATTCTTGGGTCCAAGTCACAGCTGGAGTGCTGCTGGCTCTGCACCCTCAGCACAGAGGCAGAGCCTTGATGTCCCTTGCTGCCTGAAGTATGGTCATAAGTCTGTGAGGGATCAAGGACGGCTTTTCCATGGAAATGCAATGGCATCATAATTGTTCATGGTAAAGTAGATGGCCATGGCAAATGGCATAGGGGGAACCTCAGAGTGAAATCCCATCTCAGTGGAAGTCAGGCAGGAAGTCATGGACATCACTGAATCCAAAGGTCCTATGTTTCTCTCTTATCTGGATAAAACAACCTGAGTTTTGGTATCAAAAACAAAGAAAAAGTGGGGAGTGTTGCTCTCATTTTTTCTGTTGATTTTTTCCCCCCTCCTTCCTTTTTCTGCCTACAGCCTTCCCTGTTCCTCAGGGATCCCACTATGGTGAGACTAAAATAAACTGCTTTCCAAAGTGCAGTCTGAAAGTGGTCACAGTATTGATAAACTGGACTTCCCCTAGAACTGACTGGCATCTGCTTGTCTTCCGCATGAGCACCAAGTGTAGCAAGGATAACACTCTCCCACTGCTTAGGATCAGCAGGCACAATTCAAACACCACAACTGCAATGTGCACCAGGCACTGGATTGTCAAAACAGGAGAGAGCCATGAGACAGCAGTTTCACTTCCCCTGTGCTGTGCTGCTGCTTCTGCTTATGATATTTAAAGAGCATTATGGGATTCTGTGGACTTAATAACTGCTCCCTCAGAAGATTTGGTTGTTGAGTACAAATAAGAAGTTATGTTATTAGGTTTTATGTATATTTTGATATATTTTATTACATTTTCCTTTTATTTTTTATAAGAAAAAGGAGAATTCAAGCAGGAAGAAAATGCTTTCCCTGGAAACAGTCTTATTGCCAACCTCATATCTTGCAAACTCTCAGGATAATGCTTGCCCCTCTAGATGTGTCGATTTTTAAATTGCAAAAAGTTATATTTCTTAAGTATAGTAATACTTGAGGAAGCCTGTCAGCATCACCTCCAATTATCTCAGGTTGAAAAGGCAGATGCCTAGACAGATTCTGGCTACTCAGATGTTGGTAGCATTTAATTTCTGCTTACAGCTTGGAGGAGAAAGCTGTCTCTCTTTACCCCCCTTATCTGTTCCCTTATCTGACAGCCTCCCTCCACCCACCTACTTGCTCCTTCAGCTTCACCTTTAACCAATCTCCTAAATTTTCTCCTTATCCCATGCCACTTGTTCTCTCATGTAGGCTTTTCTTACCTTGCCCTCATCATCTCCTATCTCGTTTCCATCCTGCTGTGTTCCCAGTAGACTCCATCTCATCTCTCACTTTTTTGACTTGTTCCAGCTTTGCTTTGCACTGCCAGGACCCACTGACACTCTCCTGTCCTTGCTCATTATTCTGATTTATTCCTACCCTTACCCACACCTGCTCTTCTGCCCCAGTTGCTTCTCTGCTGCTACCCCCAGTCTCTTTCTTGCTTTACTGTCTTCCATTTCTCTTCTGACTGATCCATGGCTTGAGGAAAACACTACCACGGCAGTGTAATTGGTGAAAAAGCAAGTATACGTTTCTGCTGCAGAGGATCTGCCTGTGTAGCACATATAATACATCTCAGGCGTGGGTGCTTCATATCCATCAGTACATCTGCAGTCTGAAATTAGAAAACTGTAATCTTAATTGTGTGCTCAGTAATGGGACCAAAATGTTGCCATGGTGAAATAACAAGAGGAAGGATAAATGATAAGAAAAATTAGTTTTCATCACAACATCATGTCCCACAAGAAAAAAAGCTCAGTCTACCCCTGTACTGTAGTGCCTCTGTTTTGACCAGAAAAAGGAGATTTTGTTCCCATATCACCAAATTAGCTTCAGCTGTTGGGTCTAAGGTGATCCAGAACAGGAAGTTCTGCAGTGTTTTTCACCAATCTGCAGAGCTTTGTGCCCCTGTGATGATATTTTTCACCCCTACTCCATGCACAGTACTCCTCCTGACAGCATGCTTGTGAAAAGCACAGTGCTGACAGCTACTGTAGGGTCTGGCAGCTGTATCCAGCCCAAATTGCTCTTCATGTCTGCTGGGGCTGGGACTGATAGTGGGCTGAAAATAGAGAAAAAAAAGTTTTATCTGTTCCTGAGGAAAACATCCACAGCATTAGAGTTGGTGAAGCAGAGCAGTTGATTGCTGGGGGATCCCATAGAGACCCCCTGATGGGAAGGTTTTGGGAAGAGGTCAGACTAACATCTCTCAGAACAGGTTTTGATAGAGGTCCTGCCCCGAGGCAGGGGATGCTCTGGATGACCTACCAGGCCCTGACAGGACTGTTTTCTGTCAATCTGCTTGGTGGTTTTCTGGTGGGCATTTCTGGGGCTCCACACAATGCCAAGGATTTTCCTTCTACTTATCTTTCCTTAACTCTCCATCCCCCTTTAAAAGCACATGTATTATAATGTGACTATGCATGTTTTTAGAAGTGCTTAGTTTTAATGGCAAAATATTTATATATAACTTTTAAAGCTCATTTAGTTTAATATCTGGATTCTTTCTATTTTACATCTAATCAAGAAGCTGGACATTTTCTGTTGTCCCTTTCACAAAGCTGGATTTTGCATAGAATCTCAGAAATGCATTAATTTCACTATAACTTCTTTAAATTTTTAATGTTCTTGTCATCTTATATGTCTGACAGCTTAATTACTCTTTTACTCTTCCCAACAGGCTGCAACGGAGTACAGTTTCTGATTATTTCCTGACCTTTCCTTATTTTTTTTTATTTCATTCTAGTTAATCTGGGAAGTTTGGTTTTTTCTGAAACCTGCTTCACATGCAAAGGACTTTGCCAGTTATTTTTTTTTCTTCTGATTATATGCTACAAGTATCTTTTTTTTTTATTTCTCTCTGGAAGGAAGGTAGAATGTTTAGGCCCTTGCTCAAAAGCTGTTCCAGTACCTTTTCAGGAGGAGCCCTACTGAACTACAGGGAGTCAAAGACCTTCTTGTCTGTGGATATATGCAGTCTCAAAATATGTTAGCTACAGAAATGAGATAGATGTTTGCCTTTCAATCTGATCCTTGCCATTTCAGGCTGGATTCCCTCACTGAGTCATAAGGTCCTTAAGGGTCAGGCAAGTGTATCAGGCACATCACCCATATGAGGGATGGGAGAATAAAGGCTATAAAGGTGTGATGAATAAGGCAAGTCCTGACTCCATCCTATCCTGCATGTCACTAGCTGAAGCAGGCAGACTGATACATGCAGAAAAAGTAAACTGAGTCACAACCAGGGGCCCAAAAAGCATCTCCCTTTTTGTAGCAAGGTCAGGGCTGTGGCACTGTGGGTACACCTGTGTCACAATAGAGTATCAGTCCACCTGCAGGGCTGCAGGAATGTCACTCCTGCACAGCAGGATATTGAGTGTGGCAGCCAGAGGCTTCACCACTGTTTTCTTTGTGGTTTTTCTGGTGCTACAAAAGTGAGTTGTGATTTGCTCAGACTGGTTTGTTGGCAACATCCATTGTTGGTCCTGTGGTGTTCTTCCAAAGGGCTGCGAAGGCTGGGACACCTCAGTGTGGGGTTGGCAATGCTAATCCCTTTGGGCTGCTGTCTCACTTTTTGTCATGTGGCACGGTGCTGCCTGGCTGGGGCCAAAGCTCACACCCAAGAGATTTGCACACATATGTCTGAATGCAAGCACATTCTTAGTGTCCATTGGCAAAGTCCTTTTAGAGGACAATAAGATGGTAAGAAAGAGCTGGGAGGTTCAGTGAAGGCAATCAGTTTCAGACTGCTCTAATTTCCTCCCTTGATGGGCTAACAGGCCAAACTGAAGCACAAATGTGGTATTGAAGTTGTTAAAGTTTCTTGACCATCTCCCACAATATTTTCATAAAATCTTGGAAAATATGATCAAGATAACAGTGGTTTAAAATAGATACAGGACTAGTTGAAAACCTGTTCTGAAAGAAGTGTTATGTATGTTCCACTGTCAATATGGGAGGGCATTTCCAGTGGGGTCAGTCCTAAATATGAGGCTAGGAAGTATTTTCAATGACTATCTGCATGCTAAAGTAGACTCTGTGCTTATAAAAGCTGAACATGCTACCAAGCTAGCAGGGATTGTAAGCACCTCAAAGGACAGGATCAGAATTCAAAATGGTCTTGATAAATTGAAGGACCTGAAATCAATAAGATGAAATTCAATAAAGACAAGTGCAAAGTGATACACTTAGCAAGGAGAAATCAAATGCACAAATACAAAATGAAGAATAACTGGTGAAGCAGCATCTCTGCCAGAAAAGGTCCTGGGGGTATTGTATATTGTGAGCAGAATGTAAATTAGCAACATGATCTTGCCTTAAAAATGGCTGATGACATGCCCAGATGTATTAATATTTAAGTTATTACAGGAAGTAGTTGTTTTCATTTACTTATTTGCTTGATACTGCTTAGGTCAGTGACAAACCACTGAGTTCTGCTCTGGACAGCAAATTTACCAAAAGAGCAAAATAGCCTAGAATAAAGAAACAATAAAGACTAGAGAAGAGCAGAAGGTAACCTATAAAGCAAGAGTGAAATAATATTGTTCCTAGTGAGAACAAAGACCATTTTCAAATATATAAAAAAAGCCCTCTGCAAAAACCACAATCAAATGAATTGTTTTGCCAATTGAAGGAGACAGGCAAAGTTGCTGTTGGCTTAATTTTGCAGAAAGCGAGAATCAAATTTGGTATTAATAGAAATGAAGGGACAATAGTTCAGCACTGTTTTGTAGAATATCCCCATTTGGGTAGGAGGTATTGTGGGAAGTTTTTAAGACTGATTGGAGAATTAAGTTCTAGTGCTGGCCTAGGTACACCTATCTTATTTCATAGTAGGAAAATTAATTGAATAACAAGTCTTTTGTTCTTTAGCACAATATGAGGCAGCACTACAGAACTCTAATTTTAAATCTTACTTTAGTAGTTGTCTTGCTCAACTATTAATTTCAACAAAAACCCCTGAAGATGGGGGGATGCCCTTTTTAGAATTGTGTTGATAAGATGGTGACACAAGGGTCAATTACTTTCTGAGCACACATTGCAGCACCAGACAAACACAGAATAAAGCCATAATTCCTAACCCACTGGATATACATTTTGAGAGACCAAATTAATGCAGGTCCATAGAGGTGCAGAAGGACTTCAGGACGAAATATTAATTAGAATTGCAGTGGTACGAACATGAAAGCCGTATAGTTGTAATATTTTTGTAGGTGTTGCAGCCAAGGAAAATGTTGAAGCAAGATCTGAAGGGAAATAACAAAAGTGCTTTTGCAAAGCAGACTTTTCCAAGCCCTAGAATAGGAGGAAAAAGTAAAATATTTGTTTGAAAATATGGAATACTGATGAGAGGTTCATATTTGGTCCAAAGAAGAGCGTTTACCTTTACAGAGGATGAGTTGCACAGAAGGAGACTCTGAGAAGAAAGCAGGTGTTGGTACACTGGAGGGTTAATTTTTTGTTTACAAAGACAATGTTGCTATTGTTATTGAGGCAGGTGGGGAAATTCAGATGCACAGCATGAATCTGAATGGATGAGAGTTAGAAAGGCTGCTTTAGCTTGAGATGCAAGGTGATAGCTTAGACCCAGTAAAAGAATTTCAGTTGCATGGTTGGATAAGGAAGGCTGTGTCTTTGACACATTGTGTGGAAGAGTCTTGTGTGGTCTTGATGTGAGAACTGAGAGAGAATTCAGGTAACACCCAGGTAACAAGAATAAGTGACAGGCAAGATAATGGAATTGCCAAGAGCAAGACAGAGAACAGAATGGTGAGGAGTTAGGAAGAGAGCTAAGAAATTTACTTTTAAAACACTGAACTTGAATTGGCAGTGGAAAATCCCAAACCAGATGCTAGGAAGACAGGCCAGATCTGGGACAGAGAATCCCACTTCTAGGTCGTTTGCCCTAACCTCTCTAATACACAAACCTTCCTGCCCATCCACACAACCAACGTAATTCTTCATCTGCAGGAACATTTCTGGAGAGTATGATGCAGACAGAAAATGCAGAGTAGAGACTTGGAGGGAACATATTCCCTGGAGAGTAGAGAGAAATTGTAATAGGCATGAGAGAGGAAAGTTTCAAAGAAACCAGTTAAAATCAAGGTATATCACAGATCAACTTAGCTATTGCTTAATACTATTTCTTAGTAGGGGCAAGAAGGAGACAGCCTCCTCCCAGAAACTGAAGCCTTAACCTGCTGGGACCATGAATTTCTTGTCATCCAAACTGAATAAGTGCATGTCAAGGCTGGAGGAGGCTTTATGAATCTTTCAAGTGGCCTTCTGTTACTGAATGCTATAACTTTTGCACATCTTACCCAGGTCTGTATGTAGCCTCTTTCATATTTAATCAGGGCATAAACCCTGTAATGTGTTTCAGTGCTCCTCAACTCATGACAAATGATGTTTGCCCGGAGATGTCAGCTCCTATAGTCTCCAGGATGGTGTCACTAAACAAAAGCACTGTCTAGCACCAAGCACACCCCTCTGCCACAGCTCTAGGGTGAGCTCTGGGCCAGGACCTGTGTGCAAAATCCCTGTGCTGGAGTCTCAGCAAGGCTTTCTGAGCAAATGTCCATGTTGCTCAGCATTCAGTGCATCTTGGCTCTATGTAACATTTTGTGATCAGGTGACAATGACAAGAAGACACTCACCCAGAGAACTCCTTATCTAAGCAGGAAAGATGCTGATAAGACAAGGAGAATGGCTGTGACAAAACCTTCAGAGACAACATGGTGAAGTTAAGCACAATTTGCTTGGGTTGTGATTTTTTTAACTGCCTTTATTATTTTCAGAGTGCTACTTAACATTTCCTGAGTTAAAAACTAATATTTACTATCTGAAGTGTTATGAAATTATCCTGATTTTATGACTTGAGCAATGAAAATGTACAGTGGGTAATATTTATTCTCTCAGAGAGACCTGGAATTCTTGTTGCCCATTATTAATAAACTGCTGTTACTCCTAATATTTTTTAAGTTTATATGATTGCTTGATTGCAAATCTACTTTTTCTATTCCTTTTGGAAATCTTCAATGTCTCCTACAATGAATAATGAAAAATTAAACAGCGTGACTGTAGCAGGAGGACACTTAGAACAGGAAGATGAGCTGAGTCATGGGCCTTTTTCCTCTGTCATGCATTCCACAAGACCTCCCAGCATCACCAGCCCTGGCTCTGCTCCACAGCGAAGAACTCAGCATAGCGACTACCTACATGCAGAGAGAAATTTTATAAGATACAAGGTCTCTCTTTTTCATACAGGGAATGTGTTCTAATTTTAGAGTTCCCTATATGCTTTAATTTTTTTTAAATGATCTTGCAATCTACACTAAAATGCTGCTATGAATTTTATAAATTGATGTCCAATTTATGAAATGAGATGACTACTGAAAATGAAATGAAGAACTGCCTGTTCCAGCTCGAGAGCCTCTTTTCTAGGTGTAATTTTCTCTGTTTCATTACTTGTTATTTGAAGATCAGAAAATATCTTTTCCTGACCCTTCTGTAATGTGCTCTGTTACACTGAATTTAAGAATTGAGATAACAAATACAGAATAAGGAGAAAAAAAGAGACTCAGTATCAGCACCAGTGAACAGACTTTATTTCGTCTCGCTTCTTACTGCTTTTATACACCAGTCTGTCTCCAAAGTCACTGGAGATTTATATCTGCAGCCATGGCAGAAGAATTGGCCCACACATTGCAGGAGATGAATACTTCAGAAACAATGGACAAATAGTTCAAAACCTCCCCACTGTTTCTCTCCTCATAGCTGTAGAGGATTCCCATTCCCTTCAAGAACAAAATACATGGAAATATACCCAATAGGTATTCAAGAAATATTAGCCAATATTTGAAACTTCTCAGAAGTTTCAGAGTAAACTGAAAAAAAAAAACCCCAACCCTTTATGTTCTCAGCCCTGAAAAAGTGTCATCAGCACTTTAAACATCGCATTAGGCTCCCTTCCTCTTATGTTTTGGACTTGAACTAATTTAGTAGCTTTCTCTCAGTGTGTGTCTCAGGGGAAAATGTGCACAAGCCTATGATTTTCCATGCAACTTTTGCATCCCTGGGAAGAAACAAATGCAGACCCACTCTGTGTCATGGCAGCCAGTGCAGAGGTGCTGTCAGTGAATGCTCCTTGTCATGCGGGGGTTTCTACACCTAAAACATTCAAGCTTGCTGTATTTTTACCATTTCTCACTCTGTGGATGCATTCTAGATCCCAGGTGTAAACAGGCCTGCATTACGTTAAAAATAGCGTGGAAAGCAGAAGGAGCCAAAGCCATCACTGTAGGACTGAAGCCTCAAAAAATATCTGCAGTGACCTTGGCACACACCGGAAGGGACAAGGCTTGCTGACACAGCACCCTGCATGGGACACCTCTCCTTCTGGAAATGGCAGATCCCCTGAGAAGTCGGGAGGGCACATCAGCCCCAACACCTGTGGGCTGGTTTGCACCTCAGGCTGCCCAACAGATGCTGCCTGTCATCAGGTATGGCCACCACAAGCACAGCACTTAGGGGCCTCCACATGCTCTTTCAGTCCTGATCTTGGATGGGAGTGAGACAGAACAAGCAAAATGTGCACAAAATAAAATTATTAGGTGAAAATCATTAATCACAGTGCTGGATTACTGAGGCAGTTGTCATTAATTGTCTATAGTAGGAGAAAATTAGAGTCATGACCTTTCAGTTATTTCACATATGAGGCCAGAAAATACATTTATACTCATTCTGGTGTTTTTAAAAAATAAACTTGAGGTGCAAGTTATATTTATTTTTCCTATTAGTCAAATTTCCAGGATGTATAGTAGCAATCTACGTAGCCTGTTTTTATCATAGCTCCAAAATTCTCAACACAATTTTCAAAAATTCAACTTTTATAGACAGGAATTTTTAAGACCTTTAATGTTATTCAATCTTTAAGTAAATTTGTGACACTATATGACAAGTAACAATGACACAAATGTCAATAAGATTTCAGTGCTAAGGCAACGATGACTGAAAAAAATTTAAAATTTTAAAAATAAAAATGAGACAAAGAAAAATTTATCACTGGAAGTCAGAATGCTGTTGTGTGGGATGTTGCTTGTGCAAAAACATAGCTGTATATTGCTCATATAAAAGGGAGATAGAGCTTGCACTGTGAACATGTAGATATATCCTAGATAATACCAATGGTATTTTGCAATTAACTATTTCTCTTACTGTAATATCTGAGCATCATCAAATTGTATAAATATCAACAATTCACATAAAAAGGAGTATTTGGGATCATTCTTATCATTAGTAAAAGAATTTGCTGTTACCTTTTTCATTACATGGAACAGAGATTCCATGTGTATATTTTTATCACTTTTTTCTCGGTTCAAAAATGCACAATTCCTGAAGCATAAAGATCCAGCCAGAATCTGTACCTGAACCCAAGAAAACAAGAACAGAAAGTGAAATCAAAGAACTTGGCTGTTACCCTGGTGCGTTCCCAGCCTGCTCCCATCCTCCTGTTTCCATGGCTATCTGAAGCTGCAAGTGCTGCTGGGGTGCTTTGCAACTCCTGAGTGTCCTCAGATAGATAAGAATGAACTCATAATCTTTCCCTATGGAAAACAAGTTAAAAAGAAGGGTTAGAACTTGAGAGTGGATAACTCTAGTTCATAAATACACATTTTCCTGGCCTTGACCCAGGAGGGGGGAGGTAAACCACAGGGACAGCTTTTCTAGTTCAGATCCAGGGAAAACACGGATACAGCTTGTCAGATTTTATTCAGTGACAAATTCAGGATATAAATCCTTAATTTACTGTATGGATTTACCTTCACTTTTAACCAAAATCTAGACCTGATGGATTTGCATCTAGCCTCTCTTGAACTGTTGGGACTACAGCTTCAAAATGTGAAAGGAGATTAATGGGCACAAAAAGAAGGACACAAAAATTCTCCCAGGCAATAGAGTAGCTTCAGCCTTTTGGATAGAAAGGAAAACAATCTTCATTTGAATGGGGCAGCAGGGGAAGAGTACCAGATTTACTTTCCTACTGTGGTCAACACACCTGTGTTTCTGACTTCACCTCAGGGACCCGACCCCCGTGGTCAAATGCCATCCCAGGGCTGGCAGGGCTCTCTATTTTGTGCAACTAACAACTCTGGCTATACTATCTTTGGCCTGCCTACCTATATAGGAAGGGTGACATCTATTTTGCTGAGGGTCTTCTCTCCCCACACCTCCCTTAACCAGGAGAAAGGGAGCACTTGTAGCAGTACAACAACAAAGAAAAAAAGCACCTTATGCCACCTGGGTAAGCTGAGTTGTCTCAAACCAACCATCACATTTAATGTGAACTGAACAGAGAAAGGGGCTCTCTGTAGTGCAGCTTGGATGAAAAATGGTTAGCTATCAAAGGTGAGCAAACAAGGAAATGTAAGTGAAAAACAAAACAAACCAAGCTTTTTAGCAGTGTGATTTGCTTTGTGCATTCCAGGCTTGGCACCTGTTCTGGGAAGAGTTTCCAGATGCTTTTTTAGAAATATTTCCCTTTTATTTGTAAATTGTCAGACTAATGGAAGTGTTTATTCCTCTTAACAGAAATATCTACCCTGTGAGCATTTACCTCTGAGCTATGTGGCTGGACTTTATGGTCTTCAGAGAGTGATAGACATGCTGGAGGTCTCATCTCTCTCAGCTAGAGGTAGACGATCTGAAATATATTGGAAGGATCCTCTAGCAGAATTGCCCATCTTTTTCCACTGACTCTACTGTAAAACCTTCACAGTGAGGTCAGATTAGTGGCCTACAATGCAGACATCTCTGTACAGATCAGTCCTCCACCAAGAAAAATACTGACTTTTTTATGTTATAACAGATTTGATTCCTCTATCCCACCTCTCTCTTGACAAACAAAACACTTTGTCAAAGGAAAGTTTGAGCTAGAAGGTAAAAACACAGCTGGAAATTACTTTGGTACAAGGATTAATTTGACTGCAAGATAGTAGCATAAAATTGCTCCTTGCAGCCTAGCACTAAACACAGTATTTTTCATACACTTCTGAAATATGCTACTGATTTTGCTGATGACTACCATAGATTTTGGCTGGCTTTTCCAATTCATAACCATGACTCCTTGACTTTTTTTACATCCTGCCATTGCTCAGATATTAATGCAACCTTAGTGGCAAGTGTTCAGTAACCCAGATGAGATGCCAAAGGTTAATAATAACTTTTGAACAAACACTGCTGAAGTGGCAGTGCATACTTGAAAAGACACGATTTTTCCCAGCAGTACAATATTGTGTTTTAACTTTGTATGCAGAGAGCCTGTGGGTGTCTTTTTATTTGTCAACAGCATGCAACAGAGTACTGCCATTTTGCACTCTGGTGGGAAAGTGTTACTTCAACCTAATTGACTCGGTTGCTGCATGGAAGTTATTTACCTAGAAATACTACAGTAGAGGGCCAAATTGCTTTCAATAAAAAGATCCAATTACTCGAGATCTTTTACAGGATGAAGACATTGCATTGTAGCAGTAGCTACCCTCTATTGTTAAAGCTAAAATGATGTACAGAACAAACTCTCCTTAGGCTCTTACTTTCTCTTCGTTCTTGTAGGGCAAGACAGCAGGGCTGTTCACCAAAAGAAAGGGAAAGGAAACATTATTAAAAACCAGTCCATTTAGCTGTATTTGGATTATGTTCCAATCAGAGGAACTGAGGAACGAAAAGCACACAAATACTGAATTTCTTTTAAATAAGTTGACTTTATTTTGTATATTGTCTTGACATTTAAAAGCTAAGCTAGTAGACTGAGTCTGTGATTGAGTCTGTGCCATTCTGCTTTTAGAAGTCCATAGAAGAGCTGATCAGGTACTGCATATCATAGAAAAGAAAAAAACTAGGACTTAGCTCTAAACCAGGAAAAATAAAAAAAGAGGACTGAAAAGTTTCACAAACAAATCAGATTATTGTCAATTTTCAGAAACATGATGATACAACTAATCAATTAATTTCTTTGTAAACAAATAGGAAATACATGGAGATAACAGTCACCATGGGTATGTGAGGAACAGATTAAAAACTTCTCTTTCACAGTAGTATGACATGCTTTGTTAGAAGCAAAATATACAGGATTTACATTTTTACTTTCCCTGCCCTTTTGACTCTACCAGATAATGGTTTTGTAACCAAGCCTGAGGAACTTGGCAATGATGAAACCACAATAAGCAACAAAACAGGTTGGAAAACAATAATGTAGAAATAGCTGTTGGCAGTTCATGGCAAAACAAAAGGTGTTTGGAGAGGGGCTTGGCAATGTCCTGCCTGGAGTCTGCACAGAATTCACATGCAGTAAGAGGGACTAAAACCCACTGGTTATGGACCTTGACATCATTGGGAACTCAGAGGAGCTCCTGAGCAGAAATAGAGAAGCATTGTGTGAGGGATGGTAGTGCAGCACAGGAGCATCAAGAATAAGGCACATCAAGAATAAGGCACATCAATAAACACACCACTTGTGCCAGTGGCCACGAGGTTTCAACAGGGATTCTATGCCCAGAAAGCTCCATGCTACAGGACAAATCTAGAAAACCACAGCCCATGACTGTAAGAGAGAAAATACTCAAGAAAAGATGAGAGGTGTATTATAAAGCAAAATCTGTTCTGTTTGTTATTTGTGCTCTGTGAGTACATACTGTTCAGTGAAAGAAAGGCTGAGAGAACAGAGTGTTAGAGCTCTGCTCCTCCATTTGCTCCTTGGCTTTTTCCAAAGGTCACCAAACATCCCTTGCTGAGGCACCACCCAAGCATAGTTTGAGTGAGAGGTCACTTAGGCCTCTCTCAAGACACAGCAGGGATGTGACTGTGCCCAGCTTAGCTCTCTGCCACAGTCCTCTTTCACAAGTCCTGCTACAGCCTTTGTGCTCTCAAGAACCTCTCTCAGCTCTCCCAAATGCCAAAGGCCACATGCAGCTCACTGTCCTGCAATAGGCAAAACCACTGTGGTGGGTCACAGCACAGCTTTCACAGTGTTGTAGAGACTCCAGACTGGGAAAATGACATAGGAATGCCACTGCAGCCTCACAGATGGTACTGAGGACACCACTTAGAGCCAAGGGCTGCATCAGCCAGTCTGATCAGCCTTGGGCAGCCAGTTCTGCAACAAATGGAGGTGATTAATACTGCTTAGCAGTGTGACCATGATCTGTCTCTGTCCAAGCTGTCTTGCACAAAAGTATGACTAATTCTGCAGGTTCATTTGTACCTCCTGAATGTAAATCCCTGAAAACCAACCAATTCCTCATTTCTTATACAAGATCTGAACATGCTTGTTTTTTTAATTCATACCTACAACATAGACTTAATCGCTTATACTCATCATGTGATCAATGCATTTTTAATAACAGTTTTGTCTCCCTAAACCTTTTCAATAATTTCTTTCATACTCTAATAAAACTTAGAAATGGCTAAACAAAATTAAGTTCAAGCACTTTCATGGCACTAATCTGAAATCCAAAAGTATTTTAAAGACATTGTAATGTATGGTGAAAAACGCTGTGTCTTTCCTAGCAATGATTTCTTACTGAGGCATCAGTGAAGGTTACTTTGTTCTTATCATCAGATAATCCAGAATACAACCAGAACTGTTTTCAAGTTGTAAGTGGCAAATAATCATCTTTCTGAAAATTTTTGTGGTTTTTTTGGTTAATTAGCAAGAAAATTGCAGCTAATAATTACCTCATTTTTTTGATGTTGTTAATGCATCACTAGCAATGAATTAATGTTACTTCCAAGTATTTTAAGTTTGTGTACAAATACAAAAATTCTGGTGTTATGTGAAAATCATGAGGTGTCAGAAATAGTTTTCATCATAAATAAATATGAAAACTAGTGTTTTCATGAACAGCAGTGGAGAAAGAAGAGTGGAAGATTGAATGCAGATCCCTCATAGACTTGATTGAAATATAGGGTGGATGTTATCAGGATACAGCTTCTCCTCAAACTATAAAATTTTTGTTATAACAGATGCATATCTGAGAAGGTTTTGGTTTCAACAAACCAGAGCATTTTTGCATACATCAAGGAGTAATGGCCATAAAATGTAGCACAACAGGTTCCACCTCAACATGAGGAAGAACTTCTTTGCATGGAGGGTGGCATAGCACTGGAACAGGTTGTCCAAGGAGATTGTGAAGTCTCTCTCTCTGAAGACAATAAAAACCCACCTGTGAATGTTCCTGTGTCACCAGCTCCAGGTGACCCTGCCTTCGCAGGGGGAGGTTGGACTAAATGATGTCTAGAGGTCCTTTCCAACCTTAACTATTCTATGATTCTGTGATTTTTAATAAAAGAAATTAAACAACATTCCTAACCCTTTCTAGGGTTGGGACACCTACACATAACAGTTGTTAATTTATAGCACACTATTTCGAACAGAGTCTGCAGAATAAATGTTTAATGTCCCTGTTGTGTGTCTTCATGTCAATTACAAATCACATTACAATAATATGCCTTACTTTCTCTTTGGTCCTCAATTACAATCTTTCTTCCTAATTCTTCTTTAAAAGCCTGTATAGTGCACGTCCTTTTTTTTTTTTTTTCAGGTAAATGACATTATTTTAAGTTCATTCTAGGATCACACTCTTTTTTGCTTACCAAAAGGTAATATTCTGGGTGAAATTAACTTCTGATTTAATGTCATTGATCTCTTTGTATTTACTCAAGAAACGTCCATGAGGCTTCTTCTGGTATTATCAGCTACTTGCATGATTGTAGAAAATAATGAGTATAAATGTAACTAGATTTTCCCCTGGTGCTTATATAATGCAGGCTTCCCCTTCAGCTTTCCATTGCATTAATTCCCATGGGCTGATCCCCCTGTGTTAACAATCCAAAGTATGAACCAGGAATCCTCCAGCTGCTCATCCCATGAGCTGATGACACTGGAGCAGTTTTTTTGGGCTCTTTGTAACATGATGAGTTTCTTTCTTCTCATTCCATAAGGAGCAGACAGCACATTTTGGTTGCTTTACACCCTTAAGAATTTGTGTTCCCAGGGTGCATGAAGGCCAGTGCATAAGACAGCCAGCACTGATACATTCATGAGAGTAGTCTTCTGGGCAGAGTGCTGGTGCCATAAGAAAGTCAGCAAGGTGGTTATGGGTGTCTCTCCAGTTCACAGTATGCTCTGGGTCCTAATGAATATCTCACAGCATAGTGGGTCATGACATGTGTCTTCTTGGGCCAAGGACAATCCTCAATCCTATGAGTGTAAACACTGTTTGCATGGCAGGGAGCTGGGGAATTGTTTGTTCATTGCCATTGTCTTCGATGCCATTTTATGATCAAGTCTTTTCTTATTTGTGGCACAACTCTGTGCCACATTCCAGCTGAACTGAGTTCTTTAGTAAAGCACTCAGGAATCTAAACAGAGCTGGCCAAAATGGGTTTAGTGGTTTTTGAAGGATCCTTTCTGTATTTGAAACAAGGCAAATTCACCAATATGAAAGTATTTTGTAGGGCTGTTATAAAGTCCACCCAAATTGTTATTTTTGTAATAGCAACTATGCAAATGTTTGGAACTAGGAAATAGCTGTTTAAAAGACACAGTAAATAGGTGACAATTTGAAAATCTCTGTTTTATTTTGAATATAGTTGAATTCAGTTGCAGATCTGCTCATCTAGGCATATACCTGAATACCATAAAAGCATAAGAACACAGAGAACATTTTGTGCATTTTTATCTGTGTCTTTGATTGAAAGGTGGATACAAGTGAAACCAACAAGGAATGAAACCGATATTTTATTTCAGTTAGACTTTGATATTGAATGAGCTAAAATCATCACCTCTTTCAATATTAATATGGTGTCTGAGCTCACAGTCTGTTACCAGCAGTGAGCTTAAAAGGTGATGTAAAACAGAATGTTCTTTTCTTACTTTCTCTAGATTGCAAACACTTTTTGTAAAACAAATTAGTATTGCATAGCCTTTATTTTGTTCACTTCTCTGCAAAGGATTTGACCCATTTCAGAAATATAATTTTTTTTTTTTTTACAAAATGTAATGGTATACTGTATTCCTCAATAAGGAGAGGACCCCAAGCTATCCCACATGCAGTTGAAATGAAACTTCAGTCTTATGCCAACTTTTGGCAAGAGGACAGGGCAGGGCTTTGTTACCATGAGTCCTTATAGAGTTCTCCCAAGTTCTTTGTAACACAGAAGACAGACACACAAGTGTCTTCCCATATTCTTTAATATAATTTTCTATACCCCTCTGCTGAGTACTCATAAATCAGCTCCTTCAACCTGGAGCTCCTTTTCTCAGACCAAATCAACATTTCATCCTGGCTCCAAAGTCTCTGAGCTTAATGGCCGTGAAAATAATCTGTTTTACTGCTTGCCACTCTCCTGTAATCAACATTTCTGCTGTGACAACAATATCACCTCGTTCCTGACTAAACACCTCTCTCATTCTATCACAAATCTAGCCATTTCCTAATCTTGCTATATTATTTTCCCAGTAAAGTTCTGATTATTTTCCACCATCTCAAAACAAAAAAAGCTCAAGGCCCTCTCCACCAGCTCCTGCTTTGATCACTATAATTTCCCCTTGCGTAGTTTCCTCGGCACCTCCCCATCCCATACACACTGCTTCCTCCAAAACCAGTTTAACTTTTTCCATCTCATACATCCCTCACCTCCACTTTTAAGAACATCTTCACATCAAATTTTAACTGCTTACCCTTACATCTACACATCTTTACTTACACATGCCTCACTGTATGGCACAATTTCAGCTCTCCCACAAGTAGCCATCTCTAGCTAATTGGCTAATGCTAGGATGGGATTCTGCTTATGCTAAAAGCATAGTCATGTTACATTTATTTATAAATATCACCCTGGTAATACAACTTAGAGAGTTCTTATGCTTTTTCATCCACCTACACCTATTCATGTGGGCACATGCTTAGTTTTACACCATTGCTGCCTTTTTCAGTCAGGTACGTTTTGACAGAGCCATTTATCCATCTGAGTGACTCAATCAGACACAGGCCAAGAAAGAAGTTTAAATACACCCATTATGGTGCAGGATGAGTAACAGAACATAGTTTATGCTTCGTTTGTCAGTCACATTTATGGAAATCCAGTCTGTTCCAGAAAGTTAGACATGAATCCAGCTGCAGCAGGCGGAGCTTCGTTTTACGTGCCAGCAACTGGTATCACAAGGATTTAGTAGGTGTAAATGCCATCATACAGAAGTGTCACAAAAGTTCTTCTGCATTGCTAACAAATGTTCACCTTTTGCTCAAAGTAATTTCATTGAATTGCCACCAGTGAGGACCTAAAGCTAACTTTCCCCCAAGGGATTCATAAAACAAAGTGTGAAAGCCTGAAATAAAAATATTAGACAATATACTCTCTTACTGCAAAATACATAAAAAGGAATTACTCCTCAAAGTAATATTATCTTATCTCTGCGTATATCTCTTTCACCTGGAGGAAGTGTTTCCCTCTTTTAGGCTCTATTATGCAAATTTAATGTGGAATTGAGCCAGTTTTCTTCCAAATTCTTTTATAACAGAAGCATTTTCTGTGGCCTTTTATGGCTAGCCATGTGCCCTCAGGGTTGCAAGAATATCTACTGCCTTTTGTAAAGGAAATTAGAAATATGCTACATTTGAGATTAAAAAAAAAAAGACAGAGAGAGAGAAAGAAAAGATAAAAAGAAACTAGGGACATCAGGCAGATGGTGAAAAGACATCCAGCAGGTTAAATGAAAACACATTTTTTTGCAAGATAATCAAGTTAAGGGACAACATCTTGTTAAAGACCATAGGCCTTCTGCTGAGTAACTTCAGGAGCTTGTGATACCTCCCATGCAGGGAAATAACATGTATATGTATGCTTCATGCTTTCTGATCCTTTCTTCTTTTGTATTTAAATCTCACCTTCACATAAAACAAATTTGATGCTTGTGGCTGGTTTTGGAAATGCGAAGAGCAAAAGCTGCCGGCCAAAGATCTCTTTTTATGCAAGTGTCCTTTGTAATTAGAAGCAGAGCATGAGATACATATTTACATTAAAATTACTTACATAATCGATTTTTAAACTATTTCCCAGCATATTTCTGAGACACCAGTAGGTCCTAAAAACCCCTCTCCAACCTCTGGTCTGGCTTATTCTCACCACGAGTGATAGTTACTGTTCATCATCTTTGATGTAGCTTGACTGGTAGTTTAAAAGTTTTGCAACCTTGGAGATTTGGAGAAAGACGAGCTTTTAAACATTTTTTAAAATAAAGTGTGTTAGCTAAAATTTGTTGTGGTGTTGAGATGTAAAAACAGTCTTGCCTCCTGTACAGCTTTATTTTCATGCAATGAAACAGCCTAGCAGAAATATTGTGGTAGGAGGGGACCCACGGCATTTAGGTTTCTCCTACCAGCTACACCACCAGCCAGTTGAGAAAATTACTCTCTTACTGCTCCTGCGATAGTTTTATTTATCTATCTTCTGAAATTATCTGAAGTAATTACAGCTCTTTTTTTTTCCCCTGGGACAATACTGAACTTCTTACATACATGAAGGAAATATATCAAAACTCTGAATATTACAATACAGTCTGGATTTGGATTCATATGCTATACAACAAAAAAGCTCATCAGTAATTCAAGCACTCTAACAAAGTGCTGCAAATTTATTTCCATCAATGAAGTTGAAAGATGACAGTACCTGGAATGGAAGAGTGGGAAAGCAGGGATATTCACCATCAACACTGCAAGAGGAGGATGAGCAGATTTTTTTTTTGGTTGTTGTTGCATACATTTTCTCAACAGCAAATTTTTATTGATTACTGGACTTCAGCTTTTCTAATTCAATTCCCAAACCACAGCTTATTCATGGTGTGCTTGCAGGAACTCTTTTTAGATTTACATAAGCTTGTGACTATTATCTGAGTTTTAGAGTTTTTCAGCTACTCTGTTACTTGAGGGTAATTTTAGCTATAGTTTTGTACTAGGGTAGTTTAGCCAACTTAAAACACAGACAGTTTCAGACTAATATCTACAGTTTCTCTCTACTTAGGTTCTCAAATCCCTTGCACTGCATGAATCTCCTGTATCAACAGCTGCTCTTAGTAGACAGTTATGCTTTTCTCATCAGTGAGCTATAGACATACAAATTTATCATGTCCATATTCTCCTTATGAGTCTCACTTATAAAAATGGATTTATATTCCCATAATCTCTAGCTGTTTCCAAAAGGTACCTGTTCACATGCAGCTAATACCACAGTTTGCAAGCAGCTATCAGAATATGAAAACAAAGCAAAAAACCACTTAGCATGTACTTTGCATCTCTAGCCCATCATTCCCTTTCCATCTTCTTGCTACCCATCCGACTACCCAAATGGGGAAATTCAGTATATGACTTCACAGATTTTAAATTGAAAATATTTTTCCTGAGGAAGGGAATATGCTGTATTTCTTAGCATAAGCAAAGTACAAAAACATTTGGACTGCAACGCTTGATGCAATCTCTCTACAGACATTCTTGCAAAAAGTTTTACTGCTTAAGGACAACTTTTAATATCCTTCCTCTGTATATTTCTCTTTAGTTGTAGGTGCCATTTTTTTAAGGAGGTATTCCACATTGGCCAAATTTGCTTACTATACTTCCTTCAAAGAGGAGGGTCATTTTGCATAAAAACTGCATTATAGATTCACAGAACCTCTGAATCACAGAATGGTTAAGGTTGTAAGGAACCTCTGAAGATCATCAGGACAATCCCCCTGCTCAAGCAGGGCCACCTAAAACCAGTTTCTCAGAACTGTGACCAGACGACTTTTGAATATCTCCAAGCATGGAGACCCCAGAACTTCCTTGGACAGCCAGCACTTGGTCACCCTCACAGTGAAAAAGTGTTTTCTGATGTGCAGACAGAACCTTCTGTGTTTCAGTCTGTGCCCGTTGCCTCTGGTCCTGCCTGAGGACACCACTGAAAAGAGCCTGGCACCCTTCTCTTTAAACACTCCCTCCAGGTGCTCACACATATTCATGAGACACCCTCTGAGCCTTCTCTGGGCTAAACTCAGCTCTCAGCCTCTTGTTATGGGAGAGATGTGCCAGTCCCTTCATAATTTTGTTTCCCTTCACAGGATGCTCTCCAGTGTGTCCTTGTCTCTTTTGAACTGGGAAGCCCAGAGCTGGACACAGCACTCCAGGTGTGGCCTCACCAGTGCTGAGCAGAGTGGAAGGATCACCTCCCTCTACCTATGGGCAACACTTTTCCTAAAACAACATAAATCTTTGCTGTTGACCAGAATGCTCCAAAGACATATTTAGTAGGTGGTGCTGACATCTTCTTGATACTTCATCAGTCTGATACCACAGATTCCTAATCATACACTCTTTTCCTCTTGAGTGCTGATTATGATTTTGCATACAGAAATGAAGTGACATAGCAATCACTTATGAGTTTTGTGAGCAAAAATCACGAGCACATGTAAATGAGACATAGCATTGACCTGCCTTCACACAATAGAGAATAAAGTGCCAGCAATCCATTCAAAGAAAAAAAACAACTGTGGCTCATATTTTCAGGACAGAATCATTTTCTAAAACTATATTTTGCTTTAAGTCTCAAACAAAGAGCAAGACTTTAACTGGGAAAAAAAAATTAAGGGGGAAAATACATCTTCTAAGCAAAAAAATCAAGTCCAGATTTCTTTGTTACATAGGCAAATATTTCTCCCATTCTAAATTATGGGAAAGGAGAGTTTGCAATAATGAGGTTTGTGGATGGTAAATTACTTTGTTGGGTTTTACCCTTTTGTGCAACTCCTAGTGCAAAATGACTCCTCTTCTGCTGCCATAAATCTTACTTGTGAAGCATACATGTAGATAAGCTTTCTAAGTTTAACACCTCAAAGTGAAAACATTGGCTTTGGCACATTTACTTTCCTAACAGCTGGTGCCATTGTTGCAGCAAGAAGGCTTGACTTTAAAGTCAGGAGTAGTGCAAACATCTGGAAGTTTACTTGACCAAATATAAGGTCATATAAGACATTCTGCTGTACCTTTGGGCTCCGAAGTGGGAAGTGACAGACAGGGTCCCGGATGTACCGTGTGATCACCAATAACTATGATTCGCTGAGGTAACCAACCAACAGAGAGTGAGAATTGACCACAGGACATAATACACGTGGTATTGCCAGTGGAAACAGGAAAATGTCAAGACTGCTCTAAAAAGGTAGAGATCTTCCCTAAGAGTCCATATCAAATTCTGGCCAGTTGAGCCCAAGGAAAGGTTGCAGAGATCTAACACTGCAAGTATGTTCAAGAGTATGGAAAGACAGGAGAACATGACAGAAAAACTTCATTTATTTATGTCAGCAAAATGAAAGTGGAAAGGGCATGTAATTGGTGTTTATAAATAAGTATGGCAGAAGAGAAAGCAGGCCTGAAAGAATGAAAAAAAACCCAAAACTAAACAAAAAACCCCATCCCATATGAGAATGATTTTTCAGTATCAGCACAAGAACAAATTTCTGGAAATCAGAAAAGGGATTCTAATGACAAAGGTATTGGAGCAACCTTCTAGTGATACCAAAAGGACTACTTCTCTTTTTGTATGTAACTTCTCAAATGCATGAAAGGATCAAAGTAGCTCTCCATAAGAGCAAATGATCCAGGAAGTCTCTTCCAGATCTGTAACACCATGGCTACACCTCAGTTCCAGAACTGCCCTGGATGAGTAACTGCATACAGGCTGAAATAGCTCATGAAGTGCTAGATGAGATATATCTGTAGCAATAGTTTCCTCCTAAGCTGGTAGCAGTTCCATTCTTATCATGAACAGATTTTTATTTCTTGGCTGCCAGTGTTTCAACTAGCTAGATAGCTGCTAACTATCTCTAAGTGCCAGCAGCAGCTCAGCTTAACCAGAGTGAGCAAATGGGAGTCAGGACTAGCAGCCAGTAATTCCAGCCAATTCCCACTGCCTTTCCTTGGAGACAAGCAGCTGCTAAAAAAAGGGGTGAACACGCACGAGCCAAAAGCAGGTTACACTTCCAAAATGCTTGAGAAGTGCCACTCTGGAAAGATGAATTGATACAAGATGCTAACTAAACTTATCCTCACCACTGGAATGCTCAGTGACATGAACCCCATACCTGATACCCTAAGCAAGCTGTAGACAGAAATCAGCTTTCCTCCCTCATTAGCTTGTACAGTGGAAGAATTACTTCAGAGGTTTTCAGCATATATGTGTTTCAGCTTACAGCACTGATAACAGCTCTGACCCTGACAAGGTTTAAATCAAGCTAAGCAAGAAATGAAGAACTTCTTTTCTGTTCTCAGTTCCCTTATAAGTTATGGTTATATTTCCAAATGCTCCATTCCAAGTCGTAGCAATAAAAAGTGACCATACTTTTGCTCCTCTTATCTGGCAGCACTTTGTAAAGGTAGTAATTTTTTGTCATTTTTTATGTTCTTCACACCCTGCACAATGGCTGATTTCACTGTCAAGGCACATCTAGACTGGCACATATCTGTGTGTGGTTTAACCACAGGTTTATTGAAGTGATCATGGTCATTACATCTTCTTTTCCTTGAATGTGTATAATCTCACACACAGCTCTACTATTATCACTGACACGAGGATATCTGAGTGGAGTAATTTTAAAGATTAATTCAAAATATCGCATAATATTTCATCTAATGGCACAAAACTGATTTACAGTTTTTCAGAAAATTTATTTGCACTGTTATATAGCATGGTTAATAGCTGAGGTCCATAAAGACTGCAATCAAGACATTCCATCAGGTTTTATATCTGTCTGCCTTTTACTGATAGGTTCCTTCTCTACTATATGTGCCCTTTAACATGAATTATCTCTTCATTTCTAGGGAGTTAATGCACTCTGTCTCTGTTGTTACAGCTACTAGTGGATCATTCACATGTTACATACAGGGTGGCACAATTTTTCCAAATATCAAATTTCCACTATTTCCAAAAATGTGAAATTCTTAATTATGTATTTGCTGTACATTAAGCTAAAGTAAATAAATGAGATTTGACAAGATGGAGATGATAGTCTTAAGCCATGCCATCTGGGAACAGTGGGATTTGTTTACAGTTTCATTTCTCACTCCTAATCCTACCGTGTCCCAGCATGTAAAGATCTGTTAAGGAACAGTGCCATCAGCTAAAGCATGTTGGATATCCTGGAGTGGCCAGGAGAACTGGACAGAGGGTTGTTGCAGTGTTCAAAAAATTACAGTTAATTTACAAGCTCTCAGAGAGCCCAAAGTTGGAATTGCCACAAATGGCTTTGATTCTTCATCCTTTTAATGTGACACAACCTCAGAGTTGCATAATTTTTGTTTCAAAATTCAAAACTTCAGAAAAACTCAAAACTGTTGGCAATCTGCAATAAGAAATGGCTTGGGTTTGACTTGGGTTTATAGTCTTCTTTGTAAAGGAAGAAGAAGTTGTGCTTAGGAATGAAGAGCAAATGGAAAGAAAGAGACCCAATGACACATGAGGTGGAGGTCAAGCCCAGGCTCAAAAGTTGATTCCTGTTGCTGGACAAATTATTTGATTTCTCTATATACAACAGAGATTATTATGTCTCCTGGAGTAGAGGTAGCTTTTTAAAGGAGGTTCTCTTCTCTCTTCTCGTATACAAGAAGCTTAGCAACAAAGGGCTGTGACTTTGGTAGAAGCATCTACAGTCTCCTAGAAGGATATAGTATTTGCATGGAATTTGCTTTGAAAGGAAATTATATCCTAATAGCTTTATTCCTGTCATTCTGCTCTTTTCTGAGCTATACTAAAGCTCTGAATTTTATCTGAGTCCTTGAAAAGCCTCTCATTTAGCTATTTAATTTATATAATACATATGATCTTGGCAGTTGGATGCTTTACAGGAAAGAAAAAATTTAATATTACATAAGCCACCCACAACAGGTAACAAAAGCTAAATTACTGCTGTTGATGCTTTTGAAAACCTTGACAGTCAACTTAACAAAACAAAAACCAAATCCATCAAAAGCTAAACACAGCACACAAAATTTGCTTTACACTCTCCAAGCCACAAAACTTGGTTGGATTCAAGTGACAAACTGGAAAATCCTTCTGCTGGAAAAAAGACTGTCCTGGTCTTGCTCACACCTAGGACCAGGCTGTCTGGTGGAGATCCCTCACTGCCAGGCAGCCTGAATAATGAATACAGACCTGCTACAGAGGTATTTGCTTTTGAATAGTGTAAGCATTTTCCTTCTCTGGAATGTGAGTGTAATGTTGGTAATACTCCCTTCAAGGAAAAAGTGAGTAAGATTCAGCACCCCCAGTGAAATGGACACAAGTCATAGGGAGTCATGAGCCTGTAATACATCAAACTGCTGTTTCCCTCATCCCAGGCAAGATGAGTGCCATCCCTTAATTAGTTTCACATGGACCATATGGCTCTACAGTTCCTGAATGCTGGTTTTACATAATTAGACAAACCTCTGGGATGTAAAGGATATTCAGTTCTCTGTGTGCAGAGAACAGTATAATAACTGATTTAACTAGACTTACATCCAGAACTGTTTAGGAAAATAAAATCTCACTTTGAGAGGGAATGTGATCCTATGAATTAACACCAAGATGAGAAGTAGTTTGCTCAACTGACTGTTACTGAAATGTCACATGTACTGGGACTGCACTGGGAAAATCATGAGCTTCAGCAAGATGCAGCTTGCCACCCCATCTAAAACACTTCCCGCTCCCAATTAGTCAGCCATGCAGCTGGCCTAATCTTCAGAGGTGTTGAGCACCTGCAACTCATTCTGACTTCCACATCTAAAAAACAAATTCTGTGGGAGGTGTGAACAAGTATTATCTCTGAAAATCAAGCTATTTGGGTATAAAGGTAGTAATTTCATGCACTTTTTTGGTTGTTTTGCGGGGTGTTTTGGGGGGTGGGGGGAGTGGTGGTGGTTTGTGTTTTTGTTTGTTTAAAAGGTTCTGGCTGCATTATGCTTTGGTTTTCTCATTTCAGAGATCATAACAGTTTTACCAGGTTCATAGGAGCATAGCATTTGTTACTTTGGAAAACACTAAATAAATGTTGGATGTTTTTAGGTTCTCATTGCTTCTGCAATGAACATGTTTATGACAGCTGTTGGCTCCAGAAGGCACTGGGCAAGGTTGGCTTCACAGGCTGCTCTGAGGGCAAAGATTCCCAGTATGCAACCAGTTACCACTTTCATCTGGCAAAGCCACACTGTGGCCCCAAGGCTGTGCATCACTACCCCAGGCAAAGACCTGTCTCTGAAACATTCAAGTTCCTATGTGCACTAAACCTAAATAATACAGGTAGTGATCACAGGAGCTCACAAGTCCAGCAGTAATTCCATAAATAATTCAGCTTAGGAGTTCAGTCTGCATGATCAGCACGAAGTTGAAATGTAAGAATACCATTAATACAGATATCTAACATCTATTTGTGGGAATATTGTGTAAGTAGTATACCCATAATAGTCTAAGGGCAGAAGTAAAACAAAGTTTGTGGGGAAAAGTGAAATATTTCATTAGACTAGTCTGTTAAAGCTGGAATCAACAATGAAGTGATTGGACACACAGCCCCACTTGAGGTCTGGAATAGAAACAGCAGCTGTGAAAGCTGAAATTAACCCATCAGGCTGTCTGAAACAAACCAAAAAATAGTAAGTACCTGTGAAGACAAAAAGCTTAGTAAATATTCTGGACAAGAGTGAGAAATCTATTTATCCCTCTTCAAGATTAGAGTGGTTATGTTGGGATGGAATGTGTTAAATGGTAACAGGTCTCAAGAGAGGCTTTAATCTCCTAGTACTTGCAAGAGAGATGATTTCTAGTACCTGTTCTCCTGTTTTGGTGTTTCGTTGTGGCTCTGTGTGAATAAATCAAAAATCTCAGAGGTGATGTGTCTGCATTGAGAGAATTATCCTCCACGGAAAGATGAAAGTTTCTGTTGATCATTGGGTGCATGAGTTCATCCTGGTGCATCACAGCTGTTTATTCTTGGCTGTTGTGTCCAGGATGACTTGTGGCACAATGGATGGGCTGTAAAAATGTCTTGTAAAGGCTCCAAGGACTGCGGTTGTGAGAGGATGTGATGTCAAATTCAGTGTTAGCTGTGCAAATATAGTGGTACATGCTGGCCCTGAGTATCTGCTTCTGGGGTTGAAGTTAGTGAGGCTACAGCTGCATGAATTATAAGAGTTCTGATTTTTCTTTTAATTTAGGGTTTTTTAAATTGTTAATGATTGATTTTATAGGTCCCAGATTAAGCTGTTAACAATAGTGCTTGACACTGTTTTCAGTTCTTGTAACTCATGGGTGCCAACCACCTGCCAAGGGAATACTCCTGTCCAGTAAAGACTTATATAATTAAAATTATTTCCATGAGTGATCTTTTCAGAGCAAATGAGGTGAATTTTGAAAAGCTGAACAGGTAGGCATATTTATCTGTAAGTGTCTTACTACAGTTGGTAAATTGTATTTTGATAATGATCAGATTATCTAAGGTGATTTCAATGTGGTGATATTCAAGAGAATTTGATTGAGGGACAGTTGTTACTGAATTTGATAAAAATCAGTGAGGAAATCCGTATTTTCAGTGCAAATTATAAAGCTTTCACTTAAATATATAAAATAGACAACAGCCTTAATGTTAAAAATAAATATTGGATCTTTTTAGTTTCCTTTACCTTTTCTCTCTTCTTTCTCTCTCTCTCTCCCCCCCCTTCTCTTTTTTTTTTTTTTTTTTTTGGTAGGTGAATCATAATAAGGTCAAAATCTTATAGAATTATCTTATGCTTATACTGTGTCCATTTTTAGAAAAAAAATTTGAAATGAAGCTGCAAGGGGTAAGGATGAACAAGATGACTTCTGATTTGTGTGGGCTGGAGCCTCACTGGAGTCTCATTGTGGAGACATACTGAGGACAAAACAGGATAATTTCAGAGAGTGGAACATGGTGGACAGACTAGGAACATTGCAAGTGGACATGACAGTACTATAGTGGGTAGGAAGTTATGGTCATTAACTGGTTCACTGGAGAGAAAATATTTTATTTTCTGCACAGTCTTCCTTGACTTCATTGGTCATAGTGTCATCTAGTTGCATGTTTGCACTACTTGTGATTTAGGACAGACTTTCTTTTTGAGACAGAATAAAATTCTGAGTGTTTTGTTATTTCTCTTCTGGCTCTTTTCCTTAAGTAATCAACAGAGTAGTCCAAAAGGAGGGTTTTGTCTCAAGGCTACAAACCCAATGTTTCCTTGTCTTCTTCCTGAAATTGCTATAGGAGAAGGGGTACCAAAATTAAGTTATGGCTTGCTAAAGAAGTATGAAGGAAAGTCAGCAAAGTAACTCGAATTCCTCATACAGAAGCATTTAATCTGGTTGTCCCTCTTAGGAAGACATTTTGGCTTTAGGAGCAGACAGTTCACTTTGGGTTTGCAGATATTTCATCGACTGAAGATGTTTGAATGGTTCTATAACAGGTAGAGGCTGGGGCAGCTGCTGTTGTGTTAGTTGGTTCTTGTGCTCAGTGCCTGTCATGGTTATTTTTATGGCATTCTGGAGTCTTTTAAAGTGGTTGGGGAAACTTCAGCAGCACTTCATTTTAGCCGCCTTTTTGTTTTAGTTCATTAGTTTGTAGTGGTTAGAGAAAGGAAATTATTGTCCAGGATTTTCTAGCATTCCCATGCATACTCCTACAGTGTATTTGTAATTGTGAATCTTATTCTAAGGGTTACTGATGGCCACGTCCTCTAGAAGGTTACTATGATCCTGGAATAACTTCATAAAGTAGAAGAAAAATTTTTGAGTTAACAATTTATCACCCCTCCCTTTGCTAAGATACTGTCTCCATTTCACAGACACCAGCTGCCTTTTCTATTTGGTAATCTAACTTGTTAACATAAAGAAATTAGGTTCAGAGTAATTTCTCTCTACCTGCATTTATCTTTGAAGTTTTCAGCTTTCATTTCAGACCTGCAAAAGACTTGGCATTCCTGAAAGATACCTATTTTCTCCATCCACAGTAACTGGGTCAATAAAAAAAGTATTACCTCTGTCTTCAAACCTTGCTTTGATCTAAGCCACCATAGCTCCTGCTTGAAGTGCAATGGCACACTTCCAGGTTCTCAGCTGAGGCAGAAGGTCAAAAGGATTACAAACAATTAAACACACCTTAATCCCCATTAAAAGGTGGTGAATCACTGAGGAATGTCCAGAGCAGATCAAAAGCTGTTGCAAGGAGATGAGCTGATAGAGGGAGGCTCCGTAGAAACACCAAGAGGATTCTGGTCTTTCCAACATCCCCATGCAAAGGGTAGACAGCACCTTAAAAATGGAGATGATTCATTTTGCTTTTTAACAGGTATTTTTTACCAGTAGTGATTTTTCTGAAAAAAAAAATACTTTAAAGAGACTGCCTACTCATTTTGTTATTCACTATCCTTGCCCTCAAAGGGAATGGCAAAAAAAAAGTATGGGACCTGCTGTCAAGCACACAGAAGACACAGAATTATTAGGTAAAACCTGCAAGCCAGGAATGACAGCTTCACGTAGTCATGTCCCAGGCCATGCCTTCATGTGGAAAAGTGCACAGCTAGAGTCTGAGTCAGAAAATACCTAAAACCTACGACGAAGAGAACACTATTTAAAAAGCTGGATGTCTTAGGGATGCTTTTCAGATGTCATCTATGATAATGTCAATGAATTAGGCATTTAGAAGTGTCAAAGTTTCCAGAGCTCAAAAATATTTTAAAGAGGAACTGATGTGTTTGTGCATCATAGAAACATCTAGAACTCTCTTACTCATGAGAAAACAAAACACTAGAGCTTTGGCAGTACTGTTGCCTTGATGTACCATCCCACAAGCTAGGCAAAAATTTTCTGAAACCCTCAACAGTAGATGGTTTCTTGATTTTCCAATCCCCCTTATAAGTTTTCTTAGAGCACTTGATAACTAGCCACTGCCAGACAAAAAAATGTCAAGAATATCTGGCCTGTTGTTTTAGTAGGGGAAAAATCTTCCAGTCCCCAAAATCTATGATTACCTGAAAGAAATGAGAATGTAATGACTTTGAAATGGTTAGCAAATGAAGGGAGGAAAAGCATTATTTCAAGTTGATTTTTAGCCTGTAATTCTGCCACAGGTAGGTATAAAAGAACATCTTTTATTCTGCCTATGGCTATCATAAAATCCAATTATTTTTGTGTTCAAGCTTTGTTTCAAATAAAGTAATAAAGGAAGGATTGATGGGGCTGGGCAAGAACTTGTGAATCCTTTCTTTTCCAGGCTCCTGGATGAATCATAATCACACATGTCTGAGTAATCAATTTCACTGGTACTGTGCCCAAACTCCCCAGCTGTAACTACGACAACGCAGTTAGAGATTGATGTCTTCAGAAAAAGAGAAGAACTTAATTCACCCATCTCCTTTACACCCTGCTAAGAGTAATTAAGTGCCTTTTAAGCAAGGTAGCAGGAGATAACCTTCTAGCACTGGAGTGACCTCTGCAAAGTGGACATGAGACCACAGGGGCAAGCTGTGTTCTGTCTCCACCCTGTTGCTTTGTAATAACTCTGTAATTAGGGAATGCTGTCAAAAATTATATGTTACATTTTAATTAAAGAGAGCACTGCAGCATAAATACAAACATACATATATTCACATGTGTGTGTATAGATGGATGGATAGTACACATATATGTGCATAAAATACCTAATTCTGCTGGTAAAGGATACCTTAATTCTGGCATTTTTTTACTTTGCAGTGTTTGGCCTTGCCACTGCCACAGTTTCACTTTTATCTTATTTTGCTGGTGCAAGGGAGCCCACCAGGTTGCAGGCTGTCCTGGGTTTAGTTAGGCCTAAATTTAGGCTTTAGTTTTATAGAGCAGGCCTTGGATTAGCAGCTGATTCAAGCTGGGTCGGGCTAGCTGACTTCTACTGGCCAGTGATATTCCATACCATGTTCTGATGTCATCCCAGTATAAATACAGTAGGGTTGGAGGAGTTTTGTCTTTTCTGATCATGGCTGTAGCCCTAGGATGACATGCTGCTGCTGTTCTGCTGAGATTAGGCCTCACTGCCACCCCACCGCTGTTACCTTAGGAAGTAAACATTTTATTGTTAGTTTTTCTTCTCTCCTGCCAGGTGTCTCTTGGGATGTTCTTTTGGGGCGTTTTGTGGCTGGGGTGGTGGAATTTGTGTTTGGTGGGAAGTGGAGAATTGTTGTTGTTTCTAACTTTTGTGGGGGTGTGTTATGTTGTAGTTTGCTTTTAATTTTCTCTCTTTTATGTAAATACATAAACCAGCTTCTAGTTTAAGTTTTGGTATTTTTCTCCCTTTTCTCAGTAGGGGGAGGGAGCTTTGCTGTCTGGTTGAATACTTGGCATTTTGTCAAGGTTTCAAACCAAACCACAGACCTGAATGACCTGAGCAATCAGTGCTGCAAGAGGACAGCATGGACAGGACAACCAGGAAACCTCACTCTGCTGCTGACTCCACCATCACTTTCTACTGTGACCTTGGGTCACATCACCGCTGTCCTGGCAAATCCACCTCTAAAGTAGGGATGGCACATACTCGTTCTGTTTGAGCTCATGTCAACCAGCTGTGTCACTCTGACCATAGAGGGAGCTGCTCTTCTTCCAGTCTGTGCCCAAGTGTCCTCCATCAATCTGAGAGAGACGTCCAGGCATGACTGGTGAATAATGCAGTCTGAAAATAGGAAACAGCATATGAGGCTATAAGATACTCAGTTTTGAATTAGAAAAAGGGAAAAACACTGGAGAATTTAGTGTGGTTCCATACATTAATGAGTCTGGAAAATATGAGAAAGTTCTATAACAGACTGAACAATTGAACGTATCTTCCTGTGTGGATCATTTTCTGTGATTTGCTGGAAGGGATCCATAGCTGCTGAGGATAGTTAATAGCTATTACTTAACATCTGCTGCCAGACAGAGAATTATTCATGCAACCCAAGCTGATGCAGGCACCAAACATACCTTCTTTGAGACTGGCACTTGTGCTCTCCTGAATTCATCATCAGTCACTTAACCACATATCTCCAGTAAAACACTGAAGTCACTTTAAAAGTGTCATGCAGAAAGCTGATTAAATGCTTACCAGTACCAAAATGACATTTTACTACAGCAAAAAATTATCTTACACATTACTATCTTTGGGTCAAGAGAATTTCAAAGTGATATGATTATTAACCAATTAACATTTTCCTTTTCCTGTTTCTCTTGAGTAGAAGTTTACTATTGGGACAATTAACAGCCACTGATGATTTCTATTATATGCTGTAAGAATTTTGGTAAAACAATCCTTATTTGCAAAAAAGAAACCCTTCCCTAAACACTTTAGCTTCTTCCTTCATCACCTGTAAATAACAGGTAAAATTAAAATGCTTCTGGATGTCCGACCTTTGTTATACTGACTAGTCACAATCTCTTCTGAGGTGCTATTCTGTCAATCCAGAATGATTTTAATGGCCCCCATTAATTCTTCTAGAGAATGCAAATTTGCCTTGGAGAAGGAAAAACTTTATTTCACTGGCTAATGTTTAAGCCAAGAGACATAATAGATAACCAGTATCATTTCACCCTATTTCTCTTTTAACTGCAGTTATATCTTCCTCTTACTCCTGAATGGTACGGAGAGAGACCATCAAGTTAGCACAGGAAGAGGAAGAGGAAGGAACGCAGTGCATGTTTTCAGGTGAGAGTCTATAATCCCATCTCTTTATGTCTCTCTCTGTCTAAACTGTTTGTACCAGAACAGACCAGAGTAGACTGAACTACATCATAAGTAGCAGAATTCATCTCTGATATTGTCTTCTATTGCTATTTGTGTCAGGTAATCACTTTCGTACCAAGAACATAGTTTTCAGAAATGAAAGAAAGAACCTATTTTTTCTCCTAGGAAGTCCTCTTATTTACCACTCCAGCAAAACCCCCCACATTTTGCAATTTTTTTCATTATTTCCATTGTGTTTTTACATGGGGAAAAAAGGTTTGGTTTTTTTATAAGAACTCTATACAGCATGGGTTCTAGGCCCACAAATAACAGGGAAAGTTAGCAACTGCTTAGGATGGTTTGGAGTCTGGATTGTACTTAAAATACTGAATGTTATCTAAAATTTTTCCCTCTGTGCACCTTTTCTATAACAGATACACAAAGGAAATTTATGATAGAGCCATTGCAAACACCACATAGATAAAGACAAGATAAAAAAATTAAAAGCAGAATAACAACCTATTTCAGAAATAGAGATTTCATGTTAGATACACAATATACCATTCTCATTATCACCATTATTCATAAGGATGACTCACACTGACAACTGATGTCTGTTTATTTTAAATCTTTTTCCATTTATTGTTCTCTACAGAATCAGAGTTGATAAGGTGACAGTTTTCTTTTATGCATTGATTATAAAAGGAAAATAGAATCTCCCTCATTTCCATGAGCAAGTAAGCATAAAAAACTTGCCTGTGTTTCTTTGTTTATTACACATTACAGAATCAGCATGGGGTCAGGAGCAGTCAGCATTTATCCAAGCACACTGATGCATGGGTTTTTCCAGAAGAACTCACATTAAGTTTATGGTAAACTATAGTTGTATATAGAATATTAGGCATCTTTTGTCAAAAAATATGACCAAAATTAGGACCAAAAATTTGACCAAACCATACCAGACATGGACTTCATTTGGTTGTACTTTAGAACTTCTATACATTGAGAGGGTTTGTGCTTGTTTGTTCCTTTCATGTTAAAACAATTCAAAACTCAATCAGCTAATAGCATTGTGTGAGAAAGAGAAAAATTACTACGGTTGGTTCATTTTTTCTTCATGTATGATCTGTGATTTTTTTTTTAATTTAAATTATAACCAATCATTTTATGCATCTGAGTCCTTGCCATAGATCAGAAATTTTCATATAGAACTTAAACCTTGCATGTGCACTCGCTGTTAAAGGAGGTCTTCAGGTCTGGTTCAGGTGGAAAAGGTTATTTTTCTGTTATTTCCTCTAGACAGAAGCTCAAATATTAAGTCCAAATTCCTACATACACTTTGAACATTCTGAATATTTTACCTAGAAACTACATCTGTTTTCTGCATGTGATGGATTGGATTACATTTATGAGTTTGGTTTTTCATTTTGCTAATGCACTGTCAATTTGGCAATCAAATTCATCTTGTAAGCAGCTGGTATTGTAGTAAGACTTTTCCCTGATACTGAGAAAGAGTTAAAGCATACAGGATGCTTTTGTTCAGCCATTATCTGCATGACTAATTAATATTACAAGGAAACAGAAGTCCTAGTCTAGCACAGACAGCTCCATGTTCAACTCAACTGCTTTCAGAAAGCCAGTTATTGACTTCCCTCATGCATTGTAGAGCAAACAAAAGCTTAAAGCTCTGGACACTACCCTGAGAACTGAACACTAAAAAAAATATCCCTGCTAGTATGCATTGGCTAAATACTTTATGGGATCTACCCCTTGGACTGTTGATTTGCATTCATATTTGAAAAGATTGTTCAAATTGTTTGAATTCTTTAGTACATTTAGTTCTCAGTTTTGTAGGGTTTAGGAATGAACTTCTGTGGTCAGACAAGAAATTTATAGCAAAACTTAGTGTTTCAAGACAGCCGGTATACATAAATGCAGGGAAACTGCAAATGCTGGAATGAATTGCATTTATATTGCAAATCTTGTTGTCAGAGGAAGTTACTTGCTGTATCTTAGATGCTCACTCTTTACCAGATAGTTTGCTGAATTTAAAGGGCAAGAATCATATCCTTCCTCTTGTCTCCAGTGCTGTAATTTGAGTCTACTCCACCTGTCAGAAGCTCTCTCTTTTTGCTATTATTACATTCCCACTCAGTATATCAGGTCTCCCTGCCAGTACCTTCAAGATAACATTAATTCAGGAAATCTGTGCCTAAACTTCTACCATTTTCTAAAATACCAGCTATTATGTGCCTTCTGAACACACAACACGCAAAGTTTGAAGTGATTGTGAACTTCTAGAGAATGGTAATCATGCATCCATCAGCATATTAAACTGTATTTCACATCTCAGTGTAAAAAAAAAAATCACATCTTAATCTTTTCAAACTGAATTGAACAATGTGATACAACCTGAGGAAAAGGTCATAGGTTTATCCTTTCAGTAAAACAAAGCACAAAGGTACTTGCTAACTTTATTGTGAAGCTAAGTCTACCATGAAACTCAGGTTTATTCTAAGCCTATATTTTCATGTAAACTTTTTCTTTCAGGTTGTCAGCTTGAAGTCACAAACCTTTACAGCATCAGTTTTACCAAAACCACTTCTCCCAACATGTTTATTCAGTGAGTGATTTCAGAAAGAACTGGAGAAAAAGACTAAGAGTTCATAGTGATTTATATTTATAAGTAACTATGTAAGTGTTCATAATATAGCAGTTCAAAAATTCTGTTGTGGTGAAACAGCAAGAATTTAGTCCCATATAGGCTCCTGGTAGTTATTTGATGACTATATAGAGCTACAAACACCTAGGTCCCCTGCTTACAGCAACATCATATCTAATTTTAGTTATTTGATGTATCTATCTGTCCTGGCTATGGCATGAGTAATATCTTCACGGAAGTTTTCTGAGACAGATTTTCTATAAGGTCCACAGTTGTGGGGGTTTGGGGACAGGGAGAGTACAGCATAAGAAAGCAAAAACAGACACAGGGATTGCAGATTTGAGAACTGATCTAATTTTAGGTTCTCTCAAGTCAACAGAGGATGAGGGAGTAAGTCATTGCCAGATAGGATGGAAAATGTGGTGTACCAGTTACCCAGTTTACAGATAATTTTGGCTGGGAAGCATTGTTATTTTCTCTTCCATTTGTCCACTGTTATCCTCCTTGCTCTGGGCTAGATACAACCTATGAAATGGATCTTCTTTCCCCACACCTGGCATGGCATTACAAATATATGAATCCATCGACAAATATGCAGATAAAAAGGAAAGGAATTTGTGCACTTTAGTGAAAAGCCTCTCTGTAAACTGCTTCCTTTTCTTTGAGTTACCATTGACCACCTCCAGCACTGATTAATCTGATTACTCATAGAAATTTGAATTTACATTTTCTATGGCACTCCTTTCTCATCATTGAGACCAAAATTTGCCCATGTCTAATGAGGAGACAACCTGAATTGCACAACCTTGTACTTGTGAGGATGTACTGGGCCCCAGTCTGACTCCCTGCTTGAATTCTCAGAGCTGGCAACTACAACTTAAAAGGAAAAAGAAGCAAAAATAGGCATCATTTTTATATGTGTAAATATATATGTACACATACATATAAATCCTATTCTGTGTAAGTCCTTTTCCTATTCTTATCAACATCAGAACAGAGCATATTCCAGTATGATTAAAATAAAAAATTTATACCTGTCACATGTGGTTGTATTTTCTTCCTCTCAAGGTAGACAATAAACTTCAAATCCCACTCTGTAAGTTTTTCAGTTATTTCCAAGGAAATTAACTGCAGCCACTTCTATGGAATAAACTGGGAGAGAATACACCATGTTGCTGTCCCAGAATATTATGGTGATGGGGGTTTTTTTGACATTTGCCCTACAATTTTGAAGGAGATGCCTTAGCTTTGGAACAAGAGTGCACCTAACAGCAGATCAGTTGTTTCCTCAGCTGACATCCTCTTCTTCTTCCAAATCTCTGTGTGTAATTAGACCTCATCTCCTTAGATACTGGACTAATTTGAATTTTACCTCTTAGCCACTTGCACATTTTCTCTCCCTTACGCTGGACATGCAACTGGACTCTGACCCATGCTCAAGCAGAACCTGACTTACTGGAGTTGAGTTCAATTGCCCATTTACCATCAGCTGCATGTGTTTGAATTACAACCATTATCTGTAAAGTGCTGCTTTCCTGAGCAGCCTTTTCATGTTTTTACAACTGTGTTTAACATCAACTGCATTGTTGCAGAAACCTTCTGGATCTTGCACATTCCTCAGGTAACATTTATCACTGCTAGAGAAGTTTCGCACCTACAGCATGGGTAGAAAGGAAAGGCTTAAAGTGAAGTGAAGCTTCACAGCCAAGTGTATATCTCAGTAAAACAATGCCTGTAGTATTTTTCCTTAATTACAAAATCGTTTTATCATACTAATATTATTTTTAGTGGCAGCCTTTCTTTTGTAAGTATAGGATATATCACCACTTTATATGTTCATTGAATTTAATTCAAATACTGAAACACACAACTCCTCATCTGGCAAACTACCAAGAATAATGGCTAATGCTTCCAAAATTTATTCTGAGATTCAATTTTTTAATAATATTATGTTAACAAGAATAACCTAAAATAGATCACTTCCCAATTTTAGATCTAGCATGAAAACTGAAGAAAAAATTCCCATCTATATGTCAATGTTGTTAAAAATTTGGCTCTGCTAACATTCAAGATTTATTGTATTGAATTTCAAATAGAATTCTGACTGTCTTCAAAAAGTCTAGACCCACCAGAAATAGGACATATGTCCAGTCTAGGTCTCCTCATTTCCTAATGTGACTACATTAACTTGTTCAGCAGGATTGATCTCTGTATCTTTATGTACAGTTAAATAAGGTCTGAATGATATCAACAACTAAAAATATACTTAAAGGGTTGAAAACTTGGCTTCTCATCTTCATTTTAAATGTACTATAGCTACATAATATAAAGAATCTAAGAAAATAGAAGAAAACTCTTTTTTTTTAATTAAGCAATATGGGGAAGACTAACTAGTTATTTACAAACCTGAAATTTCCCCTTTCACTTGGCTTCCCATTATAACATGATCATGGACATACACAAGAACTTTTATTGAAAAATTTTTAGGTATTGAAAGACTTTTAGATGTTAAATGTTCTTTGCATAGCAATTCTGATTAATTTTCTGCCTTTCACTACCTCAGATTGTCTTTCTCCTCTGAGTAATCAATATTTTCTGATGAGTCTTTATTATTATGGCTGCAGGGAAATCATCATTATATTTGTTTGCAATATGAGATAAATAATAACTTCTGGTTTTCAGACATAGTATTCCAAAGCAAAATTGGAATTTCCTCTTTTTTTCCCAGTCAATGTCTTTCAACAGTGTGCAAGTGAAGTGATCTGCTCTGTTATGATGGAGTGCTGTCCTTACTTGCCCTGCTCCTCTCTCCTCCTCCCTCCTCCTCCCTCCTCATCCTCTGTAGCTGAGAGTCATTTCAGGCTCTGTAACTTCCAGAATCACCCCAAATCACCCAGGTTTTTCCTTTCTGTTTCTAAGAAACATTCAGGCCTTCAGTTAATCTATTATTTAAACATTTAAAAGCCCAAGACTTTTCAACAGTGGAACAGCTTCACCTGAGGGCAAAGTTTCAAGTTTAAGGTATTTTCCTTTCAGATAGTGACTTATATTTTTATATAGGGAGAAAAAAAAGGCAAGAAGAAAAATAAAGAAGAAAGAAAGATCTTCTTGTTTGGCTGGAGGCCCAGAAAAAAAGGTTTGAGATACATGAGTCATACGCATTGCAACAGAAGCTCTGAATGTTGTAAGTGCTAAAAGTACAAATACTTAAATTATGCACAACCTGAAGCACCACTCAATTTGGAAACAGGCAGACTTGGGCTTCTTGGGAAAGCTGATGGAGACAAAAATTGGTGTTTCATTGATTATGACAATATGATCTTGAAAAGCTGCATCAGCAGAAGAAGAGCTATGCTAAGGTTTTAGAGTATGTAACTGATTGTGCAACTGAGGTCAGACTGAACTGAGTGCAGCTTCACCTGATGTACAGTAATGCAATGAGTGCTACCAGGAATCTGTCAAGGGGCAGTGGATTTTTTAGGATACTTTTGAGAAATTTCAAAAATATTTAGCCAAAACAAGTTGTTGAATACTTGCTCTAGAGATACTCTTCCTAGAGAATATGATTTCATCTTTAAACTCCTTTAAACCCCAAAGACCATTGGTTTCTTCTAGAGGAATAAAAGTCTAAAAAATGCTAGTGTCCATCTTTTATGACAACATTGTTATTTAACAGCTGGAACAGTGAAGTTAAATTGGTTACTTCTGTCTGTCCCTACTTAAGGTTTGCCTCCTTCTGAAAAGCATGGGAGTAAGAGTGAGGGTGAAGCATTAAGTTTCAGTCCTTTGCAGACCACTTTTTAGTTATGAGTTTCAAAAATACTGCCCTAAAGGCTGAGACAGGTGGCAAGGGCCTACATAGGCTAGTATGAAAACCCATCCTGTGCATTTTCTAGCTCCTTTTCTGCTCTTAGTGGTTGTGATGGCTGTGAGCAGGTATGGTCACCCTGCAGGAACCTTTCAGGGCTTCACTGACTCATCACTCTGCTCGGCACGACTGCTGGTGCATGATATGTTGGAGCAACTCACCTCCAGGTGCTAACAAAAGTCCCCAGCAAATAAATTAAGAAGGAGATGGTGAAAACATTCCTGACAAAACTGCTGTCCATATTTGTGCTGCATTTTTAGACAATGAGTTTGCAGTAGAAATCAGTGGGAACCATTTGTACATGATTTGCCACACAGCAGTGATGCTCAAGAAATTAAGAGAAAGTTCTGTTTATAGACTGTAGTTGTTAAAGATCATAAATGGATCAGATTTTTGCCTTCAGTGAAGAAAAGAAAGAAAAACCAATCCCTGCTGCCAAAGAGCCTATAAGTAAAGCCAAAAAGCTTACACGCTTTTGAGCTGAAGAAGAGTTTGGCAAATCCTCAAAATGCAAAATATTTTGTTTCAAGGCCCACCCAAAATAAGAATCCCATGGTTATATTTTCAATACATATTTAAATCCTTGACAAGAAGGTGGTGTGTATTTAACTCAATGCACAGTGGCTTAGCTATGTAGCCTCCATTCAGCATTTAATCTTAATGACTTCCATGGTGCCAAATATGTATCCAGCTCCACAGATTGCAGTTGATTCCAAGTGACTTCAGGTCAAACTCCATGTCAATAAGGCCTATATATACAAGGCTTCTTCAGAGTAATCTAAAGGCACATACAGAAGAAGCTAAAGAGTGGCAAATCTGAATTCTTCAGCAAAGATTAAGCCTTCTAGCCAAGAGGTTGAGGAACAGGACAGGTTGGATAAGCAGCCCAAAATCCCTATGAAGTGTGTTGCTGAATGCAGTTTGAGCGTGATTTAGTGTACCTTTATTAAAACACTTCAGAATGTTTGCATTTTTATTGACTAGTTTGTTTTAATCTATAATAATTTCAACCATGTTCTAATCTGTCTACTTCATCATGCATTTGGGAACACTCTCCGTTCAAGTGGCTCCACTATGGAGCTAAAGTGTAGACAGTCTTGCTGATAGGCCCTTGAAATCAGTTTAATTATTAAATTCCCTTTGAACATTCCTTACATTCACAGTATTTAATGCAACTAACACCATGAATCTAATTTTCCTTCTTCACGATGGAGGATCACCGCCTCCCTAAGATTGTGCTCTGTGGTGAACTCACCACTGGCTGCCGCAAGAGAGGAGCCCTGAAGAGGAGATACAAGGACTCTCTGAAACAACACCTCAGTCTTGGCCATATTGACTGCCATCAATGGTCCACTCTGACCTCCAATCAGGACTCATGGAGACACACCATTAACGATGCTGCTGCTTCCTTTGAGAACACACACAGAGCCAGTCTCGAGGAGAAAAGATAATGCAGAAAGAACCGTTCCTTGCCAATATCGCCTAAGGGGACGCTCCGCTGTGCCTTTTGTGACCAGACTTGCCTATCCTGCATCAGCCTTTTTAGCCACCAGAACACTTGCCGCAAGCACGGGTAAAGCCCTTCCCAAAACTTTGTTTGTGAAGTCCAGCCATGATGATGATGATGATGATGATGATGATGATGATGATGATGATGATGAATGTAGAAATAAAAATATAACTGTGCAAAAGCCACAGGTCTTTTTGCTTCAGACCATGATACTACCTCATTTTTCCACAAAAGGCAAAATAAAGTGTGACTGTGGCATGCAGCACATTTAGGCTTAGGCAGGTGTGCCTTTGTAGTGGGCATCAGATTAGGGCAAAATTCAGTCTTAAACACAAGAACAAGGCTCCTTCAATTTTCATGAGATTTAAAATGGCTCCAAGTCTACCCTAAAAGGCAGCACCAGCAGCATTGCATACCTCTTGAGGAGCAAGTTCTCCAGACACGCCAATAAGAGAGCCCATTCACAAGTCCGTTTTTCCTCCATCAGAAGAAAGCTTAGTGAGCAGTGGCAAGCAGCTGAGAGGAACAGGAGAGAAAAAATGGATCACTTCCTAGCTCTGCTTCCAGTCAATGGTGCAGGTTATTTCAGCTACACAGGTACAGGCAATCAGCAAAGCTTCCAGAACCAGAGTGCTTGCTCATTGTCTGTGCTCTGAACCTCTGTGCCACCACTGACTTCTGTCCAAACTGCAGAGCAGCCTAGGCTGGCCTTGCATCCCTTCACCATCAACTATTCAACCTGTGCTGAAATAGTGGTGCGATAAAATGGCACAGGCTTGTGTCTGGGCTGGCAACCAGCAGAGGGATGCCACAGAGCCCCAGGATGCGTTCCTAGTAAAGGAAAAGCCTGGACAAACTCTGTGCTATTGTATCTGCACTGCTGCTGTTGCTTCTGTTACTTACATTCACTCAGTGAAGCCGGTTAGCCTATCCTGCCATTCTATGTACAAATGATGGGTGCACCTTAGAAACAGCCTCTGGATACTTGTGATGTGCCCATCACTACTATATTTGTGCAGCCATACAGCTGTGAAGAACTTGAAGATCTGCTGATGCAGGAGTGAGAAACAGTTTGATTTTTCCTGATTTGATAAGGTAGTCTTATCCTGGCGAACAATAATGTGCATAATACAAATTCCATTGCAGTAATCTTTTACAGGGGAAAGGAGACTGTAACTAGGCATTGGAATACTTTACAAAGGACTACATGGCATTTTTCACACTTCAAGTCTTCAACCTCTTAGAAGATGCCTTTTTGAAAAGTATCCTTTAGCTTGACTTTGTGTTACCTGACCTGACAAAGGACTGCATGGTTGTGTTCTGCAGCTTTTCTGCGCTATTTAGGAGTTCCCATAGCTGAATGGCTAGTTATTATGGTCTCTTTCCCAAAAATTATTATCTATTCTCAACACTTCAATGCATAACACATAAATTGCTTGAGCTCAAGAAGAGAATTATATTATTTCACTGGAGTTTATTGTGATAAAGTTAAAAAAGCTACAGTACAGAAAGTTCTTATTCAGAAGACTGTCCTGAATAAGAAGTTAATGCAACTCTCATCCTTTGAATATCAGCCAAAAATTGGAAATCTTGGCAATGCTTTGGATTTGACAAATTGGATATGTCCAGAGGAGGTAACACTTTTTCTGGAGAACAGTTTCTGGGAAGTAGAAGAGATTTAAAGGGAAAAACCTTGGAGGACTTGAAAACAGCCACACCATGTGGCTCTGTCTCTCAAGCTCTTATACACCCACACACTTTCGATGCACATAATTGCATTTTCCAAAAGACAGTAATTTTCAGCACTTAATTCCAAATACATGTCAATGTGTTTTTGTCTTTAGGTGTAAGTAGATTTTTTTGTTTTGAGGCAGAGAAGACATGGAGTGTTATGTTTCTGCATATAACACCCATACAGCTTTAGATTTTGTCATAAGGCCAAATGTTTAGTAAATGTGGGGGTTTGGCCATCTGGGAGAGAAGTCTGTCTGTCTCTAACTATGCAGTTACAATCTAGTGGGGCTCCTGCTTGACCACTGTCACTGTAATATCTCAACACACCTAGTTAGAAATAGCTAAATATTTCTTATGGCCTAACTCTTCCTTTGCTATCACTAAGAATATATATTTTTTATAGGAAGCTGGTTTTTTATTTCTGATATGTGTGCAAGAGGGGGAAGATATTACAAGACTGTCCTTTGTATTAGTCATTTCTATATATAATAATATTTTAAATGAAAATCTCTACATTAGATCTACATACTCAATAAAACTCTATAGACTAGACCAGCTCAAGGACAAATCATGTTCCATACATATGCTTCCTTCCTGCTGATCCACAAAATGTTTGCCAAAAGCTTTAAGGTCAGAGAAATCAAATACCAGGAAATTTATTGTAGAACATTTGAAGTTTAAAGGCCCTTCCTTTTAAAAATGGCATTTATGTATGTATGAGGTTCCTCAATGTTTCTACTAAATTTTGTGACCTTCACAGAATATAGGACCCACTGGATTTTACTACTTTTAGCCTAAGTTCAATAAATACATTTCTGTTAGATCTTTGGTGCAGATGCAGCTTTTGCCATTCAATTGGGATAAAAAACTAGGATAGACCTGATACATTAAGCCACAAAGAAGTCCAAAGAATAACCTAGAAGGTCATCAGGACACTTACTATACTCTCCGCAAGTATCCAAGAATATCCAATCGAAAATTTGAATTTTTACAATGTCCCCAAACTGTACGTACCAGCACAGTCACAACATGCATCTTTTTGTGAGACCTTTATGGCATCCTATTCTCAATTCCCTGATAGACTAAATTTTAGAAAGAGGAAGGCGTTACTTCATCTTAACACCCCCACCCCCAAAAGTATAACCCCTCATTGGGAAATACATTAGGAAGTGTATTTAGGGAAACTGTGAGTTTTCCAGATAATTCCATGTTATCTTCAATAATATTCTAATAAGTAAGTTCAGGTTCCATACTTCTCTTCACATGAAGTACAATTACTTTCACTGAGATAAATAGCTGTTAATATGAAATGTATTCTGTTCATTATGCCCCATATACATAAATATACAGACTAGAGTTAAATTTGATTCTGAATTATTTAATTCCAAAACCTAAATGCATAGAAACAGTAGAAAAATATATCTTACAGATATTTAGCTGCTGAAAATCAGCACAATTACCAAATCATCAAATTAGGGGTAAGAGAATACCACAGCAACAGGACACCTTACCTGCATTAATTCTGCCTGCCTCTCAGCAGAACTCATTAGGCTTGATGGAGTTCTCAGCTAACATAATTACACAGCAGCTGGTACCCAGGCTAATTTCTTTAGAGCTGGTTTGGGTAACCCTGCACCACACATACTCTGTCAATGTAGACTTACCATACAAGGAACATTTCAATTCAATTTATAAGGAAAACTCCATGGCTTGTGCATCCAAAATGTCAGATTATCTCATTATAAGAGTCTTTCATAAGGAAAGGTTTAAAGTTCTGCAAAGACAAGGGATGTACTTTAAAAATCACTCTGTACTATAAGATTTGGAGAGGGTTTGTATTATGCCAGCATGGGACTTTTTATTTTCCATAGACCTACATCTTTTATACTAAGTTATGCAAAGTGGATGTAATATGTTACAGCTCATACCTGGAAATATTTAATTTTGCTTGCTAAAAGCAGTGTAAGAGAAGAAGGGAGAACATCTGTAACTCTCTCAATGGTCTAATTTATAGCTGACATTCAGAAATCTTAGGAGATTGAGAATATTATCTAGAGTGGGACAGAACACTTCTGTCATGTTGCTCTACTGGCTCTGCTCCTGTAAATCCATGTCATGTCAGTATTAAACATTTCTGCAGCAGAAGAATATTTAGTCTGGTTATGTATTTGGGAGAAAAAGGTGCGCTCAGGACAATAGCAGGGAGTCACGGTTGTGTCAATTACGTGAACAAAAGAAGCAAGAATTCTAAAATCAAACCATTAGAGGCTTAATATTATTCTTCGCATTTTCTGCCAGATAAGATGATTTTGCAAAGTTCAGCCAAATAAAAGCCTGTAGCATGGCAATGTTGTGTGTAAGAACGAATATCAGACACTTGGTCCTCAAGCTCAGATGAGACCCTGATGAAACTATTAGTTATCCCCATTATTCTTTAGTATTAGGATGGGCTAGCCTGGCCCTTACTCTATAATACAGTATGTTATAGCTCCTCCTAATGTATGCCTGCTTATGCTGATCTCCAAGGACCAAGGAAGTAGTACTCCTCCAGCTATGTCTCTTTTTCAACTACAGGACTGGAAAGGAAGTGTGCTGGTTTAAACCATCAGGAGAAAGAGAGATTACAAGACAGAGTTACAATTTATTATAAAGGTTACAATAAATACAATGATACAGAGAAAACTGATTTTCAACACACAGACAGATGTATAACCCAGCACCCTGGGACAAGAATGGAGCAGTACCCATTAGCGCCCGCACTGAGCACCCCATGGTCCCCCTGAGTGCAAAGTAAAAGGAAAGGAAACCTGTTGGTAAGGATGATGGTTGCAGTTCTGTCAAGAGTCGCAGTTCTGTTGAGGTTCTGGTCCTCTTCTGGATCAGACAAGTGGTACAGAAGTTCCAAACCCCAAAAATTATATATGCTCAGTCCCCCAGGGTGAGTGGTTTCACAATGAGTATATTAACTGTGAGTCATGGGTTATTTTTCAAATCTTTGGTGGTCTAGATTGTTTCAGCTGCCTATTATGCCAGTCCCTAATAGCCCATTGGCAGAGATGACTCTTCAAGCTCAGTGTGAAGGTGCTAAGGCCTGCTTGGAGGAGAGTTATCACAGCTGTCATCGTGTGAAGACAGAAACACTCTTCTGTCTCACAGGGTTCTCTAATACCCAGCTTGCAGTCTGAGGTGTCAGGTGTGCCTTGGGCAGCTGCTGCAAATGATCCATTATTAACAGTTCATCAGAAATTATATAGAGGGTGTAGAATAGACAGTTTTGGTTATACCCACATAGTGATAAACTGGTCCCGGCTGCTGTAACTAAGACAGAGAGAGAGAAGGTAAACATGAAAAGGAGATATTGAGTAATTTTGAGCAGATAACAAACACAATGCAATAAAGAATAATAAAAAAATCATGTTCAATTTCTGTATGGGAGCTGCTTTTTCTTTCCCACCCCTTTTCCCCTCTTAAGTCTTTCTTGTTAGATTAAGGTTTACAGGCAAGTATGAAAAACAATACAGACATAAACATACGATACAGTGGCATGAAATCTAGATGATGGCCAGTAAGGAGCAGTGTACCCCAGGGGACAATACCATCTTCATTAGGGATCTGGATGATGGAGCAGAGGGGTGAGATTGTACACTCAGCAAGTCTGTTGATTACCCAAAACTGGGAGGTGTGGCCAATATACTCAGAGGCTTGTGCTGTCATACAGAGGGACCTCAACACGCAGGAGAAATCACCTGAAAGGAACCTCATGACTTGCTACCTTGGGGAGGGACAACCCTAGACATCACTATATGCTGAGGAAAAAGGGCCTGGGATGTCCTGGTGGGGATCAAGTTGAACACAAGATAGCAATGAGCCCTGTTGCAAAAATGCTAATGGAGTCCTAGGCAAAGTTAAGAGAGGTGATCCTTCCTGTCTACTCAGCACTGGTGAGGCCATACCTGGAGTGCTGTGTCCAGCTCTGGGTTCCCCAGGACAAGAGAGACATAGACATACTGGGGAGAGTCCAATGAAGGGCCACAAAGATGATTGAGGGACTGGAGCACCTTTCATATGGGAAAAAGCTAAGACAGTTGGGGGCAGTTCAACCTGTAGAAGACAAGGCTCATGGAGATCTCATACATGAATATAAATACTAAAAGGAGTATGCAGAGGGGATGGAGAAAGCCTCTTTTCAGTAGTGCCCAGTGGCAAAACAACAGGTAATAGGACAAGCTAAAACACAGGAATTTCCCTCTAACCATCAGGAAACCCTTTCATTACTTCAAGGTTTGCTTGGAGATATTGAAAATCTGCCTGAGCACAGTCTTAGACAACCTGGGTAGTGCCTCTTGAACAGAGGCTTGGATCAGATGACCTCCAGAGATCCCTTCCAATCTCCACTGTTCTGTGATTCTGTGATACGAGATGACGTGAGAATATGTAGCATAAGAGAGATACATCACATTGATCTGTGCCAACTGATGTTGTTTCCCACATCATGAAAGAATGTGGGAAGAATATGGATAGATTCACACATCTTAATCTTCAAAATACTTCAGTAGTTCTCCTTGTACTCCAAACTTTAAGTGAAGAATCCAGAACAAAGTGGAACAGAAAGCCTTGAAAAGAGAGAAGTCAAATATTCATGAAGTATAGTTCAGTAGAATTACCTTTCAATCTTCCCACTCATTAAGCTCCCGTCTCAAAACTATCTTTCTGCACATATATCGAGGATTCAAAAAATGTATTCGTTCCTTCTTATAGCCTCTAAACAAAGCACTGAAGTAAGAATTAAGAGAACTGTCTTCTTTTCCAAATACTGCTCTATTGCATGATTTTAAAAGATTAGATGGCTTCTTCCCTCTGTTTTTTCATTTGTCTGAACTATGGGGATAACATCCCTGACTGCATTGCAGTTGGGATTTACTGGTAAAAAGTAATATGTGGACTCCCTCCTCACATGTATTTCAGAACCAAGGCACTTTACTGACACCATATATTTAAGTCATGTATAATAGTACTAACATAGTTTTTAATTATCCCCTGGATGTGTAAACACCTGAAGCACATGTAGACACAGTCTTTGTGCTTTTTCCTGTTCCTCTACAGTGAAGGCAGGCAGTGAAGAGTAGTGATGAACACTGCCTTGAAGACTTGTCATTGTACAAATTTGAGTAAGTGAATGAGTTTGACTGCTGTGATTTGTGTGAGATGCCTTTTAGACCTCTGAAACAGAATTCTGCTCTGACTCATTACTGTAATAAGTACCTGCAGTGTCCTGCAATTCCTGCTGATGCTCTGTATCACAGTTACATGGCTGCAAACAGGTCTTTACTAAGACATAATCAGGCACTAATCTGTCTGATGTAGCTGCAAGAGACACATTGCTGGTCATGTAATGGGGAAGTTGTTGTAAGGTTACTAGATCTCTGTTTCTCTTCTTTCCCTGGCAACACCATGGCTGTCTCCAGCATTGTTTATCAGACTTCTTCCAGGAACCTTGTACAAATTTCAAAGCAAAGCAGATTTTTAAAATAGTCTCATGTATCTGGCTTTGCAATTTCTTCATTGTGCCTTTTTTGCTGCATGAGTGGAGCATGTTGAACTTTGCCTCTTACAACACCTTCTGGTTTCACTATCTCACACATGCTAACTTTCACAGCCTGACAATAGCTAAGCAAAGAAAAATCATTATTCAGCAACTCAAAATCTCCACACAAGTAAGAATACTCCTGTGAACTTGGTACACTGTATAGTTGAATCTGACCCATGCTTCTTAAACCATGAGCCATGTGTTCTTGAGCCATCTGGATTGACTTTGATTCCTGATGGGCAGATAGCATTGCTGAAAGAAAGCATGTGTTAAAACAGAGAAAAATAAATGTCACCAGTGTGGAACTTTAAACAGAGAGATTAAGACACTGGGGGCTGCAAAGTTTCTCTTTTTTTCTGTGTAATGAGAGTTTTCTACTATTTTTCAAAGATAGATATTTTCACAGTAAAAAACCCCCACCTTACACAAAGTGTTCCTTTTAACAGTTTCCTATAATAGTCAGACATTTTATAGCACAGCAGTATGACCATCTATCTTTATTACAGCAAAAACTGACATGGGAAATACACATCTGTAGCCCTTTGATCTTTTATTATGTCACTAATAAGGAAGGAGTTTATAG
>JAWWLZ010000001.1:105266409-105297490 GCA_035041345.1 Poliocrania exsul | reverse complement strand
TCACAGAAGGCACAGCAGAAGGTCTCCTTAGGTGATATTGGTGAGGGATGGTTCTTTCTGCGTTGTCTTTTCTCCTCGAGACTGACTCTGCCTGTGTTCTCAAAGGAAGCAGCAGCGTTGTGAATGGTGTGTCCCCATGAATCCTGATTGGAGGCCAGAGTGGACCATTGGTGGTAATCAATATGGCCAAGGCTGAGGTTAATCATGCCCCAAACATCATCCAAACCTCAAAAACACTGAGATTTGTGGCCTTTGAAATGTGAATAGTGTCTGTAAGAGAGGCACAAATTTAAACCTAATTTCCATGTGTGGCTATTTTAGAGGTTAAGGGAGCCATGCAAGGGCCCAATTGTGTTTCACCCCCAGGAAATTGCAGCAAAGTCTAAAAGATGTTCACGGTCATTTCACAGCATTCTGATTCATTCATGAAAAAGGACTTAGCCAGCATTATCTGTGAAAAAAATGTTGTATTTGCATCTGGATATGCCCAGCAAACTTATATAGCATCCTAAGCAATGGGAAGGAGAAGGGTTACAAAGCTTCACAGCTGTAACCTGCTCATAGCCAGATATTTGACCCTAACATCCAGCCATTGCAGGTGCATGCTTCTTTGAAAAACCTGAGTGTCTCTGTGACAAAGGAATGCCTCATGAACCATGTAACATGCAACTAACTGGATGCAAAGAGAAGCTGATAAAACTTTAAAGTGGGAACAGCTACTTCTGTTTCATAAATTATGTCTGAAATTACAGAAATAGTTAAAAGACAGGTTTTGGATTGTACATAAAGAACCTACTAAGTTGCAGTGTCCTGGTTTGGCTTGCCCAGAATTTGCCTTTGTCCTCACGGCATGTAATGTTTTTATTGATGACTCAGTATCAAAATGTTACTGGTAAAGCTTGTGGGTGTACAGAGACCAGAGGAGTTTCAGATGAAACAGAGAATAGATCATATACAAAAAAAAAAATTGTGGAGGCACAATCTGTGCAATTTAAAATGGTTTAATGTAGAAACAGGACAAGAAGCCTGATGTCATTCTTATGGGATAGAAAACTAAGTCTTAGAAAATGATAATTCTGAAATCAATTTTCAAACTACAGTGGATAATCTGTTGAATATGAGCTACAGTAAAATGTTGTGGCCAAGAGGATATCACACTGGGGAAGTTATATCATTTGCATAATTGGCACTAGGATACAGTCCAGTGACAGTATCCACATTTTGACAAGGAATCAGACTAGAACCATGATGAATATAAAAGGATTGGAAAACAAATCCTAAAATGAATGATTCAAAGGCCTGAATTGATTAAGCTTACCAGAAGAGGGGTAAGAGCTGAGCTGAATGCAGTCAAAGCATCCATAAGGGAAAACAAGTCAATGATGGAGGGATATCCAAAACAACAAAGACTTGGAAAGATGTAACAGCTGAAAGATGAGACTCAAGTCATTCTGGCCTGTGAATATCAGATGTATACTATTAACAACTTTAACTCAAGTGTGGGTAGTTTTGTTTTCAAAAGATGTGGTCTAGTTCTTGAAGAAATTTGCCAAGCAAAGTCCCACATCCTTGCCTTAAAGGAGATCACAGCTCATCACAGTGTTCCTCCCTGGCTATAGATCACTAGTGGTACAGGAAGAATTAAGCATCTTGTGAAAAATATTCAGTCAAAATTCTGCCCTGTTCCACTGGAAGAGCAAAATGCCAATGAGCAGATGGAATATGCTTTGTACATTAAAGTGGGGTTTATCTTTCCTAACTTAATTGGCAGAAGATAGCCTAAACCAGCTGACTCCTTCAATTTTCTCTATTGTCACTTGAAAAAAGATAAATGTAAGCATAGACAACCAGATAACCACTTTTAAACAGATAAATTTAGAAAAAATATCCCTTTATGGTTCCTTGACCATAGAGACAAAGGAACAATAGGTCCCATGTGAATGATTGTAATTTTGTGGTAAATTTAATTATACAAAACTGCATTGCATGAAAACATTCATAGAGGCTAAATCATTCATAAATCACTAATTTAGAAATTATTCTTAAAGGCCAAGCTAACTGAATAAGTTAAAAAATGTTTTTCATGGACCAAGAATTTGGGGGTTGGACTATATGATCTCCAGAGGTTCCTTCCAATCCTAATGGTTCTGTGATTCTGTGACCATTTGTCATTAACTGTATAATTTTATAGTCTCTATCTTTGTGTTATCAAACCCTGCTGAAGCAGTGTCCACAGGACTTTGATACCACTCAAAATTTCACTTAAAAAAAAAGTGTTTAAAAGATGTCATTAGTCTAGTTCAATCACAAGAATCATAGCAATGTTCACTGTTATGGCAACAAAAATCTTTGCTCATATCCTGTAACTTCACATACATGAGGGATTTTGCACTCTTTCTGCCTGTGGGTCAAGCCTTTGAGTGAGGTAAAGTGGCAAAATTTTACTGAAATCGCTTATTTCATGCAAGATCATAGGATGATGAATACAATTATAAATGAGCTAGTAAATAGAGTTTCAAGTGCATATTTATTTTATTTATAATTTATATAATCATAATTTTTAACAAAAATGCATTCTTCAATCAAAATTCCATCAAATATGTATGACATTAATTCAGTACAAAATGTCAGTAGGATATTTCCACGTATTTTCATTTTTAATAGTGCTGAGTCAAGACCAAAGCCCCAAATCTGAAGGAATTTTGACTCAGCCCTCAACACTGTGTTACATTTGTAGAACATGAATTAAATGCTCATGGGCTAGGAGCCAGATTTGCAGGAGTTTTCAGCTTCAAAGTGGAGGCTAATAGGAGTTATCAGCTGTAATACATGTATCATTAATAGTGCATGAGCTATTTTGAGCCATACACAAGCTGACACAGAGCCAGATCTGCCCTTATCATTTTTCATACTGCTGTTCCCAATACCTGTCCCCTGCACTACCTTGGTGTGCTATAAAACCGGCTTGTAAATCCCTGCTTTAAATTATTGTATATGATACTAGCAGGCTGGGTGTGGGAACTCAACTCTCTCCTCCTCCATGGACAAGCACAGTCTAGTGCAGAAAAGGTCATCAATCAGGGATACCCCAACTGCTCTGGAATACACACCAATGCTCAGAGCCCCAAGAGACCACCAAAACAAATGAGGGCAGCTGGAGTTCCCCAACACACAAGATATTTCCAGGCTCTACAGGTTTCCTTCTGTAGAAGAGGTCATCATGGAGCTGCATCTGATGATTTTCCTTTTGACTTGCATCAGCAGAGCAGTTCAAGACAGCTATAAAGTAGCATTTGGCACCAGACCCAATCATTCAGCCCCTTGACGGAGTTCAGATCTGAATCCCAGTTAGACTGTCCAGGCTCATTTCTACTTTTAAATCATGTTCTAGTTAAATGAGTCCTTTCTACAAACTTAAGAAGGGAAATGCAATTTAGAAGAGTGAAAAGTATTATTTTAAGGTTGATTAATTGTGTATGCACCATGCTGAACACCTCTTCTAGAGGCAAGGGATGCACTGTGTTACCAAATGATTATTTAATGACTCATAATCCCTGTGCATGAGATGTCACTCCTGAGGAATTAGTTTTAAATGGGATAGTGGTGTCTACTCAAGATGTGGAGCTTGATGTCAAATCATCATAATAGCTACATTTTTGCATCTGCCAACATTGAATTTAGTAGTTTGTGGCTAGAATCACTAATGCATATACCCACTGCTGGACTGATTCATGACTGCAGAGTTAAAAAATGATTTGCAAAAAAGCTTTTGGTGCCAAATGGTAGACTTCAATAAATTAAACTTTGAACCAAAATATTTATATTCCTGCTTTTGGATATCCCATTCCATTTAGTGCTTGCCAATTGAATTGGCTCACTGCCCTCCTGTAATTGTTATCCAGCTGCTACTTACATGTAAAACACACGCAGCATTTCACAGCAGAGTATTGCTCACAGATTTAGCAAAAACATGAATAAATGGAAGGGATCCAGAGGTAGCAAATTTTCTGTACCTGATCTGTGGGATTCATAATTTCATCTGCCTTCAATGACACAGTGTGTAAAAGACCACTTAATGCAAACTTCTATGGAAAAAGTGAAAATTACAAAACAATGAATAGGAGTGTTTCTTCTAAGAGGAGCAGCCCTCGAACTCTTTTGTTGATGTTTACTAAATATGAATTGTGAGGCATTAATAATGGGTTCATATAGTCCTTATAAAATACAGTTCATTGTCCTGATTTAGAAAAGTACTTGAGAATATGTGAATGGATGTCCTGGGTCAGATCAAAAACCCACCTAGACCCAGCACAACTCTCTGACAGACGCCGAGTTCCCAACAAAAGTGTTCAACTGAATTTAAGCATAGGTTTAAAATAAACACTGCTAAACAGAGAGAGAGTGAGCAACTGACCTAAAGCCTGCTTCTGAGATTATAAATATGTGGCCTATGATTGATTATACTACTATGGAAAATGAAAATAATCATAGATTTATATATAGAAGTTTCAATATCTGCCTTGCATGGATTTAATAATCTTGATCTAAAGTGACAGTCAATGGACAAAGGAAAAACCTTCAGAAATACATTCAGTGGTCTAATTTCATGCCACAGTTTCTTTAAGTAACACACTGCACATGCATCTTTCATGTGGATCATTACCATGGGATGGGGTTTTTACTATCTCCTTTTTAACTGGACTTATATGATAAATGTTAATGATTGTGTTAGTGCATTACCATTCATAAAGGCAGGTGAAGGACTGCACAAAGCCATAAACAATCTAAAGGGGAGATTCACAAGCAGTTATAAACTCTGCCTTATTTCTAATGGTATGTGCCAGGGTTGAGAGCACTGGCTATCACAGCTTTCATTCTAGAATTTGGGTCAAACGTGGATGGATGCCACATCTGAGCACCTAGAGAAGCAACATGATATTTAAAAATGCTGAGCTGCCTTCATTCCTGCTGACTTTACTGATCACTGAAGAAATTGTTTGGAACAGAGCTAACAAGACTTGAGACCACAGGCATATGCTGTCGTACGTTCAGATAGCTGGAGGAGATCAGACAGCTCTTTCTGTTTGTTGTCTTTTACAGCTGCTAATTAGACAGGCCATTTTGGATAAATGCGTGATGTGTTCATCACTCAACATCTAATGAACTTTGTGGGATGTAGATTTTGAGCGTTTTGTAACAAACTGCTTTAAAGACATATTCTCAGTTGTTCAGATTAAAGAACCAAATATAAAAGCAGTATTTAGGCAAAATGATGTGCAGTGCCTTCACTCATTCTTTCAGGATATCAAATCCAGGAGAAGTACATTGTGAAAAAACTAATTGGACACCTAAGCATGTTAGAGTGAGTGAGGAAAAAATACCTAAAATATTAAAGTCAAACCAGGATTCAGACAAATATCCAAACAGGATTTCTAAGAAAATCTCTCCATCTCTTGGTAGAGGATATGTGTTTGTATGTAGATATAAAGTGCTTTGGTGAGACTCTCACACTGGCTAAAAATAATAGTGTGAGCTGAGGTGCTTTAGATGCCCATTTCAAGAGACTTCCAAAACTGATGGTGACTCTCTTCCTACTGGGTATTGACCTACTGGTTGAAGCACTCACCTGGTATACATGAAACTGAGGTCCAATTAGTCTTTGGCATAATGGCATTCAAATACACAGCTCCTGTAGAGTAAATCCAGACAGAAACCAACTTTGAGGTCTTCTTTGAAGATGCACATTCAAGAATGTAAGATTTATTAAATCAATAGACCAAGAGTGAGTTTAACTCTAGCTGAATGTACCGTGAGAAGCAGGGACCATAACCTCCCACTCCTTGTGTGTTCATGCTCTGAAACTAGTAGGCAGCCAGACTTTATCCCTGGGACATGAGTTTTGCATGGTATATGACATTGTGGTAGCCTTGAATTACTTTTAGGGGAGTCACAAGATTAGGTCACTCAAAGGGTGTTTGAAGGACTTAGATTGACATGGGACTCACATGTAAGTCAGAGGATGAGGTGCATGGTCTGGAGTAGAGCTGCAGGTTCTTCTGAGGCTAAAAGCTCTCTGAAGACTAAGTGGTTTAGTCCATTTGTTTGTGAATTATGGCCTTGACATAGGCACATAAGTTCCACCTTAATTGTTCAGAAATTAATTTGTTTTTTTGACCTCACCCTATGTTCCCATATATCCAGCCAGGAATCAAGAGTAAAAACGGTGCTGTTTGGGAAAGCAGGATTAGATCAAAATGAAAGAGAAGCAGAAGGACCCCATGAGCAATGTTTAACCCACTTTTAGTGGTTTTGCCATAAGAAATTGTTAAAAGAAAATACCCGATCATCAGTAAATTGAAACCACGCTTAGTGCATCAACTCTTTGCTGTACAAGTTATAATCTCAATTCTTCAGTGCAATTCAATGTCTGACACTGACATGAAATGGGATCACCTTTTTCTTAATAAATGTTAGTCAGCTGGAGTTTGTATTTAGGTCATTCATATTGTGTACAGCTCTCTGTCTCTTTGGATTAGAAAGAGAAACAACCTACCACTCACTATATGAGAAAGAATTCAGTTGGCATCATTATTACAAATATCCTGCATATGTCTCATTGGTTCCTAACTGCTTACAAAAAGGATTCTCAGAATATTGGCTGAGCAATGAGAAGGTTTCACAGCTGGCATGTGAATATGGACTCTGTGCCTTAAAAGCAAAATATCAGAAACATAGTCCTTCCTTTAATCCTTTAAATTTGTGTGGTGAAAAGTAGGCCTCATAACAATAAGTTGCTCTTTTGTTGATAATCTTGCATGTACTTTTAGGATGTTGAAATACACATTAGTTTAGCTGGAAGGAGCTAAAGGGCAAAATTAGGCTGCAGAAATAATAATAGTAATAATAACAACAACAATAATAAAAATAATTACAAACAGATTGTGCATAGAGTTTTCCATCCACAAATCACAAACACATTAAGTATTATTAGAGCCATTTTAGAGATGAAACAAAGAAGAGAGATGACTTGCCTGAGGTGACCAAACAAGTAATAGCACTCAGTCACTTTTGCTGACATCTTACACCAGCATCTGCAACCTGCCTTTTCATGTGAGGTCACTAAATGCTTTCTATTCTGGGCCTAAACACTAAGCTGGTTCTGTGGGCAGAACATCTTGGAAAGAAGCGATAGATTCCTAGGGAAATGTGTCTGTGTTAGAGAAAAGGGAGACAGAAAATAAACAGTGGTGGTTTTTTATTCGGAAACAGGCACTATGACATGGAGGAAGAGAAGAACAAACTGAGAATTTAAGTACATATTTTCCAAAATGAAAAAATAGGAAAAAAAAATAAAAAATCTAGAAAGGCGCATAAACTCCCAGAGATTTCAGATGGAAGAAGTGGAAAGAGAAAATGAAAGACAAAGAGCAACAAGGGGAGAAATGACAGAATTTTCTCTGTGGGAAAAAGCAGGACCATTAACATTGGTAGGACTCGAGCCATCCATGGGCACAAAAATGAAAGTAATCTGATGGAGAACCTTTGTCAGCTGCAACTTCAGGTTGCCTCTCATCTATGAGCTGCTCTAACATGCTGACAAGCCATGTCTCATTCCACAGTACGAGCCCTAGGACATTGAGCAGTGCCTGGGTTCACTCAGACAGATGGTGATCGGGATGGTCACTGGTGAGCGAAGGCACCCAGTGGGATTCCCAGGCCAGAGGTGGCTGGGAAGACTTCTCAGAAGGTAGGTGGTGCTGGAAAAAGATTCCTTCATTATATTCTAAGGAAGCAGTAAATTCACACACCATTCTAAAAATAAAAGAGAAAAACCCAAGGGTACAACATTTTTTCAGCTGTTTAAGGCTCCGGGGAAATGATGAGTGAGCCTGTAATTTACTTATCAGTTATAGGGCTGAGAAAGTTAGTGGCATGTGGTACATAGACCTGGGAATATGCCTGCTAAACTTATAAAGGTTTCAAAAAATACAGACCAATGTAGACTAAAATCTGTCCCAAGCAGGAGGAAACAGTCATTTCCAAAGAGGATAGCTGTGGATGAGTAGAATGAAATTGATTTCCCTTGGCTGATTTGTCTTTTGCGTGACAAACAGACAAAAATTTTCACCTTTGAGTGGCTGGAAGAGGTCAGCAACTGCTGCAACACAGATTGCACTAAGATACCAATACACTGCATAAATTTCAATAAATCCAAAATGGCTGAATTTTAAAATACCAAAACATTCCCCATACTCATGTGTTCCCAACAGAGAGTTTTTCCAGTCTTTTCAGAAAAATAAACAAACCAACCTGAGCTATAGATGACAATAAAATACTATTTGGTGAATATCAGGCATGACACTTCTGCTAAGTGACAGTGTTCTTTGTGTGGCTCCAAGAGGTTGGAAGAGAATAAAATAATTGACAAAAATTTTCTCAGTGGTTTTTTAAAATTCTTTCATCACAAAATTCTAGGCATATACATGCATTTCACACAGCACAACACAACTAATACCCTTTTTTGTTTCTAGTTATTTTGCCTCTTTATATTTTTTCCTAAATAAGGTGAAAATTAAATGTCAACATTTTCCATAGTTCAAGAGTAGAACTGTTCTAAATATTCAAAAGTTAACACATTTGAACATAAGCATATGTGTACGAGTCAAAAAAATGAAAAGCCTCTGAGACAGTTCAATTTTACATCTAATGAGTCACTGGAAGTTTAAGATTTTCATCTATATGAATATGATTCAGAAGCTGAGGTTTCCTGAAAACACAGAATTTCATTGCTCCCATAGAAGTCAATGAAGGTTTTACCACTATAACATATACAAAGATAATAGATGTTAGAACATGGGTTAAAAATTAAGTTTGGAAGTATCTGTCAGATACCATCATGAAACTGCCAATCACAGAAAAATTATAATCTAAGTACTTCTTGGAACAGACCAAAAACAAGGCCATAAATAATTCATCCTTACCATCCTACATACTATTTTTGCGTACTTGAGACAGTATTTTACCATAAATGTATACTAGGGCATGAACTGAAGGCTTTGCAAGTCTAATATAAAACATGAAAATAGAATTGTCCTTATTACAATTTGGGCCATCCTTCTATTTATAATAATTCTTGTCTGTAAAGGACCTCAAAAGTACAGTCTTGTCTGATTTTGGATCAGTCTGGAACAAGCTTTTCTCCATGGTAATCACCTTCTTTACAGGTTGGATCTGTTCCATTTAGCTGTCAATGTACAAACTAGGGAGCCTGTGTGCCTCCCATAAGTGAGGATCCAGAGTTCTTTCTTCATTCAGCATTGCCAGCATTCTGCATGCAACTTCTGCTACCTCATTGTCAGCCTTATTAATTAAGTAGTTGACTTAGGGCAGAGGTCCCTATTTCACACTTTTCTGATATGTATGTTGGCCTCGTCTTGTTTCCAGGACTGGATGCAAGAATCACATCATCCTTTAAGACAAAAATAACTTACTGATGTGTTCTCTCTTTGATGGCAGGTAAAAAAATCTTAGAATTACAAAAGAAAGTTAAGCACAGGATTCTTTTTTTTTAGTCTTCCAGGGAGGTCTGATCCACCCTCTGATTTGAATTTGGCTCAAAATGAGGTTTGAAATTTCCTGAAGTCACTTATGATGGAGACAGTGCACAACTGGAAGCACAAATTCATATCTCAACAGATGGATTGGTGTAGAAGTGATTTGTAGTCTTGTGATGTTGACTGTCAAATGAACAGTTCAAGAACACCTGTTATTGCCTGCACTGCGAATTCCTCAGCTTGAAAGAATAGAAGTTACTGGAGCAGGATTTGTCTATAATTTGCTTAACTAAGAAAAGGTTTTTTCATCTTGGCCAAAACTCCCCAGCTACCTTACCTTGGGCAGTAACTGTTTTCTTAGGGGGTCTCTCTTACCCGGTCACATGGAAGAGCTGAATACTTGACAGATAAATCTGGTATGGGCTGCTCACATCCTGTGTGTACTCAGTCTGAGCATTCATTGCTATCTGTCACTATTTTCCAACCATTAACTTATTTAGCAAAATCATTTTTCAAGGAACATTAGCATAATAAAATATTCCTTTGCACATTGTGGATAGTTGTCCTCTATTTATTAGCTCTTCTCTTCAATTTGTTCCAGGATTGTTTCTTCAGGTTGTTTTGCTGTAATGCTTACAAGCATTAATCAAACAGCAGTCAACTGCAAAACCTCCCACAGCCTCTGGAATGATTTAGAACCATTCAGATGCTTACCACTGAATCCTTTACATATATTGCTCTGTCACTGTTTCCTTGTCATCCTCACCACTCACACCTTCTGCTAATTAGAATGCAAGACTGTTATTTTTTTTATGTGCCTTTACCACATCCAGCATCACCAGATGTCAAACTTCATGGTACTCTGCAACACAAATGGATTGTTGACAAGGTAAGCCAGTGCTGTTGTCTCAGTGCCCTTTTTTGAGGTAGATCTGTATGGAGAAAGGCTGATGTATAGCAAAATTTCAAGGTCAAGCCCTGGAAAGAATAAACACACATGCATTATTTTTTTCATGTAAGTTTTCAGTATAAATATGATATAACTGCCGTGTGTGTGTGTGTGTGTGTGTGTGTATGTATGCATGTAACTTTTTAGGTGTCTGCCTAATGAAATAGTTAATGAATGTACTTGTTTTGCCACTGAAGACATTCTCTATATGGGCCTTGCACTCCTCCCAGGGTTTGAATCAGAAAGTCTTCATATGCTTTAGCTGAAATGGTCTTCTCAGGATAGCATATAGATAGACTTGAACAATTGTAAAAAAGCATGAACTGGTTTCTTGAATAGGTACACAGTGGCACCTAAACTGTAGTTCTAGAACAACAAACTCAAAGAAACTTTTTCCCCTCTCACACGTCTCTGTGAAAGAGTATTTTAATGTTTGGCAAGAAACACTGACAGGGAATACACAAGATTTTTGCACCAGCCTTCAAAGAAAGACAAAATGCTTTTCATTCACTTGTCTAATTAAAAAAAAAAAAAAAAAAGAAAGCGAACCAACAACAACAACAAAAACCCACTCAAGTAAAACTACAGTTTCCAAACAACTTCTCCTTCATGCGAATCACTGGAAATCTGTCCTATCCCAAAAAGTGGGACAAATGGCATCTTAACCCCAGATGATATCAGACTTAGACACAGAAGTAGAACAACTGATCTCTTTTCCCACAAACAGTGCTCTTCTACTGTTTGAGCAGCAATATGACTAAGACCATGAATCTCGTAGCCAACCAGTTCATCACTATTTTGCTTGTGAATAATTTTTCATCAAACAAAATTAAATCTTTCTACACATAATCAATTTACTTAACTTCATTAGTTTTATTTCTGTAATTATTTGCAATCACATAAGTAACAAGGCATTTAGGAACGTTTAAGTAATAAATTAAAGATGCAAACCATTGTAGATCGCTGTTAAATGAAGTTATTATTACCACTGGAACATATATGAAGTACAACCAGTTAAAAGATGTTCTAGTTTTATCTCTTACCCATGGGCTGTATATCAGTCCTTTGACTTGTATTCTTTCTCTCATTCTAATAATTTTGTTAATACCTGAACACCTGACATTATAATATCTCTTACTACTATTGTGAAATATCCCATTGTAGACAGTCTTTTTGAATAAGCTTCTTTTGTAACAACAAATTCCCCATGGTGAAATTGTAGTGTTGTCTGGCATCCATATCCATTGAAGGAGCCAAACCAGAAGTGTTCCTTTCATTGATATTCCAATCCAACCACTCATGACTAAATCCTTAGATTTCATTATAACTTAAAGGAAAGTATAGATGTATTTTCACTGTGGTTTTCCACTTTAGCTATATTTCTTTGGGATGAGTGATAAGTGAAATATTGGATGTCCTCAATTAACTAGGAATTTGGCTAATGATCTGGTGGATCCAACCCTGTATCTTCCCATGAATGTGGAGATCACCTAAAGTGTTGTAATAAAAATAAACAAATTTAATGTTATACTGAATTGCATTAAAACAATCTTTTCCTTTATTTTATACTTGTATCATTTGATAGATATGAATGCCTAGTTGTTGTTAATATAGCTAAAAATAATCTGCCTTTGCTCTAATGGTATAGCACTTCTTTGTTAGCCCCTGTAGACAAAACTAGAAGAAATTCACTTTTTACAGGCAGAGAATTGGAAACCAATACTCTTTCAAGACAGAAAGATAGATAATGAGGAAAAGGAAGGCATCATGGCCAGGAGATGGAAGGAAGGCTTTAGTCACATAAGCTGTCATATGAACAGAACAGAATAAAACTGTGGAGGCAAGTTCTCTTAAAATGGAAGCTGACTAGAATGTAACTATCTTAAGAAATTGTTATACTATGGCAGCTTTTGTACAGATAAAGGAAAGCATCTGGCTTCTTCCTAGAACTGCAGGCAGCCTTCAGAAACTCCTTCAGACATATGGGCTTTTCTTATATCATCCAGGTGTAATGTTTCCCAAAGTCCCAGGTGACTGACCTCTTTATTTCCTCTGCTGTCCAGCCTCAGAAGTCACACAAGGGGAACTGCAAGTATGTCCAAGAGCAGTAGGAGGAGCTTCAGAATCATTATGGATTTGCTTGGTCCTCTAGCAACTCTGCTATTGTGCACCTGAGTTTGCTGCTCTTCCATCATGTTCCCCAAGTACAGGTGGTAGATAACAGTTGTGCCTCCCCTTCACACTGCTAAGTAGCACAGCATGTCTCTTGAAAAACCTCATTTAGGAATAGAGCCATTTCATTCATAGAATCACAGAATGTTAAGGGTTGGAAAGGGACCTTAAAAATCATCTAATCCCAATGGCCCCTGTCATGAATGGGGACACCTCCCACAAGACCACGTTGCTCAAAGCCTTATACAACCTGGCTTTGGACACTGACAGGGTTTGGACATCCACAACTTCCCTGGGCAACCCTGTTACAGCATCCTACCACTCTCACAGTAAAGAATTTCTTTCTAATATCTAACTTAAGTTTTCCCTCTTTCAATTTGTACCCTTTATTCATTGTCCTATCACTGCAGATCCTGAAGAGTCCCTCTCTGGCTCCCCTATTGGCCCTTTTCAGATAATGGAAAGTTGCTATGAGGTATCTACACAACCTTAAATTCCCCAGGCTGAACAACCCCAATTTTCTCAGTATGTCTTCCCAGGAGAGGAGCTCCAGTCCTCTTACCACCTTTGTTGCCCTACTCTGGACTTGCTCCAACAGTTCCTTGTCTTTCTTGTGTTGGAGGCACCTGAACTGTACACAGTGATCCAGGTGGGGTCTAACAAGAGCAGAGTAGAGAGGGTGAATGACCTTTTTTGCCCTGCTGGCCATGTTCCTTTTGATGCAGTCTGGGACACAGTTGGCTTTCCGGGCTGTAAGCACATCCATATTGCTGGCTCGTGTTCAGTTTTTCATCAGCCATTGTCCCCAAGTCTTTCTCTACAAGGCTGCTCTCAGTCACTTCTCAGCCCAGCCTTTACGTGTGCCTGGGATTGCTGCAACCCAGGTGTAGGACTTTGCACTTCACTTTGTCAAACTCCATGAGATTTGTATCAGCCCACCTCTCAAGTGTGTCATGGTCCCTCTGAATGGCATTCCTTCCCTCCAACGTGTCAACTGCAACACACAAGTTGATGTTGTCAGAGAACTTGCCAAGGGTGCACTGAATTCCACTTGATTCCATGTTGCCAACAAAAATGTTGAACAGTATTGGCCCCAGTACCAACCCCTGATGGTCACCACTTGTCACTGGCTCCATCACACACTCACCAAAGCTGATCCTGTTATCAGAGGACAACATGAAGTCAAGGACCATCCCCATAGACAGATCCATGAAAGTCCTGTTATAGAATAATAATTTTGGAAATGTCAACCCTTACACCTGTATTTGAGCAAAGATGAGCAGAGGACCAACAGAAGGACCTTGAAAGTCAAGCTGAGGACAGAAAAATTAACAAATATTTGCAGCAGGAACAAACACCTCAGATACAGAGAACCACTCTTGATAGATATTTAATGTGAAATGTTATTGATGCAGAACATCACTTTGTCTCCCTAGAGTCAGCTAAAGATTAAAAGGCTAAAAGTGTTGCCTCATGCAAATGAGAAATGTCTCCGTCAAGGAAGCAGACATCCTTTCTTAGCTAGATAAAACCTAGCAGATTTTGTGATCAATGGGAAGCAGTTCAATACTTGCTGACACACTTTTGGAGCTGCAGTTTACGTAATACACAGTTATACCTGAGACACTGTACAGGTGTAACCCCTGGGTGTACTGAAAAAGCAAAGAGATCCCATACCTTCTCTTCAGTTGTGTTTGTCTTAATATAATTATGAAGCATGCAAAATCTTCTCCTGCAGCTGGAAAAATTCAATAAAAGACTACATCTTTTATCTAATTTTTAAGATTATCTCTAATCAGCAAAAATTCTCTGAGACAGGAAGCAGCCTTGAATTTCAGGTTTGCAACAACCTCTGACTCAGTCTCTTAACACAACTACAATATGGGTAAGAAAGCATTACAACCTTTTGGTGCTGCTGATTTTAGTTCTACATCATATCTTAAAAACATACAGAAATATTAACTTGTCCTGAAAGTTCTGTTAACAAATATTCCCTTTACAACACAGCTCTTCCAGGCGAATTTTCTCTCCTTTCTGATTTCTGAATAGCTCTTCTTTGATGGTGACTTTAGCCTTATTCAGTACAGCGGAATTTCTTGTTAGTTGGTTTGTTTGTTTTTCATTATTTTGTATTCCAGACTAGTGGCAGCAAAAAAACTCTTGCCATTTCAGACCTATTTCCTTTGCCTCCCAGCTTAAACACAAACATTTGAAAACAAGTTATTTTTTATTAGTGTCTTGTTACTTACATATATCTCATCATTCCCCATAATCCAGGAGGAAATGGTTAATGACCTGCTATGCCAATAAGACACCCACAAGCCTATGGTCCCCAAGGAGATGCGCTTGAGAGTAATGAGGGAGCTGTCAAAAGAGCTTGCCAAGCCATTTTCAATCATTTACCAGCAGTCCTGGTTAACCAGAGAAGTCCCAGGAGACTGGAAATTAGGAAAAGAGATACCCATCTGCAAGTAGAGTTAGAAGGACGATCCCAAAAACCACAGACCTGTCAGCCTGACCTTGATAACGGGGAAGGTCATGGAACAGATCATCCTGAGTGCCATCACATGAAATGTACAGGGCAACTAGAGGATCAGGTCCAGCCAACAGGGGTTTACAAAAGGCAGGTACTGCTTAACCAACCGGTCTCCTTCCACAACAAGGTGATCTGCTTAGTAGATGGGGAGAAAAGACTGTGGATGTTGGCTAATAACTTTCAGTAAAGCCTTTCCCACCATTTCCCACAACATTCTCCTGGAGAAACCCATGGCTTGAATGGGTATACTCTTTACTGTGTAAAAATCTGGCTGGATGGCAGGGTCCAGAGAGTGGTAGGGAGTGGAGTTACATCCAGCTGGTGGCTGGTCATGAGTGATGTTCTCCAGGCCTCAGTATTTGGGACCAGTTCTGTTCTGTATCTCTGATTTGGATAAGGGGATCAAAAGCACCCTCAGTAAGTTCACACACAACGCTAAGCTGGGTGGGAGTATTGATCTGTGGGAGGGTAGAAAGGCTGTGAAGAAGGATATGGACAGGATGGATCAATGGACTGTGGACAACTGCATGAGGTTCAATAAGGTGAAATGCCAAGTCCGGTACTTGGGTCACAACAACTCCAGGCAGTGCTACAGGCCGGGGAAGGAGCGACTTGAGAGCTGCCCAGCAGAAAAGAACTTGGGAGTGCTGGTCAACAGCCAGATGAACATGAGCCAGCGTGTGCCTCGTTGGTCAAGAAGGCCAGTGGTATCTTGGCCTGTATCAAGGACAGTGTGACCAGCAGGACTAGAGCAGTGATTGTCCCACTGTACTTGACACTGGTGAAGCTGCACTGCAAATCCTGTGGTTTAGCCTCTCGCTTCAGAAAGGACATTGATGTGCTGAATAGTGTCCAGAAAAGGACAACGGAGCTGGTGAAGGGTCTGGAGCACAAGTCTTATGAGAATAGCTGAGGGAACTGAGATTGTTTAGTCTGAAGAAAAGGAGTCTCAGAAGGACCTCATTGCTCTCTTCAACTAAGGAGGCTGTAGTGAGGTGGTGGCTGTTCCACCATGTCTAATTAAGGAAATGGCCTTAAGTTGCACGAGGGAAGGTTCAGATTAGGTATTAGAAAAACATTTTCCACTGAAAGAGTGGCCAGGCTTTGGAATAAGTTCCCCAGGGAGGGGTGCATTTACTGTTTCTGGAAGAGTTCAAGAGACATCTGGATGTGGCACTTGAGGATATGGTTTGGGGGTGATTATGGTGGTGCTGGGTTGACAGTTGAACTAGGTGATCTTGAATGTCTCTTCCAAACCTGACAATTCTGAGATTCAGTGTGTGATTTGTCACTGCATAATATTCTCATAAAGTTCAGATACAGTTCATAATCTTTACACTGGAAATATTTTTTAAGTTATATCAAATGGCATTTACAGAATTCCACTTTGCAAATATTTAACCCCTATCTGCAAAGGAAAAAACAAACTGCCTGAGTCCATGAAGGACAGAAGCTCTAACCAGACCTCCTAGCCAGGGGCTATGAGCCTGTAGATCAAGCATCCTTGAGAGTTTAGACTTTCATCTAAAAGACTAGTGAGGAGTTACTTAAAGTTCCCATTTGTAATGCAACAACTTACAAATATCCCTGTTCCCAAGAATTTATAATTGCCTGTTATTGTCTGGAAACTACTCAGATACTATAATGAATGGGGGCAACATGAAACCATGGGCAAATTTAGCAGAGCCAAAACACCACGCTGCAAATAGAAACATAAATCCCATCATTACAGAAGCAGTTGGTTCTTTGAGAATGTACCTTATCCACAGGTATATTTGATAAATATTTTAGAAGTAAGTTGATCAGTCTGCATTTGTCATCAGCTGTTGGATAAATCAGCTGTCTTTCATTTACAATTTCTAAAGTAATCTAAAACTCAGCAAACAGCCCAGCACTGCATATGGCTGCTGTTTGGACCACTAATCTAGCTGTGAATTATTACAAAACTGTCTTTGTGGAAAGTGAAGAACAAATTTAGTCTTTGGATTCCTCAGCTGCATATGAACAACAGTATAACTGTACTAATATTTACATCCGCTTGGGTACGTGTTAAGGACATAAAATCTGCACTGCCACAACAGCATGAAAAACATCTGCTAATAGGGTAATTCAGATAATAAATGACAACTTTCTTTATCATTAAAGCTATATAAAATTTGCATCTTTTAATGGTAACTTTCAAAATACAAAAATACATTTTAGAACGCAATTCAAATTCTAAGACATTGCAGTAAAATATTAGGTGCCATTTCCTAGGCACCTTGAATCTTTGTGCCTCAATGAAAATGCCTGATGCTCATGTCAAAACTGCATAGGATTCTCACCTCACCAAAGTTTAGATAACAGCTGAGGATCTATCTTCCTTACCCTCCTTTAAAATTACATACTGTGGAGTTAGTTCTGTTTTAACTTCCTGTGATAATGATTAGAGAGGAGAAACACTGGCCTCAGATAAGCAGCCAGTCTGACATTAACTTCAGACATCCCTGAAGCTCTCTAACATTGAAACTGCCTTTTGCTCCCGCTCGACACCTCCATGCAATACTGAAACTGCAGTTCCTAGAACAGAGGGACTTGTACACTCATCGCATTTCTTTAATGAAGTCCATGAGTTTAGGGATAACAAAAAACCTAGTGTTTTCTTGTTTCTAATCTCACTTTACCTTCAGTTGCTGCAAACCCACCCTGTTCAAATTCACTACCTTGCACAGTACTTACTGAGGAGACACAATGCTGGGTCAGTGCCACATGTCTCCACACATTTCTACGTAGATATGGAGGAGAGGAATGCATCCTACACAGAGATTTTGGAGAATTCCACAGACCACAGGAGGTCCTCAAGGTTTAGTGTCTTAAACTTATAGAAACTGGAATCTCTGCCTCACACAGAGAACTAGGTATAAAAAAAGCCTGATGATCACTTTGATTTAGATTCCACTTGACACTTAACCACAACTGATGTACATAACATCACATAAGCAAATTCTTCACTTAAGCAAAGTCCAGCAGGGGAGTGTGTAGTCGAATCTCAACTGAAAATAAGACAAGTAAGCCAGTCTGATACTGCTAACGCACAATTGCCTCATAATTTAACTAATCCCAATTAGAAAAAGGGGGAAAGCACAAAACAAACAAACAAACACACACCCCACACACTCCCCAACATGCTATTTTGCAGTAAAATAGATTTGAAAATAAACTCGTAGAAAACATCATCCTGTGCTACAAGCAGAATATTTTCTAGCTTATCTGTAACATAGATTTCTATTCTCTGCACACAGTTGTTTTCCTGTTTTAAATTATATCTCCCACTGGTGGAATTCCAGATAACCTGTAAAGAGATATTTTCCAATAAGAGATATCAAAATATTATCTTTATATTTTCCGAATCTTCACCATCTCTGTTCAGCATCCCCCATGCCATGTACTGAGGACCAAGCTCACTCTATTTTTGGTCATTTTTGCTGTAAGGCAGTAGACATTTTTATATCCTTTACAGCCGGCAGAATCTGTGTGTCATCACATACCCTATGGCATGGTATTTGGCCATAGACGTTTGATCATGACTGGGCTTGCAGGTCTATCGTGTAACAAGCAGACCGTGTATTGCCGTCAGGAGATGCAGGGTCAGTGCTGCTCACCCCAGCATCACAGACCATTACATCACTCTGTTCATTTTGGCTTCACTTGCTATCCTTGGAAGGCTGGATGTAGGAAAAAATGAGAGAATGCACAGAAAACCTTGACGAATTTCCCTGCTATTTCTGGAAGGCAGCACAGTGAAACTGTGATCTTCCCCACACAGAAATAGGTCCTGGTTCCCAACTGGCAGGACGAATATGTTTCTGCTGAAACCCTATGAAGAGCAGTTGCTAAGAAGAAGAACCAAATAATACCTAGTTTTTTGTTAGCACCAAATAATACCTAGTCTGTTGTTTATCTTTCCATTTATTCAAAATGTAACAAAAGGGGTATTTCATAATAGAGTATCTAACAAGATGGCTTGTGCAATATCAACACTCAGGGGCCAGGCTCCCTGACCAAGCTTTGTTCAGATGTTATACTGTCTTGACTAATCCTTCCTAATCCTATCATCAGCTGCCACTGTGTCAAGATATGTCAGCTTTAAAAATGAAGAGATATCTTAAGGAAATGATGCCTTGCAAGGAGTAATGCTGAATTCAGATTTAATAGGAAGATAAGGACTTGGGGTTTTTTTGAAGAACCATCTTATGCAGCTGGTAGTAGTTCCCAAACATACTCTTTATTTCTTACAACTGCTCAGAATTTTTTATTTCTTTTTAAGATATTTAACCTAAATTGTGCTTCAAGATAAAAGAACAACAAACCTGCCAGGGAGATCCTGCAGAGGAAATTGACTTGCCATTGAATCTCCTGAGGTCTGGGAACTGATTGTAAATGAAACACAAACTTAACTTTGAAAGTATACTCCCTTGGACTTATATTGTGTCAGACAAACCTTAGCTAAACTTGATCTACAACTTACTTTCAGTGCAAGGATTACTATGCTATAGTTACTACTTGTTAGTGGTGCTGATTCTCATGGTATTCACAGTTTTAACTATACCGGTCCTGAAAATAGGGACAATTTCAAATACTTGGTGCAAACTGATTGCCATTTGTTAAAACAATGCTCCCAGACAACTGTGAGAAGATTGTTTTCATTCTGCTTTGGAGAGCTAACAATGAACAAGTATTAATTTGAAAGTACAGCTAAATAAACGTTAAAAACAGAATTTGTAGGGTGAAATCATGGAACCAACCCCACCGACTTTGCCAGAATCTTCATTGCCATCATATCAAAGAGGAAGGACTTTATTTTTCTGTAAATTGAATTTATATCACCAGGAAGATGAAGAATTAAAACAGTGCTGTAAATTCTGCTTGAGGATCTTTGGTGTATAGGTGCCCATGTCAACCACACTGTCACAATGCCATTATCATAGACAACTAGGGAAACCCCAGTAAAAGTTTGGTCCCATAGTACTTTCTCTGCTTATTTAATGAAACACTCCAAACCATCTTTTATTCCATTTCCTCATGTTTCATTTACAAAAACAGCTAAAACTTACTGTAATTCTTCTATGAACTCTACATCTCTTTACAGAGAAATAGTATATATGGCATTTTGCCTGTCCTAGATTGCCTTTATCTCCATTGAGAGTTTTATTCATTAGGTATTTAGTTCCATAAGATTGAAGAAAAGCTTTGTTCAACAAATCCTCTAAACTGTTGTTTATTTCCATGCAGAAAGAAGCAGATAGTTATGCCCTACCTGCCAACTCTCCAGATGCAATAGGTGAATCACTTTAAATCTCAGAGTTGTTGAGGCACATTAATATGTGATCATCTATGCTACTAAGCCTTGCCTTTTATGTTAGTCTCAGCATATTGGTCTGACTTATCCAAGCTGCGTGATTCCACCAGGGATCTCAGAAGAAAATAATCTCTCATCAGATGCTTCATAATTCACAAGGTCATGTATGAATATCAAAGGACATACAGAAAATGTTTAGCCAATTTGTTCTTTGGACTTGTTATTTTCTTACTCAAAACATGAGAAGGATGACAAAATGCAGAAATCCAATCTTTCCATTTCAACCCACTGTTTTTAATTTCAGAGAGAACTTTAGTGTAGTCCTACTTTTCACTGAACTAGTTCATATAAAGCTGGAGCTGAGTAAACAGGTAAATTTCATTAGGTAGGTATAGAGCATTTTGATCAAGAAGCAGATGATGGCATAAAGAACTGTTATCAGTGAATTAGAAAACATCAGAGTAGTAATATAGAAATATTTATAATGCAAAGGGGGACCAAGGGGAGGAAGATGTTTATAGAATATAGATATATTAAAAACTGGGAAAAAACACACAGCTGTTTCTTTTGCCTGACAGTAGGCCGTCATTTCTTAAATTTCCTTAATGCGGCTTTTCTGACAGATTTAAATATTCTCTGACTTGAAAGCTAATAGTTCACAAGACTGTCTGATAACATTCAGAACTGCAACAAGAAAAACTTAGCAATATTGCCTATTTTATGCCTCTCTCTATATTCTTCCCTCTGCTTTATGTTTGAAAAGTAATCACCAGCATTAATTGTAATCAAGATCAGAACATGCTACAGGTAGTCTTCAGCACACAAGATTGATGGGAGACATGGTAGGAAATTCAATTAGATATCAGATAATTTGTTCCAAGATAATTTGCTTTCTGTAACTTGCTCGGAATCCTGAAGTATTTTGCTAAAGATCTTAAATGTTACAGTCTTTTTCTGCACGCATCACAAATCTGATTATGTCTTGCTCTGCCCTTTGTACAGAAATAGTCTCTCTCTCCAGTCCAAAGCATATGGAAATCATGAGTCAGCCCTAAAACGTTGAACTGGGAGTTTGGATGGAGGAAAGAAACAGCAGCATTTTAAAAGAGTAAGTGGAGATCCTTACCTTGTTTCTGATAAGATGTCTTTTATAATGTTTTATAGATTTAACAACTAGATAAAACAAATGTTTTCTATTTAATGTCAGAATTATTTGAGGGAAAAAAATAAAGGAAAGAAGTTACATAATGCAGTCAAATCTGCGAAGAAGTAAAGGATCCCGAGACCTGCAAGGCCCATAGGCTCACACCAACAGCTGTCAGACAGGGGAATAGCAAAAGGAAAGATTTATACTGCAGGCCTGTCATTATATTGTTGAGCCTAAATGCTATCAAAAGGAACCTCCTTAATTACCCTGAAATGGGTTTCAGCTCAGCTAAATGCAGACAGGAATAAATAACAATAATAACAGCAACAACAAAGCCAAACAGGCTGTAAAGCCCCATAATTGGATTCATAAATCTGAATGTTTTAGAAGGTTAGTGCTGAGGCTAATGCGGCTTGACCGGGAGTGATTGCTGGTGCTGCTGCAGTTATAGGACTCCTGCCGGTGAGCAGTGAGGGGGAAAATAAATAAATAAATCAACGAGCCTCTCAGGAGCACTTTAGGAATCACCCTTTCAGTCTGCCATAGTTATCATTCAGCCTGCAGCATCTCAGCACTAGCTGACTGGAGACAGCAATCTAATCTTTACACTGCAGCAAGCTGGAGAAACAGCACCCCAGCTGCTGGAACAGGGGAAATACTTCACAGACAGCAGAGAGCTGATAATTGCTGATGTCAAACAAGCTTATTACATGGAAGGATTTCATCCTCTCCACTCCACCCTCCCAGCAGCTGCACCCTGTACAGCAACGTGACAGTAGTTCCCAGCAGTGATCTGAGACGCTGCAGTTCACACCACCATTACCAGCCTGAGGCTCTGTCCTGCAAAGCACCAGCAGGACTCCCACCCTCAGCAGCCTCTGGTGCCCTGCTGTTCCCTGGGAGACGCCACCAGCAGTAATAAAGTTTGCCTTGAGAAGGGTTGGCATTTTGTGAGCCCTTGTTCTGCAGAGCACTTTCTGCACAGCAATCACATCCTGCTCTGTTTGCTTTTTTGTTGCTTTTATCTGAATTATTTTTAGAGGATATAATACACCTCATTGCTGTTAAATGTACCATAGGGGCATAACCTTTCTGCAAGTTATCCTGCTCTTAAATAACAGCTGCTTGACACAAATTAACACATTAAGTGATATCTACAAATAAAAACAACAACAACAATAATAATAGTGATGGTATCTTGATGGCTTTATTAATGTAGCAGCTTGTACCATATTCAGGTAGCACCCTTGAAACTCTGTAGCTCAACAGTGTAAGGTCTCCTTTTGGTTGGCCAATAGCCTATAAATTGGAGTGATTATTCAAACATGCCACTGAAACATCATCCCTATTAAATTACAAAAAGAAGGTGAAAATTAGTCCAGGTCTCAGCATTTCTCAGCTTTAAACCTGTTTCTTGATGTTATGGCTCAACTATCTTCCAAAGGTCTAGTCTGGAACTACCCCTGAGAATAACTGTGTACAGGTCTCTGAGCATCTCTGGGTGGTTTTGCTCCCTTTCTTACAGCCATAATACTGGAAAACAAACCCTAGTTTTTCTCCAGATGATGACAATAAGGTCTGAACAATGTCTGTGCCCTACCTTCACATAATTCCTTAAATTTCCAATAAAACTGGGTATGTATGTTTTAGTTTAGAGAGAAACTGGCTTTGCAAACATTGTGGTACAATCCCATTAACGTCCTTAGCCTGTGAAGACAGTTTTCAACCTGAATGCAAGACCAGAAAGAGCTAAACCCCCATTTTCCTCCTCATCTCTTAATAGACAGTAGAAATCTATCTAACGTTTCTTTTCAATCTGATCAGAGTAAACATATCAGAATTAACTTTCCAAGCCTTAGGACATTCATTTTACTCATACTTCCATAGCAACCCCTCCCCCCCCAAATTCTTGAGAATTGTTCAATAGTTCATTGCAGAAGCTTCTCTAGAGAAGATAAAGGATATTTTTTTACCTGTTTCCTGTTTCAACCCCTAATGCAAAGATAATTTTCAGTATTTACTAAGAGCATTAAATTTCATTTCCAAATACTGATAGCACTCATAGTGAGTTCCACAATACTTTCATATTTGTTGATTGAATATGCTTTTTTCCTCTGCTCTAATGGTGATCCATCACCTTTATACTTTCTATATCCATTTCCTACACAACCTTCATAAAATTATTTCCAGAGTTAGCATATTTTTCCTTAATGCAACTTTCTATCATGTCATTAAATTACTGTATTAATTTGAATTAATTTCTATACCAAAGCTGGGTTTAGGGGTTTTTAAACTCTCATTTGGAAAGCCCTCAAATTTTAATTCATTGAAGTTCTGAGTTACCTCCAGGTTAGTGATTTTTTTAATCAGCTACTGTTATGTTAGTTTTGCTTTTGCCTTCATTTATACCTGGAAATTCTTAGTACATGAAACTTTAACCCAAGTACCCTAAACCCCAAAGACAGAGACAATACAAAATGTAAACCAGTCATGACTCTGGGAATCATGCAAAACATGCATCTGATTAATAAAATAATAGAAGAAAAAAAGACAAAAATAAGATAGGAAGTATAAGGTATTTTCTAAAAGTAGCCTTCTTCTCACTAGTAGGAGGCCAAATATTCCCCTCTCTCTCAGAGAGTCGTCTCCTAAAAGCATTGGAGACAAGGGATACCCATGAGTTTTATGTTATATGTTATATATATTATTTGTAATTAAAGTGTTTTGTTTTTTTTTAAAAAGGAGACAGAAAATGCCCAAACCACTCAGCTATTTTCATCACCAACTCAAACTTGACATAACTGTAAAAGACCTCATACTCAGACTCAAAATTTTCTCAAATTTACGTGTTACCCCTCAAACATCTGCTACAAAACTAGTATGTGTTAATGAATCAATCAATTGTGCCAAAAACAGGATGATAAACACCACTCTAGGTCATCAGTGTCAGCCTTTAGAAAGTTCTGAAACAATATTTTACTTCTAATGCTAAGCTACTGTTTCTGTCTTTGGTTGCCTCTGTCTCAGGCATCACAAACTCTATTGTGGGTAACAGTGGAGCTCAGTTGGACACATGGGGAAAAGACCCATTCTTAGACTCCATGGAAATGTTTCAGCCTACAAGTAATTTTAAAAGGAGAGGATTTTGTACACTAAAAGTTGGTTTCTTTGCTTTTGTAAGTGAACTCACAGAGGGTCTGGGTTTAGGAATGCTGGGCAGTACTGAGAGCTTCACCCAAAAATTAAAAGCAGATGGCGTGCAGTCAGTTTTGCTCTATAGAACGTTTCTGTGTATACATTAAAAGTTGGTTACTTTATTTTCTGTATGTCTTTTGAATTTCACAGAGATTTTCGACTTCTTGGTCTACAAGCATGGCAATATCTCATCATTATCTTTATTCTATCCCAAAACTGTGGGGTTTGGTATGTGAGGAGGCAAAGAAGAAAACAGGAGAACTCTTCTCTCTGGCCATTCATGGAACACACCATGAGTTCTCTGTATTAAGGAGATGATCAGTGCAAGTTTTTCTCAAAAAAGAAAGGAGACTCCTAGGATCACGGTTTCCTACTAAAAATCCTGCCTAACAGGATTTGAAATAGTTCCCCTGCTTGTACAGGCCCAGTTCTTCCAAGTCCTAGATCCTGCAATACTACGTCACTCAAAATGGTGGATTGCAAATAGATCATAAGCTTGTATGTCCCCTTTCCAGTGTTCACTAGACAGGTGAAACTATCAGACCTGTGTGTTAAGTGTGATATGTATTTAGCAATGCCAGGTAGTGCAAGTGAAGATAAGTATGTGAAAGACTCCCAAGTCAGACAGAGCTCTGAGCAGGACCTGTGTAGATCATCTCCTTATAGTAAGCTACCCAAACAGGTTTTCTGACTATAAGCAACCTGAAAGCCACTGTCTCAGAGTATAAAGGAAGGTTTACCATCCAGTATTTTCCTCTTTGCATTTTCCTGTTTATAGGACTGGTTTCAGCAAATACAGTGACTCTCTGAGGTGCCCCAAGCACTGCACAGTCCCTTGGTCCCTAGCAAGCTTCCTTTCTGTTATTTCTGAGGTCTGACTGCTCATTATATCTCTCCACTGTTCTGGCCTCCCTCCAGGAGCCCAGGACTGGGCTCTGCTCGCTTGGCTGTCAGACCTATCCTTCCCTTCCCTTTCCCTTACATCCCTTCTTCCTACTTTCCAGGTGGTTCTATAGGAAGCTAATAATTTCATTTAAACATTACAAATTAGTATGAAAAAGTAGGAAAAAAAATTAACTGCCCTGGCTATAGCAAATCCATATTCCTCACAGAATCATACATAGAGAAAGGAATCCTGGAAAGATAAGGAAAACATGTCTGCTTTCACTCACATTCACTCTCAACTTGGAGTCCACACTTCCACACCAGAAAACAGTTGGGAGTAGCAGATCAAAAAGAGAAAACTACTTTCCAAAGATTACTAATGCATGATGACAAGATGATGTTATCTTGGTTTCTGCTTTATCCTTCATCACAGTCTGCCTTATAATCTCCCTCTATTCTTCTGTGAGCAACAGTCAAGCTTAGTGTCCTTGTCTTACCACACTTAACAGTGAGAGAAAACATATTACTATATTAAAAACATCACTTGGGGCTGGTATAAGATGCAGGAACAGAAATCCATTAGATTTTTCTATCAAGTATTAGAAATCAGGTAAATGTTTCCATCAAATAACCCTGGCCTACTTAGGAAACCCTCTGTTACACGTGTAGCAACTATAATTGCTGAGGAGGGATGAACAGACTCACCTTTTTTCCTTTTTCTTTTTCCCCCCACATTTTTGTCGCAGTATCCTCAAGCTCATTTAAAGTACCAGGAAAATTAAAATCTGAGTTTTATTTAGAACAATAAAAATCTTACACTGAGCTATTAATCAAAAAAATGGATTTTTTGAATTTATTTGTCTAACATTTACATGTACCTTGTGTCCTCTGGAAACCACAAAGCTGTCAATTTATTTATGGAAACAAGAGCCAAGAAATAGGTGTACATGGTTTCAGACAAACCTAGTGGCCTCTGCAAACACTCATTTCCTCTCTCATTCTGTTTAAAGCCTCTCTATTCTTGAAAAATAGATGATTATTGCACTGAATACCACATAATGATTTAAAATTATTATATTCCAGAGTTTAGGAAAGTAATACTTTGGCTCTAACACAGACAGGTGCTAATAAACCACTGTATTTCATATGAGGCACCAGTATTTTCTCTTGGAATTGTCAGCCTTTCTAAGATCATAATACTTAAGTGATACCAATTTTTTAAGCCTTTCATGTATTTAATTTAAACTATAAATTGCTGAGGGTTTTGAATTTCCTTTTCTCTCAGAAGAGATGAGAGAACAGTTTGCACAGGCAACTCTTCCATGCATTCCAACTTTTTTTTTTTTTTTTTTAAATTGCAGTCGTACCTGTACGTGAAGTGAGTGGTTTACGTGAAGTGAGAAATTTACCACAAGCTACTGATCAGCCAACAATTCTTCTACAAACCATATTTATCTGCTGGGTGTTGTCTGTAATTTGGGCCACAAATTAATTAATAAATAACTTTGGGTCCAGTATCACCTGTGTGTGGCCATGGTGGTGCCTGACTTCATAGCCTGGATCTCAGTTTAAGTAAGATACGTCCTGCTCCTGAGCACGGTCTATTGTGTCCCACTCAGGCATGAAGCAAGCTGGAATGACTCTATCAGAGGAGAGGGAATTCAAGATATGGAGTGACCGTTCTGAGACATAATTCCTATGACCAGTCAAGTCAGAGCCATGAAAAGAAACCCAGGAGTACATAGCCTTATATTTAGACAAGGTTGTAATAGCATCTTGCAAGTTTCTGTCCCTTCTGGCCACAGATGAAATAACCTAGATGAGGAAAAAGTACTGTATGAAAAACTTTCTAGGCCTCTACTTACACTGGCCTAAAATTAATTTACAAGCCTTGCAGCTATCTCTCAAAAAAGAAAAAAAAAGAGAGAAAAGTCTGACTTCCCTCATTGGCAGCAAGGAAACCAAACCTGACAGAGACAAACCAACAAAGCAATACAAGCCATTAAAACACAAACAAGCTGAATGAGCCCCCATTCACCCCGCTCCTGGGAACTGCCTATGCAAAATGCTTCAGCAAGAAGCATGAAAACAGGCAGGGGGTCTTCCTCCACGTCCTTCTCCCTGTTCAGGCTGCAGTTATAAGGTAGATTTAGCCAACATAAACCAGAACACCACCCTGGTCCCCAACAACATATAGCCCTTCGTCCAGGCGTTGGCACATGCCATCAAAAGAAGTGACAGGAAAGTAACCCTACAACTAAGAGACCAATGGTCCTATATTTCAAAGACCTGAAGCAGCTCACCATGGCATCAGGTGTATGTTGATGCCAGTAGAATATGGTTGTGGGGTGGGGACAAATGGGCACCTGCCTTTGGATGGGGCAAGTGCCCACAGTGCTATTCAATGAAGTTACACTGCTGTGGGACTGTGGCCACAACTTCCAACTGACATATTTCCATATTCTAGTATTGCCATCACTATTTGGACCCATCTATATATTTATCCCCTACAAACACCAGTGAGTTCCAAAACTAATTCTGCCTTGAATGAAAAAGTACATCTGAAACCTGCTGCCCAATGACATCTGTTCTCTCAGCCCTATCCCTTGCTACTTGAAGCATATCTTGTATAGGACCTGCTTTATACTCCAACAATTCCTACCACATTTATATATATATATATATATATATATATATATAAAAAATACATTGTGTATATATGTGCCAAAAGAGAGAGTTATAATGTTTTTTATAATTAAACTCTTTTATAAATGCAAGGAATGATGCTCAGATCTCCATAAATGCACTAAAGATGTAGATGAACTATGCTTATTCACATTATCGTAAAAGGCAAAACAGTAAACATCACCCTTTTTTCCCCCTAAAAGTTCTATCTGCTTTTTTAGAGTAGTGCTGAGCTCTGAGCCAGTGAGTTTAGAGAACAATCTCCAGTGACTCTTGGCTCTCTGTCTTGCATGGTCATGTGATGTTGATTGAGATCTCCTCACTGTGAGTGTATAGAAACAATAGGTTTTCCTGTGTACTTTACTTTGCATTTTTAGATGCAGAATATGAATTTTATGCTATGTTTTCACCTGTATATTTAAACATAGATGTGAGTATACATATATGCATATTATTACACACACTTAGTTATCATGTATAACTATTTATTAGTATATTTAACAGTTAATACCTCAGCACAGATGCCTAAGCAATTCCACTATTACCTTCCTCCCTTGTAAAATATGACTCTTTATCCCTACTTTACATTTCTTACCTTTTAAAAAATTACTGTGCAAAGGACCTTCTCCCCAACCTGCCACAACTAGATTTCTTTAAGAGCGTTCAGGTTTTTAGTAGAGTATCAACTGGATAACTTCCATATATTCAGTGATGATCAAACCATTCCAACAGATTTGAAAGACACTAATCCCCTTTCAAAAGCTGTGTCAGTTCTCCCTCCTTATATTGTTCTTACCTTTTGATCTATTAGTCCTAGGATGTATTCTAGCAGTTCACACACCACCAAATTTATAGGTTGTCTGAATTCCCTAGTCCACTTTAATCCTTTTTAAAAGTTAAATTTATGTTTGTCATTTCACTCTCATCTAGTACCACAACTGATTTAATCAACAGACTACACAGCATAGCTGAAAGCTTCCAATTTCATATTTATGTTCCCTTAGGGCTCCCAAATAAATAGCACCCCATTCTGGTAATTTGTTTGCATTCACTCCATCTATGTCTTCTAAATTTTATTCTTTTGACACCTTCATTTGAGAAAGTTCTGTTTTGAACTCCAATCCATGTAATACAAAGCCCTCTGGTTTCAATGTCTTCTTGGTGGTGACGTTCACTGAAAAGAATTGGTTTAATTTTTCTGCATTTGTGCCCTGTGAGAACTGCTCTTAAACCATGATTGTCTATTGGCCCCACAGTATTTCTGGCAGGCTTTCTAACATGTTTGACAAATAAGTACATTTTTAATTTTTATGTCTTTAGAAAATTGTTCCTCAAAGTCTTTTTTTTCCTACTTTATTAATTTTACATTTAACTTGTTTATACTCTTTTTCCATTTGAATGTGATGTTCATTTTAGGCCTCTTAACTCCTAGTAATTCCCTTTACTCTGACGTTTAAGTTTGTAAACTTATCTGGAGTTGTTTCCCAAATTTTATTTTTCCATAAATAGAATACATTTATTCTGACATCCCATTATATTTAAGCAATATCCATGTTATGACACAAACATATTTTTTTCTTTTAGCTGGTACTTTTCATTCCTTGGAAATAGTTTCTTGATTTTTATGTAGCTCTACATTATTGCCAGGAAAGGGCTAAATCTGAGCCTGTTGTGATATCTATAGTATCACAACTATTTAGCAGTAATATTCTGACTCAGTCCCAGATCAGGATATTTAAGACTTGTTTCTCCTGATGTTGTCCTAATCACTGCTTTAAGAAGCAGGCATTGGCCGGGCCTAAAAGGTATTCTCTGCACCACACATCTCATCCTGACATCCACCCTTCCCTCCTGAGGCTACACATGAGGCGAATCTTTTCTGTCAGTGTGATCTCTGCTATGTCCATGAGGATATCACAAGATTGGGCAAAACTCAAATGATAATTTCAATCCATAGAGACTTCGTGGAAATTCTCAATGGACAGAACTTGTTTACCTTATTTGATTTTAAGTAGTCTATAGCCAGGACTAAAACCCACATCGTCCAACCTTTTTTCTTTAATCAGTATGTCTCTGTTCATATTCATTTCTGTCCCTCACAGTTTGCCTTTCAACAGCACACAGATGAATAGTCCACAGTGCAAATTTCACATTCCGCTGCAGGGGTTCTCTTTCAGAAAGTGGGATTTCAGAAGGAGAGACCTTTACCAATCCTGTGGCTATTCCCTGAGAAATGCCCCTGAATCATTCTGTGTCAATAGAACACTTGTGAAGCAATGAAACAGGCCAAACATTCTCAGTGTGAACTTCAGCCATCATCTCTGTGCTGGTTTGAGGTCCTAGTCCTGCAGGCTGAAGGACCATGGGGGTCAGACATCCAACACGGTCCTTTATAGTGTAGAGCTTAGTCCTTTCTTTTCTCCACAACACAGCAAGGAAGCGTTTGACCTTACCCTGTGCTGCTTTTATGCTTTTATCCCTCTCCAAGGCACCTCTGCTGTGTTAACCACAAAGAATGGATGAAGGTAGGAAGAGGGAAAAGGAGGAAGGGAGGAAGGAAGGAAGGAAGGAAGAGAGGGAGGGAGACAAGGAGGGAGGGAGGAAGAGAGAGAGGGAGGGA
>JAWWLZ010000001.1:105249382-105266185 GCA_035041345.1 Poliocrania exsul | reverse complement strand
AAGGAAGGAAGGAAGGAAGGAAGGAAGGAAGGAAGGAAGGAAGGAAGGAAGGGAGGGAGGGAGGGAGGGAGGGAGGATACTTGGTTACTTGCTTTTTCAGACATTAAAGGAAGCACAAAGTGGGAAGATTGTCCTCACTGCAAGAGTTAGCCTGTAATTTTTTCACTGCAGGATAGCACACAGGGAGCTGATCCCATGAAAGGCAATACCACTGGCTTCATCCGGCACAAAGATTTCTAGAGGAATTGCATGCAACTTTCTTTCCTGCAATGAGCTGAGAAGCAACTTTTTTTTTTTCCAAGAAAGAATCGTGGGAGAAATTGACTGTCTGTTTTATTGTATGGGGAATGGGCACACACCAATATATCACTTGCAGCACCAACACAGATACAGTCTATATCCACCCAGTCTAATAGGCTGCACTAACTTGAGGCAAGATCATTTTGGGTAATCCAGAGTAACAGTTCAATGAAGAAGTACAAACACACATTAAAATTAAAGCATGTTCCTTTTGTATGGAATTTGAGTTATAAATGGAGCTAACATCACAGAGAAAATAAACCCTGGGCCATTTCCCTAAGAAACAATGAAAAATATGGAAAACAACTTCAAATAATGGTTATTTTGTTCTAGCACCTGTATAGCCATGCTATGCACTGAATGTTGCTGATTAATTAATGAAGTCCATCTGATGATGTCTCCCTGTGAAGGATGTACAATCTATATTTCAAATTACTTTTGAAAATTTAATCATCAGAAAGTAGAATTTGCTCATTAGTTAGTAATAATATATTAAGTTCCTCTGTCTGTCCCTAGATCAGATGGATAAAGCCTAATTAATTAAAGGAAAGCCACAGAATATGTGTAGTCCCACTGGTGGTGTAAAAAGTAGCAAAGGAAGTTATAAATACTGGATGTTAAACGTGCAGCAATGTGTTAATGTAGTAGTGGAACAGCTTGCCCAGAGAGACCGTGGAGTCTTCCTCACTGGAGATATCCAAGACTTGCCTGGGCACAATTCTGTGCCATGTGCTCTGGGATGACCCTGCCTGAGCAGGGAGGTTGGACCAGATGACCAACTGTGGTACCTTCCAAATTCACCCATTCTGTGATTCTATGACACTCCATCACTGACACAGACACTTTATACAAAATTATAAGAAATTACATAAAAACATACAGTCTAAATGTGCATGTTCCTCATCCTAGATCCAACGTGACATTTCTCTGTGATAGCTTTTTCTAGACCAATATGGCACTCAAGCCTTTAAAAGCTTTGGAAGAGGTATTTCTGATCTCACCCTACAACCAGTTAAGGCAATTTTTACTGGATAATAGAAAAATCTCATGAAAAGTACAGCATATTCTGCATTGCCCACAATCATCTGTGGAATATCCTAACTGGAACCATCACTTTAACTGTAGCAGTCACCATCTGCCTGGCAAATGTACAAGGCATTTTCTCAGGAATAGGCTGTGGCTTTAGCCACAAACAGCAATAAGCATCATAGTCACAGCAGCCTGCAGGAGGGAATAGTAGTGTTCTGTCTCACCTGGAGGCGATGTCTGTGTCCTTGACTTTTAATGGAGGAGAAAATCAAGCCTGCCCTATGCAAGTGACCAGCTTGCTGCAAACAGCCACTCAGTGGTTTGCTTCTAGGAAGCACAGCCTTTGCACCTCTGAGACTAAGGACTGTCCCATCACGGAATGTAGGAGTCTCTGCTCTGCTCTGCTTCTAGAAGGGTGAAAGCTAACCATGATCAAAGTTACTGAAGGTGAATTAAAACATATACAGAATATAAATGCTTTACATAGTTCATTTATCATGTCATAAAGTACATTTACATATATTTGTTTAAAATGCTGCATCATAATTTCAGGAAGTAGCACAGAAAGAACAAAATTTCTGATATTTCTACTTTTTTAGATATTTTAATGCAACAAAACTTCATTTCACTTTACAGCCATTCACATTTGGCAAGTTTACAGGGCAGCATAATAAATTCAGATTACCATAGAAAATATATCTAAATTCTAACAAAAACCAATAACATTTTTGTGAATAGTTACTGTACATAAACCAGAAAATTAGAAGACATTTTTTCAAATGTGTTTTATTCTGTTACTTGAATACTAATTTCTATAGAAAGTAAGGAGGCTACAGATACCTATACTAAGTTTACTTACTTCACAGACCAATACGTGTGCTTGTTGAAAGACAACAATTCTTACATTTTTCCTTTTGTATTCAGTCCATGCCTTGTTCCTTTTCAAAAAACACAGCTTACACGTTTCTTCTTCATTTGTGCTCTTTATACATTTCTGTGAGCCATACCTATCACTGAGAGCAGAACACCTTTCCTTCTGAATCACAGTATGGGACTTTTAATCATTGCTGATCTTCATTTTCATTCTTCTCTCCTGACACTAAACACGTGTACCTTAATTTGCATATTAAAATCAATGTCAGAGTCAATCATTAAATGTTTAATGAACTCATATTTGTTGATATGGGTATTTTTCTGTCTCCTGACTACTGTGTAACATAAATGGTCTTGTAAACTTCCCATTTGCTCCTCATAGCATATCCCCTTCCTGCAGAACAATTTAACTGCATTTTAAGAGCGCAGGCTCCAGAAGATTGCTTTCCAAAGGAAGACAGAATGTGCATCTAAAGCACATCTATAGGAGTAGGTGGATGTCAGTCAAGTCATGACAGAGTTCTCCCTGATTCCCACACGGTTCTATGCCTTTGCATTTCAAGGTCAAAGCCAGCTGCATGCTGACTAATCTCCCAGAGTTCAGTAATGAGTACTCATTTTTTATTCTTCATAATAATAACTTTTAACAAACAGGTTTCTCTCTCACCCCTTGGCTCTGAAGGCCAAAATAAATTTACTGAACATAACAAGAATACAATCAAGTCCTGAAGAAACTTTAAATTCAGAGGTCTCAAAAAATCTTCAGTCACATACTCTACTTCACTACTGCCCCTTCATTAAAGTATCTCCTTTTGCAAAGGCATGGTAATTTTGAAACCTCTGTCTTAACCAGTTCTGTTACCTACCATCTTTTCCCAATTTTTTTTTAAAATTCATGTCTAGCTTTCTTTATTCTTCATCATCAAATATTTGTGAGTTTTTCATTTGTAGAAACTTACATACATCAAACTTTCTTTCTAAATTCCTTCTGAAACCTTTTATAATAAAATTATAATATCCAAAATTATGAGAGAGATGTCAATTTTGAGCTTTTTTACTGATTAGCCTTATATACTGTCAGATAAGGTGCATACAGCTTCAATCTCTCAGAAGTACCTATATAAAAACCTTTTCAAGATCCACACGCATTTCCTATTAAGGTGAACTGATTTTAAATATAGAATGTGGATGATATGTGCAGGTATTCATTGGCCCACACTTCCATCTCTTTAGAATTACTACTTACAATTCCTGCATTTTCTAATAGACTAGTACTTACTAACCAAGTACCTGCTTTTCTCTTCATACCCAGTTGTTGGGATTTGTACATTTTCAGGCTAGCAAACCAAAGACAAATTTACAGGTGCAAGCTGCTAAGATAGGAATGGAATTTGTCTGGAGACCCTGAGCTGGCACAGAAGCAAGAAATGAAGCCTGCAGAAACTCCACGAAGTAACATCAAAAGAGCTCTTTAATAAAGTTAAAATAAGTTGCATTAAGACTGTTTAGATCTAGGAATTTTTAGGAAATATGTATTACTTAATAATTAACTATAGCTGTGTGATGTTGATAGTTTGCATGGTATGTATAGGTTTTAAGATTGTGTGTAACTGTGTGACAAAGTAGCTCTGAATATAGTCGCTCCCGTAACTTGTATATTCTTGTGCAAGATAGTTTAAATATTGCTAATGTAAACATAGTTGCACCCTTTTCCCTTTTTCCTTCTCTGCTCCTCTTCCCTTCTCTCCACAATTACTGTAATTCATGTCAAAGAGGATCGAGAAATAAAATAACAAACCAGTAAAGCCTCATAAAATTAGATGCGGTCAAGTGATTTACTTAATGATAGGGGTTGAAGCCCCTGAAAAGCCCCTCAAAGGCTCAATTGAGAACTGTGTATGTGAAGATCAGGCATTGTGACACCCAGTGTTCAAAATTACTTCGGTATTCTGCCATTTTCCTGTTTAGATCTCAAATGGTGTCTCCTTTTTAACTTTATAGTTGATTAACAAAGCTGGTTCCAAATTATGCTGTGTACATAGAATCACAGAATTGTTAGGGTTGGAAGGTACCTCTGGTTGTCTGGACTGGAAAACCTGGTATTTTAAGCTGCCCTTGCAACAAGGCTGCTGCACACACCTCTCCTGACTGCTTTCTGAACTCATCAGTGTACAGTTCAAAGGCCAAATAAAGAAAGCATCAACTTGATCTCTAACAACATGCATGCAATACTCCAAATGCAGAGACTCTTTACTCACAAAGCTGGATTGCGTGAGAACAAGTTCCACTTGCCAGGATGAGTTCTGTAGCTTCACTTGATCTCCCTGTAACTACCTTTTCCAGCGAATGAGCTTTCCTTTGCTCTCTTCTGCCAGAGCACAATCTACTCCCAATCTCTTGCCTGCCCACTAAAAACAGAGAAGTAAAAAATAATTGATCTTACAAAAAAAACCAAAAACAAACAAACAAAACAAACAAACAAAAAAATAACAACCCTGAATATGCCATATAACAGAAAAAATAATTAATAAGATCCATTTCTTTTAATAAAATTGCTTTTAAAAACACTGGCCGCAATCACCCCATCTTATCCAGAATGGCCTATTGTCTGCATTCATACTGTTACTGATATAATTTATATAGTTAATTTTGTAGAGCAGAAGTTTTTCTTATTATTACATATATGTGCTATACTGTGGGCTAGTTTGTGCTTGGCTTCTACAAACACCCAAAGAGATGGAAACCTGCTGTCATGCGTCTCTAAATTCTGCACTAAACACTTTGCATTGGTGTTTTCTTAACACAGTGCAAGCTCCTAAGTAAAAGGGCAGACCTGGCCAATTGCCATATGGCTGAGAGGAATACTCAATGCCTTTTAATGAGATAGCACCATTTTCAGTCCTTATTCACGTAATCAGATGATTTTGTGGTGTATCAGCCAAAGTGATGCTACCTCAAGACCTTGACAGAGTGAGTGTATGTGCTTTCAATCCCACAAAGACCAAATTTTTTTTCAGCATTTTCAAAATGTCAAAGATTACAAAATATTTACCCAATGCTTTCATAAAAATTAGAACTAAATAAAAAATACAACCACAGTTTCAAATAACAAAACAAAACAGCAGAGAAACTGTTCTACCTCACATGCAACATGAGCCACAGACTTACTAGTGCAAGTCTCTTTATTGCTTCCACTGTAACTCTGCTGACTGTTGTGCTGGGGATTCAATGTGAGCAGGCAAACTCGTAAGGGTTTTATCAAGCCACTGTGAAATCTTGCTTGACTGCACAGAAGACACAGATATTGAAGATTCCAAAAGGTTCTTAAATCGCTGTTTCCCCAAACTGACTGGAAGAATTGCCTCACCTATCTCAGGGTCACAGTCCCATCTTCCAGTGGCAGGTTGTAGAGCTTGGCTGACCAAGCAGGTTTGACATCATTCCTGCTGGCTTCAGCATTTTAATGGGTAACTGACTGCCCATGGCCCTGGGAGGCAGGAAATACAGGAAAACAGTTTTCTACAATTTCACTTTCAATTCTCCCTTTGTGGAGGTGTCAAGAATTTGCTTTGCAATTGAATCTTCTGCAAATAGCATGGGCGGGAGAGGAGTGGGGTTTCTTTTCTTCTTCTTCTTTTTTAATTTTTTTTAATATTCCTGATTATTTACAAGGTACACAATAAATCAATAATTGTCTTGGAAGTAAAAATCCTTCTCAGTCAGTTCTATTTTAAAATTCTTACATGACTTTCAAAAATGTTGTTTATCTTCCTAGGGCAGTGATTTGGTTATGAAAACTACCTGGTATTAAGGTAAACCACCCAACTAGCCACTTCTCTGACACTGGCAAATTAACATACCAGAACACAAGAAAGAAGAAAATGAGGCAGAGCAATAGTTTTTTTCTGCTATTTCTGTGCTTGCTAAAGCACTTGAAGTAAAACATCTATTAATCTTTAAAAACATTGAATTTAATTGCCCTAACTAATGTTAGCTTGTACCAAATGTTACAGATACGTTTTCCTGCATACAGTACAAAATGTTCTTCTAATTTTAAATTTGTGTAATGAAATTCCAGTCCTCTGAGCCATTTCCTAGCTAATTTCAACTGTCAATTGGCACACAAGCAGCTTCTCTGCAGTGATTCGATCACCTACTTCACTTGTCTTCACCCAAATAAATGTATGATATGTAGTAGTTTGATGTTTCTCTTTGAAAGTCCAAAAGAGTAAAATGTATTGACTTCTGTGAGATCATTACAATTTTTATTAGAAACTTCATGAAAAGAGCTCTTCCTCACTAACAATCCCAGATCTGACTTGCCTTATATTGTCAGGTGATCTAGATTGGCTGGGAAAGGGTTGCAGAATAAAATACTTTATTCTGACAAGGTGTTGCAAGATTGAGCTGTAGGCAACCTCAGCTCTCACATAGAGTATAAGGCTGTATAAGGTGAAAATAGATCCTCATTGGTCCTACATTACCTCCAGCAGACCTTCAGAAAGCCAGACTGGCAGCTGCTTCTGCCACTAAGGTTTCAGTAGTGAAACCTGGATTAGTGACAACTAATCCAGAAGAGGTGCTTTTTGCAAAGACAACATCATTCAGAAATGGCAGTCTCCATCCTGATTCTTCCTATTCCTCTGTCAACAGTGGCAAACTGAACCTGGTCTCACAGGGACTCTCCTCTTCCCTCACCCCATTGCACACAGGTGCAAATTAAGCCAGACTGCAAAGCAAAAATTCTCTCTGTCCTGAGAGAAGGACCAAATGTTTTCTACTATTTAATTTCTTGAGCAATAAGAAAAACCAAACACACACACCTATGAAGTTTTATTTGAAGCCTGTTCAAACCCAGTGGTTACAGAGTACAGGGGGAAAGATGGATGAAAACATAAATCAGTTTGCACAGCTAAGCCCAAATATGTGAAACTTTTTTGAAGCAGAGATATCAGCAAAGTGGAAGGGATAAAGATTGTTGTTGCTTTGTGTAATCTTGGTCCTATGATACCAAGTACATCTGGGATTCTGAGGCTGTCCTATAGAGGGCCGACACATTTTCTCCTCAAAGAACATGAAAGTCCTTTTATCCAGTCTTGAGATATGGAATGCAAAATGTTAATGAAGTCCCTGGTTCATTAAACTTATCTTTGATCCAGTCTCAGTTACGATTATTCTGTAACAACCATTGCAAACCACAAAACAGAACCAAAGTCAAATACTGCTGTTAGGTCTTTCTTCATACTAAGAAGTGATCACTACCACTCACTACAAAGAAAATCCACATTGTCAAGAAAAGCCAAAAATTCTTTGTTAAATATATCTGGGGCACCTGCCTGGTCGCTAATGTATATCCATTAGGATTTCTTTCAAAAATAAGCTTTTTTGCCTGCCCAGTGAAGCAATGTAATTTTATAGTATTTCTATCTTTCATTTTGCATTTCTTTCTTTTCAATGAATTCAATGGACCATTCTTAATTACAGCTCAAAATTGTTGATTATGGCTCACACACACACTCTGGCTCAGCATCGGTGGATTCAGACATAAAAACAGCTTGAAAAAGAGTCACAGAACAGGGAGAAGATTCTGTTTGTCAAAACTTCCATGGTAATCTACCAAGAACTATTATAGGTACAAATAAAACCAAGAGAAAAGAGAAGCAGTTATAAATGGTGGAAAATATTAAGATGTGAACTTTTTCATGTAAAATGCATGACAGCTACAAAGAGAGGAGGGAAGTTCTCATTAGACTGGAGAGTAATCGCTTCATGTATGAAGGAGAAATTTTTGTTCAAGTAGCAATCCCTCATCATAACATCTACTGTTTCCAGGAGCATACAGTAGATCAAGATACAGAGAAGGATGCAGAAAAAGCAACACCACTTAAGGCAGAAACAGTATCTGGTCAAGAAAACAATATATAGACCAGAAGTCTTCAGTCTGGAAGAACAAAATCAAAGGAGGATGAAATAAAGGTCTACAAAATCATAATTTAGAAACTAGGAACATGGAATAAAATTTTTCAGATATCTGAGAAAAAGAAGGTAGTTTTTTAATGTATGTAGTATTATTTCAGAACTCATTGTGCTTGGGTATTGTGTACAGGAAGGTTTGCATAAGTTTAAGAAACTTTTACATATGTTTTCAGATGTTACAAAAATGCACAAAAGACTGCTAGGCATGAAAACACTCTGTCTTAAGAAGTACCCAAGCCATGGATGTTTGGAAGCTCAGCAGGAATTCCCAGAGGAAACATGGCTGGTTTTGTTCTTTCTCTGTTTTCTGTTGGTTGCTGTTAAATATAGAGTACTTGGCTAGGTGGACCTCTGGTCTGAATTCCTCAGTGATTTCATACATTTCATGCTTCAAAGAAATAAATGCTTACCTTCTTGCCTGTTGTTCAGACTTAAATACTCAGCTCTTATTCTCTACAAGTCTTACCATTGTATAACTGTCAATATACTGGATTAACACCATTCCAACCTTATATTGATAAAAAATGAATATTCAGTATTGTGTTTTATAGAGAGGAAGACCTAGCTGAAGAACTTAATAGCTAGCTTTTAAAAATTTAAATCTGTTGGTGGAACGAGTAAGATCCCAGGATTTCTAAAAATATGCTTAGTTTCTTTGGTGGATTAGCAACTGAAGGATTTTCACATGAGGAGACAGATTTCAGAGATTAATGAACTGGTGTACAGGAAAGAGAAGATGGTAAGCATCAACCCTAACCTGGATAAGGGACAGGCAGACAAGAGTTAGAAATGATATCCAGTACCACAGCCATGGAAAGGATTTTGGAGGCCATAAGCACACTCACCAAATCACACAGCAAGACACTATCTCCAAAAAGAGGCTTTCACATCCCTTGCTCACTGAGCAAGACCAGTGAGATACATGTCAGAGAAAAACACTGCACAAGAGCAAACCAACAGCCTGGGTATGACAACTTATTGTGTAATTAGTGGGAGTTTGAAACATCCAGGCACCTTGAGCATCTCAGCATACAAACAGTACATGACCAAAGTTGGCCTTGCAGGAAAAAATGTGGTGTTTCATATGCTTTCCATGTAGGAAAATGTCATATGTTAGTCATAGTTCATAAGACACTTGGCAATGCTTTCACTGGCTGTTACTGGGGGTCCTGTCAAACTGGAGGACTGAGGCCCCTGCCTCACCTGTGTTGTTTTACAGGCACACACACACACACACAGAGGAGCACAATGTGCCATCAGTACAATGGCTCTGGCAACAGACTGTCAAGCAACTGTGCCTGATTCAGCAAATAATCAAGGAGGAAGATAATGTTAAGAATCTTCTGACCCTGCACAGAGACCTGTTAGCTTATGACAGTCCAGTTCTCTTCTGAAAGTATTAGAGAGGGAGAAAAAAAGAAGATAAAATAACTTGAAGAATCTGAAATAACAGGGCAGAATTAAAGAAAATCTGAAATCTAGATTTTGAAATCTAGATGCTAAAGTTAGAAGATTGAGTAACAATAACATAAATATGAAAAAATAAAATTAAAAATGGAAACTGAGGTTGGTGTTAAATGTATTTAACAGAAGAGAAGAATGAAGATGATCCATCACTCTTTCCTGACCCAAAATTATTATACCAGACATCTTAAAATATGTAACTTCTCATTGTTACATCTTTACTTCTCTACAGATTTACATGAATATAAATATATTTCAGTATAAACCATAGTTTAAATGACCACACTAACTTGCTTTCCATTAGCATTTCCACTGTTGATATGAATCAGTTACAGATGGTCCATTACCAGCTTCTGAGCTGAAATGCAGTGTCTCACTACTGCCAGGCACGCATCATGCTATGGGATAGCAATTTATTAGACCTTAAAATATACACTAGAAAACCCCAGCATATTTTCAGAAGCAACTATCAGCGTCTAATGTATGAAAGGACCCAGTGAGAAGCTTAAGTTACATTTTAATGCAAGCATTTTCTGCCTCTATGGGAAGTTCACTTTTATTTTGATAATTTTGCTAAGAGCCTTTTTCAGACAGCCTAAACCTTGCTGAGATTTTACTTCCCATTAGCTGTCACAGACTAGCCAAAATTTTTTCCCTTCTGTTGATAATGAGGTTGGACATTGCTACATTCACATTTTTTATCAAGATCCTGATGGTAAGTAAATGTGCCATAAGGGGTCATTGGGTTTCATCTCATGACTTTGTCCCAAATCTTAGGAATTCTTAGGCTTCTGTCACACTGTGGGACCAGAGCAAGCCATGCCTGACCTCACTTCTGCCCTTCCTCATGTGCTCAGGGAACCTGAGAGGTGTGTGCGTGCACAGCCACACTCAGAATCACAGAATATGCTGAGTTGGAAGGGACCCACAAGGATCATCAAGTCCAGCTCCTGGCCCTGCACAGGACACCCCTAGAGACACATCATGTCCCTGAGAGTATTGTCCAAAGGCTTCTTGAACTCTGTCAGGCCTAGTGCTGTGGCCACTTCCCCGCGGAGTTGTTCCAGTGCCCAAACACCTTCTGAGTGAAGAATCTTTACCTGATATTCAACCTAAACTTCCCCCGACACAACTTCAGGCCATTCCTTGAGGTTCTGTCACTGGTCCCTCACACTCACAGAGGCAGTGCCACCATTGTAAGAGCCAACAGCAACACACACTCACCTTGCAATAAATACATGGACAGTGTGCATAGCAACCTGTTCAGACGGGCATAAGCTGAAAACAACTCACAATTGGCTTATTCAATTATTAACTGAACAAACCCCTAAATTTGGATAAGAACAATCCCAGAGGGAAAACATATTAATGAGTTGTTGCTAACCAACCCAATGACCTCTCTCACACTTTCTGTAACAATTTTCTTTGTCCTCCAGTTTAGGCTTCATAGTATGTATGGGCTTCATCACAGCAACCTATTTCTTATTTTTAAACAAAACATTGGAAACTGAAAGAAAAACCTGAGAAAGCTTTTAAAGAATTCAGAAGCATTCTGTAGTTCTGTCTTTATTCTTAAAGTGCCTACAAGGAACAAAAACAACGTGCTTTACATTACCACATGAATGAAAGAAGTGTTTCCACTTACAAAAATAAATAGCTTTTGGCTTTCAAGTCTGAAGAAATCAGAAGCTTTGTGTTTTTTAGAAATCAACCTTTCTCTTCATTATTGGGCACAATCATACAAAATTGTACTCTCAGCACAGGGCCAACTTACAATAAGACCTCACTGTAATTTATTAATACAGTCTACCAAGCTGTTGAGGTGGGGTAGGCCATCCTAAACAAACAAACAGAAGGTGGTTATAGTAAGACCACACTCCTGCTCTTATAGGAACATCCTATGGCATGTAAGTTGGCAGCAGGGCCTTGTAAAACTATTCAATCAGTATTGTCACCAAGACAGCTCTTTGGAAGGGGAATTTCTGGTGGTCAGTTGAAAAGGTTTTGAAGGTGATTTGCAACATTGGGCTGGTCCCTGTAGAGAGAGTGATAAGGAAACCCAGCCTCTAAAGACCAGCAGGGTTTTAATTGCTGCAGGACATCAACGTGCTCTGGAATAACAGAGACACTGCTTGTCCAGATGTAATTTTACTAGAAGAGCTGAAGGAGCTGTTTAGAGAACAGGATACAAAAGCTGTCATTGCGTACAGCTGCCTCCCTTCCTCCCAACTGCAGCTGGCCACAACCACTCTTGTCTGACACACCCAGCTGCTGCCATTAAAGCAATTTCAATTGCTGCTACCGGTTGCTATTTAAGTCTAAGATCCAAGGATGAAGTCTAATGCAGGCAAAAATGAACAATCTTACAACCTACTGTAAGAAAATAACGAGTCCCTGAACTAGTTTTTCTGCTTTGTGAGATGAAGGGGGTGTTGTTTAACATACCCAAGTATCTATGTTCCCATTTCTTCTGCAGGAAAGAATTTGAGTAGCATGCCATGGAACAGGCAGGAAACTTGAGTATGCCATGCAAATTTATGCAGAGCTGACTTAAAAGAATAGAAGCAGAATTTCTATATATATGCATGCCAATTACACCATATGATTCCATTTTTATTTCCTCTCGTGTGTCACTTTTCCTTCAGTTGCCTGCTTATCATTTCACACAAGCACATATGGGGAACCACACCTTCCAGTTGCACAAATAAAACAAAACAAAATAACTATATTTAAGAATCCATCGACAACTATTCGTTCAAAAACTGTTCAGAGCACTCATGTGAGGTTGCTAGGTGAGGAACTACTTATTCACCTATCTCCTTATTAGCAAAAGAATTTAGCAAGACGTTAAGAACCAAGGGTGTAACTGACTTAAGTGCTGTCCACATGAAGGGTGTCAAGACTACAGGAACTTAGACTGTCAGCTCACTCATACTTCTGTGAAACTTTATCCTCCTCAGCTGCAGGGAAGTACAAGTGTCAATTAGACAGAAGCTCCATCACACTTCTGAAAATGTTTTTTTCATTATCCTGATTTAGAGTCTAAATATTTGGTTGCAAGTGACATTGCTTAAATAAGACATGTCAGTTAATAACTTGCAGTCGCAAATGGGGTTTTTTCCATTTTCTTTTCTTTTTATTTTTTCTTCTTTTTCTTTTTTCTTTTGGCAAATTAATCGTTGTTGCCAATACTCTGATCATGAAAACATGAATGAATGTACATGCCTATAAGACTGGTAACATGCAGGAAGGCAGCAGTGCTATGTGTCAATATATGTAAAGCAGTCACATCACTGCTACAGATACCCCCCTTAAAGGAGTGTACTGCTATAAAGCAGATCTTACTGGACATTCAGTCACCTTAAATTTTGTGATAAATGCCCTACACATTTCACAATGTTGTAGTATCCACGCAGCTTAGTTTTTAATGTCCTAAAATATCTTGATAGCCAATAAACAGTTACAGGTGTTTTACTATGCTTATATGAAATTTACTTCCAAGGCTGCAAGGTGCTACTACAAAAACACAAATGGTCTGAGGATGGCTCACTTAATAAGTAAAAAGGACAGGGAAGATAATGAGCACATGGTAATGGAAGTGTACAGCAAAAGAGTCATCATTTATCCAAAACTCCAGTTTTCCTCTCACCCTGTGCAGAGTGAATTTACACGGTTAACTCCTCAACACCAAGCCTGTCACCTGAGCTGTTTTTCTTTTTCACAGTGCACTGAGGTGTTGCACAAGGTACAGCACTGCAGTTATTTACCTTTCTTGTGCTCCTGTGTGGTTCTAAATTCTTCCTGAAATACCAAAAACACAACGTGCAGTACATAATACTGTATGCAAACAAACTGGGTACACTCACACCACAGATAGTTGTTTCAGGAGTAAAAAGAGCTAGAAAAAGAACAAGCCACATACTGCCCAAGCCATTGCTTTGCATGCAAGTGGTCTGCAAAGCTCACACAAAATCAAGAACAGATTTGGTGTGTTTGTTCCCAAATGACTGCAGGTCAGATGCTGTAGATGCACTAGGCAGGAGAAGAGAAAGGGACAACAGCTTTTCTTCCTCTCTCTGGACTGCAAGTATAGGTTTGCCTTGACTTTTGGGGGTAACTGGCATTTTAAGGACAGTGGGAGGGAAAGGGATGTTGGCCTCCATCCCACTCACCAAGAGGGCACCACTGTATCAACACCAGCTTGTAATTATGTGATTCTTTGCACCATAGGGGTTCATCTAGAGACATTCTTCAAGTGGGTATTGGAAAGTGACTCATCAGAAACAATATAAAAAAATTAAAATCTAAATATTGGTCATTCCTTTTCTCTCACCTCATCCACTTCCTAAAAGTAGGATTTTAAAACCTACTCCACGTAGTTTTAATTGAGCTCTTTTACAAGCTCTGGTTTAATAAATATATTCATAAAATTATTCATCTTCCCTGCTCTACTCCTCTTCTTACTTGCAGATTTCTGTGACAGCACTCCTTCATTTCTCTGTTAAAGTCATGTCATTCAGAATTCCAAATAATTGATTGATTGATTGATTGAGTTTTCTAAAATTAAAGTGTACTAAGATAGATTTGGCTCAAATTGCTTTGGTTTGGTCATGTTTTCAGAAACCTCTCAGATTCCATGTCTCCTAATAGAGAATATTATTGGTCTCAGTGCATAGCCTGGCTGAATCAGAAAACTCAGCACAGAAAACCAAGCTAGCAAGATGTCAAAATTCTTAGCCTGAAAGAAAAACAGCAGCACCAACCATTGATTTTCATGTGTCACATCTTCCTGCTCACTGACATATTCTGATTAAAGACTACAAGTATAAACTCAGAATGACTTCATTGACTCTGGCAGAATAACTTGAGATTTACACAGCTGAAATCAAGATCTCAGTCCAACTCTCATTTTTTAGAAAATAGCTCAATATATAGCTTTCCCTAGATAGAAGTAGAATTTATGAGGCCAAAACCAAAAGACAAACAAAAGTAACCCCAGGAAGTAAAACACTTTGAGGCCTGTATCCACTCCTGTATGGTACTTTTTCATAACATCAGAGATGAATTTGTCCCTTCTTGTTGGCTGCAGTAACTCACAGAATTATTTTACATCTCTACATTTCTTTTTTTTGTTTTCGTTCATGCCAACAAGACCATGAGTAGGCGTCATATAAGATAAATCTCACTAATTTTAAAAAAGAAAAGCTAGTGAACAGGAGGTGATAAATGCTGTGCTGCCTACTCAGGTTCTGTCACATAAGATGTCACTTCTTCATTTTAATTATATTTTCTGCCAACTCACAAAAGCAAGCGATTTGTACTGCATGTGATCCTACCTTTTGCTTTGGAATGTTTCTGCATAGCCAATTGCAAAAAGCATCTACTTGTTTCTGTCCCAGTTTTTTCCCATATTCATTTTTATGGATGCTTCCTGATGTTCTATAGAAACTGTCTCTTCAGGAAATGTTAAAACATAAATAACAGCTTGTTCCTTGCAAAATGACTCAGGCTGCACACAGAATTAGTGATTTTTTTCAAGCATTAATAACATACATAGGGAGCCTAAAAATCATCTGCATTTTAGATAAGGGTTTTGCTGCTGCACACTCACAGCAAGCTAGTTCTGATAAAAAATTCTACTGGACTAAAAGATTGAAAGCAAAAGAACTCTGGGATCTGGAATGTACTAACAGTAAATCCTTGTCTGTTTGCATGGCAGGTAAGAATTGTTGTCATCCTAGGGAGTGAATTAAAATAAGCTTCTGGCAACACCAGCTGTTTGATTGACTGCCAACATTGGCAGGTGCTTTGAGCAGGGCTACCTGTCACAGACCTGGGCTGATCAATGTGTGTACAGAAACAGCACCATGTGTTGATGGGCCACAGATACAGGAATAAAAATCCACATTTCATCAAAACAAAATTCACTTTGTAAATAGGAATGTTTAAAAAAACCCCTGCTTGCTAAACTAAATGAAACCAAAACACAAACCAGAACTCAAGCATAAGAGCTACAATCCTGCAAGAGTTGTGAACACAAGTTTTACACCAGATTTAGTGCTTTTCTGAGTAAAGGAGAACCTTTACTTTCCCCATATCTGTTTGGATTCAGAGGCCCTTTCTTGCCTCGTTGGCTCACTGCCTGGCAAGCCTTGCTGAGGGGATTTTCACCACTTTACAGGCCTTGTGCTCACAGTTCGATGCTATAACGGTCAACACGGTGGTGCTGGGTTTATGGTTGGAGGTTGTGAATTTAGAGGTCTTTTCCAACCTTAATTGATTTTATGATTTTAATATGCTTCACTATAAATGGCCTTCCTGCAGTTCACACTTCCACAATATTCTATAAAGCTGTTTATAACAGGGAATATTCTTTATGCATATCTTACCCAACACACAACCCCCCCATTCCTCTTGGTTCTCTGTAGGGATTCCTCCTGAAGCAATGCCATGAATGACAGGTTTGCTATCAGAGAGCTTTGAGTACCCTTCATCAGTTTAAGAGGTTTACACATACTTTGACTGTACATAACTCTCATCTGCATAAGTGCTTGTTAAATGAACATGTCAGCATTGTGTGCAATGTGAATATCTTTATTTCACAATTTGTAGAAGCTTCAGGAAGTCAGTGTGGAGTTGAATCATATTTACTTTTATGTGCTAGGAAATCACAACAATGGTAGGAAAGAACCAAGTGTTCCACACTGTGTCAGAAAGTCTTCATGAAGTACATATTCAGCTCCTGGCTTATTCTGTGCTCCAAGTTTCATCAGCTCCACTGCTAGCAGGACACAACAGCTCTGAGTTGAAAGTCTGGAGCTCCAGTAATGTGTCAGCTGTCTGTAATGCCATTATTGAATGCTCAAGAATTATAGAGCAGTAAGAAAGGGCACCAAAATCTGACCTTGAACCGCAGGATCTTGATGCCTAAGGGATTTTTGATTTTTTTAAATTTTCATATTTTGTAGATTTTAGGAACACAGTAAATGTAACATTGTAGATTTTAGTGGACTAATATTTAGTAGCTTATAGTATAAAGTCCTTCTATCTCTACCCCTGCTTGAAACAAGCAGCTAAGATTTGTCAGCTATTTAGTCTCCTTCTCAAGGTACCAGATTGGAGGATATCAGCGAGAACATAAACATAAGAGCACAGTGACCC
>JAWWLZ010000001.1:105223017-105249130 GCA_035041345.1 Poliocrania exsul | reverse complement strand
CAAGTCCAGTTGCAAAAGGCACAATGGAAATTCTCCTTTGGTGATATTGGCAAGGAACAGTACTTTCTGCATTGTCTTTTCTCCTTGAGACTGACTCTGTGTGTGTTCTCAAAGGAAGCAGCAGTGTTGTGAATGATGTGTCTCCATGAATCCCAATTGGAGGCCAGAGTGGACCATTGATGACAGTCAATATGGCCAAGGCTGAGGTGTTGTTTCAGGGAGTCCTTGTATCTCTTCTTAGGGGCTCCTCTCTTGCAGCAGCTGGTGACGAGTTCACCACAGACCACAATCTTCAGGAGATGGTGATCCTCCATCCTGGAGACATGCCCTGCCAGGTATATAACTACACGCATACTGTAGACCAGATTTTGTCCTACACAGAGCTGTGATGGGATGAGATTGTTGGCCCATGACCCTCTTTTCTTGAAATTTCCTTTCTAGCACCAACGAAGCCTGGCAGGGAAGCCACAACACTGCTTGTTATAAAGGATTTTATTGTCACCATGAGAAGAAAGTCCGTTTCCTGCTCACCAGTAGCCAGGAGAACCACTTTAAGCTATAGAGAGTGCACCTTGAAGCAACAAGGTTTGTGGCTGGTGTGTTATCTTGGTTTCTTCAATAGTCCTTAGTGTTAACGAGGACTCTAATTGGCAAGTGAAAAAAATTCTCACATCAAATATTCTCCTACCTTTGTCCAGCAAGACTTTGTTCTCCCTCTTCAATGCTACCTGCCTGTCTTGTTTGTCTGAACTAAAACTAGAGGAGCAAATCGGGTTCTGCTGAGCTGTAACATCTTCAGGATCGAATAGAAGAGACAGTAAAGTGCCTAGGACAAGAACTGCTCAGAAGTTAACACTGCCATATGGTGGAAAATTACCTCTCTTTTTGCTTTCCGAGTAAGAAAAATTAAATCAAAATGTTAACATTGCCCTAGAAAGACAGATTTTTAATCAGCCCATTTAAGTTTAAAGAAATGGACCTATTTTTTCAAAAGATAGAGATATTTTTGTGATTCCCTTCTCTCTATTCTGTAAAATAAATATTTTTACCACACAAATCTTTAAATGAGTTTGCAATAATATAGCAATATTTAAAGAGAACAAGAATATTGAATATGGTGATATCCTAATTAGTATTCATTATAGAAATGAGTCATTCTCAGTGATGTGGCAACTGCTGCTTGGTTTACTTACTAACAGGTGGTGCAGCAGCCAGTGAAATACACTTTTAGAACTCATAATTCATAGCTGGCAATTTTCTACTAACTTTCCTTGGAATTGTTTTGATAAAAATACAACATAATTCTAAAAAAATGCAGCAGGTAAGGCATTTTAGTTTTAATTGGAATTACCAAGGCACTCAACACACTTCAGTGAACACTCTGAGTCTGTAAGATTCTCTTTTTTTTTTTCAACAGAACTTATGTACAATATTATTACATGCTGTATCTATCTTAGATAACATTTTATTTACATATTTAAATTGTAAGGAGTAAATTCCCACAGAATTTGTCTATCATTTAGTGCTATAAAACAAGATATCCTGTACCAGGATATATTAAAAACATATTACTTGCAAATGAGTCAAATACCCACCCTTTCTGAGGATAATGAACAGGACTTCAACTGTTTCTTGAAGCAGATTTCTCAGCTGTTCTTGAACACCTACTTAGGGAATAAATCAGATGACTGAGGAAGTATATAGAAATTTGGACATTTATACATCCCAGAGTCTGGAGTCAATAAGGACTTACTTGAGAGTTATTCACATCGTTCACCATTTCACTATTCTTACCCCTCTGTCTGTTCTTTTTACTTTCTTACCTGTTTAACGTCATTATAAGCTGAGGACTTTTAGCACTTATAGATAAGATTTTTTCCAAGACTGCTTCTTGTGTTTCTTTCTCCTTCTGTTCTACTTATCTGCTAATAAATCTCATATTTATAAAGGAAAAGTTAAACAGACTGAAATTTACTACATGGGTTCAGGTTTTCTTTCATCTAATTACATTTCATGGCCCAACTGAAAACAGTTTTTCTAATAAAAATACTAATACAATTTTATTTCAAAGAAATCATTGCAATTTTTTTCTATACTCTATTTATGAGCAGATTATAAGTGTAGAGCTGAATTTGTTAAATTATATAAATGCAGGGAAATAATAGAAAACTTCTACTGAATTTTCTGATAACTGGTAGAAAGTAACTAAAGGTGGTCCAAGTCCTATTTTCAATGTGTTTCAGGGAGATTTATACCAAATACTTCTTTGAATGATCCATCTATTATTTCTCAGTTCCATTTCTGACTGTCATTTCTAAAGGTCCTTTAGAAGAAAACTTTCAAAAATCACATTTTCTTTTTATGATGAGTCTTCTTTCTAAAAGAAACATCTGTCAGCAGTTTTGCAGGGGAATTAGGACCTGGAGACTATGCCTGGTCCTTCCAGCTGCTTCTGGGTGACTTTACACAAGCCACAGCATGTCTCTGTTACCGTGGCTACCCCTTTTTGTCTTCCTGTGCTGAACTGTGCTGTCATCCTGGCAAAGACTGTGACATACAATCCATTTCTATGGTGCCTCACACAATGGGAACTTGATCACAGCTGGAGTCAGTAGGCACAGTGAGGGAACACAAATAACAAAAAAGACCTTGAGTATAGGGGGGGAGCAGCAGAGCAAATTGCCTCCATGTTCTTGGATAAATTATTTTCATTTCCTACTAAAAACACAATAGAAACTGACTTAGAAAAGCATCAGTGTGTCTTTATTCCAAACAGTATTTTCTAAGCACACATCTCTGTTCTGATGTAATAAGAAATTTCTGGTTGCATCTGCAAAGAGTTCACTGAGAAGGAAATGAAGTTGAGAATGTTCTGAATTTGCATAAAAGAAACTATTTCCTCCAGATATTATGTCAAGGGCACAAAGAGGAATATCTGAAAACCAACATTTAGAGATGATGGTGGGACATCTTAATGGTTGGACTCAATGATCTTAGAGGTCTTTTTGAACTATAACAGTTCTCTGATTCTATGTTAATACTTCATCCACCTCACCAAAGTCACCTGCCAATGCCAATGCAAGCTGGAGTTGAGATCTTGGCAAATGTTAGTTGGGCCCCTTGCACAGGATTTCAGCTGTCTAAGTGATCTCAAGATGAGGAGGAAGATGTATAAAAATATGCGTGCAACAAGTTGGCAACAAGGGGAAAGGAACCATAGAACCATGATGGCATCATCAATGGCAGCAAGGAAGGAACTGCTTTTCTAGGAAATATGAGATAATATTGTACCTCTAGATCATGTGAAACCTTGTAAGATACAGGAGGTCTCTTAGTGTACATCTGGTCCTGTTTATGAAACAAAGACATTTCTGCTCACGACATTGCCTGAAATATCATTAATGCAATTTCTTTTCATTCTAACTTGTATTACATTATTGCTCAAACTCATTGGAAGTCTACACAGATCACAAAGTCAGTTTCAAACTACATGACAAGTAGAACCCATAACTGTTACACCGCCACTAATATGCCCCTTTATATTATTTGAATAGTCTTTTGACACATTTAGCTAATTTATGTACTAAATGTCACACATATGAAGTAAGTGAACCCTCTATTGCAATTATCTTGCTCTGGCACATTAAAAAAATGCTTAAGAGCTGTGTAATGAAGCAGATTTGGAAACAATCTTTTCCTTGTCACTCTTTCCTTTATTAGAAATGCTTCGAGTCCCATATGGTTTTCTTTCTGCAAGTGAATCACCTCAGCCATTTCTGAGTGTAGTAAGGTATGAGGAGAGAAATAGCAATACCATAACACAGACACCTGTTACAAAAAGTTAACCAGCTTTTCTGATATGAACCCAAGATTCACGTGCAGCAAAGTACATGTGCTTTCAGCACTTCTGTTTCTGCACAAAACTATTACAGTTGTGCACCCACGAGTATTGTAGCTTCATGAACCACAGGAGGCTTACTTTTATAATCAGACTCAAATGCCCTAATGTGAATGCATTTCCACCAAAGCCAGATCTTTTTTTATAATTTGGCTACATAAACCACAATAATATTTTTCTGAGCTACAAGTAAAGGCTTTTCTCAGAAATCCACAGCTGTTTTTCAAAATTTCGTGCATTATACACTGATATATGATATAAAGTAAATGCTAAAAAGCAAGGATCATTGTATCAGTGCTTCACATATCAGTGTTTCACTGCAACTATAAAGAGATAATAATTTGCTTAAGCTACTTACATGACAGCTTTCCTAGCTGAGAGAATCATCTAAACCCAAGAAAATGTAAGTGACTTTGCCTACAGATAAGACTTCTAATTTTATTGGCCATATATATGGAAAAGCAGCCCAGCAACCCTGATAGTCACTGAATTTAAGGCCTTGCTTGTGACGCAGTGAACACAGACAACTTCATTTCACACTTTCAGATGATTGCAGTGCACTTAAAATATTTTTAAAACACTTCCGTATGTGTAACTGTTGGTAAACATATTTTTACTGAGAGGTCCCTCTTACATTGCAAAGTAACAGCACTTTGTTTTCATTTAATTGACAGCAAGATATCAGTGGCTTTAAATACACAATGGAAGATCTCCAATAACAAGACCTTTAAAAATAAGCTTTAGCAATCTGGAAAGAACAAGCTGAATCTGTCAGCGTGCAAGCCTATACTGCTCCAACTGTATGCAGTCCTATCTTAATATTCATCTAGGATTCATATTGCAAAGAGGGAATGTACCTCCCATCTGTGAAAGAAAAATCCTCCCAGATGCATGACTTTTCTTCTTTTCCCCATAGTGGAAGGGAAAAGGCTGCTCTGTGTGTATTGGGCCTTGCATGCAGCCCAGCAGAGGTATTGCTGCCTGCATGTCCTCATGAGAACATACTGGGGTTGGAAGTCCGTTTCTTCCTGAAGGCATGCACACCATGTCCTCCCCATAAGGATTTCTCTCTGCCATGTGTGCATATGCTCTCTCCAGTATAAATTCCTCTGAAGATGACTAAATAAGCAATGCTCCCTTCGCAGAAAGCAAATACACATTTTTGTGATGGAGCAGATAATCTTAATGGTGTTTCAGATGGGAGAATGGAGTTCACTTTATCAACACCAAAAACTCCCACGTATTGCACACCTCTTTTCCCTCAATGCCCAAATAAAACCCACACCCATTACCACAAAGAAAGGAAGAAAGCATTATGAGGGAGACGAAATAGTAGCTGCTCCTCCCCAGAGATGGTTCTGACTCTTTGTCAGCCAAGGAGTCCTTCCCTCTCACAAGGCTTGGAGAGGTTTCCTGGTCACAGTCCCATTGCATCTCAGGACAAAGCCACATCAATTTCTCCTTCTCTGACCACCTGCTACATGCAACTGGCCTACTGAGGTTCCCTGTCAAGGAAGAACAAGGAGCCAGCTCCCCAAATCAGGCTGCTGATCTAGACAGCATAAGTCCCAGCACTGCACACATCATGCCAGCACGGACCCCCACTGACCCACTACTGCCTGTTGTTCCCTGAGCTGTGGCATGCTCCCTTTTTCAACAGAACTTGATTTTAAGGTTATCTGTTCTATGCTGGCCAGTGAATTCAAATTATACAAGCTACAAACCTGTTAGAACAGCTGATTTGACTTGCAGGAACTAGTTACAAGGAGTGACAATTATGGTCTCAGGCACAAGAATTGGAGGAGATTTGAAAGAGAACAGATATACCCATAGGCAGCAATCATAGTTTGGATACTCTAATTTTGCATTTTTGACAGATTAAAAAAGTTGGGCAGTTCCTTGCTGAAATCAGAATAAACTACTTAAAATGTAACGGGAGCAATGGCAGGAAGTTAAGATATTGGAGTCTCTGGTTTGGAAACACAATCTTTGAGAGTATCACCTAAAATATCTCTCATGAATTTGAGTAACTAAGCAAAAACAGCTGAAAAACAAAGCCTAACTTAGTCACCAAGCCACAGCTTTTCAGCAGCCAGGAAAAGGCTTCTCTAAATTAGTATTTTGTGTACATTTCAATGAAAGTTAGACACCCACATGCCAGTATGTGTGCAAGAGGAGATGACAGCAGTAAAGGTAACATCAAATCAGCAATAGTGTGAACCTTCCTAAACCCTACTAGTCATTCTGTCACAGTAATACCATGTGGAATAGAACTCATCCACCCTCTGGCTGAATAATCCAGGAGTCCTGCAGGTGAGAGAATGAAGAAGCACAACCAGGCGCACAGAGGCTGAAATGAGTGTAGAGGTGAGAGCTCTGCACCCATAAGGGGCAGGTACTGTGGTTGGGGATAATCTCATCTGACTCAAAGGCAGCCCCAAAACCATTCTGTTTCCTTCTTTCTTTGACACTGGGAAGACAGGTGGCCCCATTTACTTATGGGACATGTTTCCACAGAAATGTTCAATGGTTAGGTGGCAGGGAACTGACTTCACTCAGGTACAATGCCCTAGTGTGATTCCTTCCTAAAATACTAGCATCAGAAAGATGGGTTAGAAAGCAGAGTCAGCAACAGGATTTCAGGTGAGCACACAGACATGCAGCTTTAATAAACTTTTGGAAAAGAAAAAAAAATAAAATCAAAAATCCCATCAGCTTTTATCTCCCTAGGGCAATATTGCACACACACAAGCATAGCCTTAAATTCTGTTGCGACTTACCGTCTCACACACTGCCAGTGCAGTCCAATACCTTCCATCTGAAATAAATGCTCGTATTTTTCCACTTCAAGAAAGAAGCTAAGAAAGGGAACTCGTGTTGTTATAGAAACAAACTTTCCTCATAGTGCCTCTTCCACACTCCAGATCCAACTGCAGTTCCAAACAATAGAATAAAAATAATAATAAAACCCCCAGATGTTTACTATTCAACAGCTACCTCATTATCAGTTGCTTTGTTTTTATCATTTCCATCAGACTGTGAGGGGAAACCACTGGATTTGTAAAATATTCCTAAGTTTTTTTTCTCTACCAGTAACAAAAGATGTGCTATTGATCCAATTTTTTATGGATTGCTAATTTACAGGTTGGTTTAATAGAAAGAACAGAATGTAACACACAGTGGTGACAGAACCTTGTTTGTTCATGAGAACTTGCACCACTGCAATCTTGAGTGGTGTATTATGGTGTTATTTATGTTCTCTTAAGTGACAATTGGTCTGCCTAGAAATGCAGAACAGCACGCTAGCATGTTAAAAATCCTTTCTCTCAGAGAGGTGATACAGGCAATCTACAAGCTAATGAGAATGCTATACTGAAGCATGTGATGGTCAGATATGGGAAGCAGCTTATTAAGTTCTAATGCCAGCCAGGAAAGATAAGAGCCTGGCAACAAGGCAAGATGGGCAAATGAGTTGTGGCATTTGGACAGTAAAAAGGAAGAACAGGAACTGTAGTGCTCTGAACAGATCTTCAGAAACAATATTAAGGAAACAGTCTCTGGGTCACAGAAAAAAAATTGAAGACAGGAGATTGAAGACACCAGAAGCAGCACAGCATGGGACATCCTATAATTGCAAGATCTTATAAGCAAAGTCTTGATCTCCTTCAAAGGAAAGGTAATTTTGTTCTGCTGCCCTGTATTTAGAACTTCTATATGGTGTAACAATGATTTTTTCAATAAAAAGCACCAAAGGCATCTCAGTTACCCACTGTCTTACTCTCACGATGCAGGATGAATGTATCAGGTACAGAGAAAATGGCTACCCTGCAAAATGGGCTCATTGAGAAAGCAGAACCAGGCCGCATTCACTACTGGGATGCCACACAACCATTGCCATTTGCCAATATCTTTCTGAACTGACATTTTATCTGAAGAACATGTTTTTGCCATCTATGCAAATACTCATTGGCCTAGGAACAATAATGCAGATACAAAAGTTGTTTTACATGAATTCCCACTAATCCATGATTTCACATAGCAGTATTAAATCTGGTTTTACTAAAGAGGAGGTTCCTGAACCCTGACCCTGAAAGGGGATAATCTTATGTAAGGAAAAGAGTTATTTGCAGGAAAGTTGTTTGCTTACCAATACCAAATAGATGTACTTTTTTTTTCACTGTCTGACATTGTCCTTTCCCACTAGAATCAAGGAAACACATATGTAGAACTTTCAGTATATTCAAGAATTGATAGTTAGTTGGTATCTATATCCAAGCTTAAGGAAAAAAAGTATTTGATATCATCTGGGCAAAAAATTGAAATGCTTCTAAAAAGCCAAGATCTGCTACTGTTCTACTACTGAATGTATTCATGCTCCTCAAAATAGATAAGACACTGAATTTTGATTGGTGTCCGTATCTCCCAGTCATTAGAGAGTGCTGTGAGAAGCCTGCATTGTTTGCAGACAGAAGGAGAGTTTTAAAATCTATCCTAAAAGATGAGTAATTTTGCTGCATTTTCGATTCAGATATCAAGACTGACAAGATTCAGGCATGCTCAAGAACACATGAATGGGGCAGCTTGAAAATAATTACCAAGACCAGTACATTTTGATAAGTGCACACTTGTGTGTTTTAAGAAAAAAGGAGAACAATTTTAAGAATTGTATCTCAAAGAGAGAAATAATGTAAGTCTTTTCACTGATTTCAATAAATTTTGTAACAAGTTTTGATGATCACCTTTCCATACAATGAAGCCTACATTACTCCACCAATAGTTTCACCAGATCTGGTGGAATTAGTACAGATGTATTTCATATTCTGAATAAGTTCTGAAAATTGACTGCTGCTTGAGGTCTGCCATCAAATCCTGACCTTTTCCCACCTTACTAGTTTTTTTCTCAAATTTGAAAGTGCCTTCAAAAAGACTATTTCAGCTTACCACGTCAGTAAGAGGAGGGATGACATGCTATGCCAGAATCCAAGTTATACTAGCTTTGAACTTTAAACCTGTACCTATTTTGAGTCTTGTCAGAGACAGCCTTCTAGTAATTTTAACTATCTTTCTTATCGCCATTATATTAATTTAAAATGATCCTAGAGAAAGTTGCCTTTAAAATGTAAATGAAAATTTACTCTGCCTTGGGTTTTGGAGATATCATATATGTAGATTACTGTACTGATTGGAGTTTAAATTTTGTAGGGATTTAAATGAAACAGACTCAAAGTTCATTGGATAACAGCAGCTTAAAACTGATTGAGTAAATACAGAATTAATTTCTAATATTTCACATAGAAAAAAAGAGAATGAAAGAGAAAAATATGTGCTCAGATGCGCGGTAGGTGCAATATATTGAAGGTTTGATAGTGTCAGGGCATAGCCAATAAAATTGAGTGTAGGAATCCCAGGACACTAAAATTTCAAATTTCATATTTTTATTAAGGGAGGTCTTTATTAAGACAAAGAAAACCAGCTTGTGGACATAGACCAAAACATTATAGCCACAGCTCACAGAATGTTGTCATTACTAATAAACATCTGCAGGAGCAGAGTTACCCTGAGTTATGCACAAAGCACACAGCCACAGTGTGTCCCTCTGGTACTCCAATGCATCTGGGGGCTGATTAATCTCATCAAATACAAAAAGGTTGTAATGTTGCATCCACATCATTCACATTCCCCTAAGTGCTGCCAAGGCCTTCATCACAGCAGTTTCCTGTGAAAAACATGGCTCGCCGACCAATCAAATTAGAGCAGGAGACAACTTTTCTGGGTTCTGGTATTAACATGCAAAGTCAACAAAACTTTATTATCACAGATGGTTCTTCACTGTTTATACAGAACCTGTTCCTTTGAACTGAATATCAGTTCTACTATCGTCTTGAGAATAAGTGTGTGCACAATGAAGGAGAAACAGTCAAGTATGATTGAGTATAAGGGTTGGAGTTGATGATCTCAGAGGTCTTTTCCAGCCTGACTAATTCTGTGATTCTATGATTTGCTGGTCTCATCAGTTGTTAGGAAAAGAAGAAATTATTTAAAGAAGAAAAAAAGGAGTTTGTTCATGTGGAAGCATAAAAGAAAGCAAGATGATCTGCTCACTGATAGTCGTTATGTCTTTAGAGTTAGCTATCATGGCTAGTTGACTCTATTATCAACAATTACCATTTTAGAACTTAGCAAAACTCTAAGAAAAAGAAAAAACTTAATCAGACATCATGCTTGGTCTATTGACAGGAAGCCAGATGCAAAAGAACTACGATAACAAGGATCTCATAATTTCACTACAAAGAACAAACCCTCTGTTGAATGTTTGTGCTCCTTGGTCAAATGAACTTTCATGGGTCAAATGGGCTCAGGAACAGCAATTGAATGTCATCAAAACTCTCCAATTCTCACAGACAGTCAGATCATTTTTTAAAGTTTCTTAAAATAAATCTTTTAGCTCTCAGGAAAGTTCTTGGCAGTAATTTGGCCTGATGATAAACAAGCCTCCACTAACTGCATTTAAAGACAGAAGAAATGTGTTCGCATACTGAATTAGAGATGCTTAAATGGGATGAAGGAACAAAGCAATAAAAACAAAACTATCCCATTTCTTTCTTACAAAGGAGTTCCAAAACACTGTTTCTTTGTATGCAGAAGCTTGTTGACCTTCTATATAGAAACTGGTAGGTGAGTCAATTTTTAATTATTTATGAAAGGCTCATCAACATTTTTACAGAAGCTATGCTTGAGCTGGATACATCCAACTTGAGAAGAAACACCACAAACCTAATTTTTCCTTGACACCTCATTACACTCACACGCAGAATGGCAATAATCAGCACTCTGCCTTCTCATTCCACCTGGAAAGAATTAATTTATCTGCTGCTCTTTGGAGTTATTACTGGCAAAAAAAACACCACCAACAAAACAGTCTCTAAGAGATCTTAAATACACAAGAGCCTCCTATAGTAGAATGAAAAAAGTAATGGACGATATAAAGAAATTCGGTTTACCTACAGGCTTGTTCGAATTCTCACCAGTGTTAAGTATTCATAGTCATAAACATAGATTTTACTGAGATGTTTGACTTTCTATGAACTTTCTGAATTTCTAAAGAGAAGGGAAACTGACACTACATATGGCAAATAAAGCTGTAAATGCAATATAACCTTGTTTTCATAGCTAAAGAAAAATAAACACCAATTGTTTTCATCTGAGCAAACAACTATTAGAACAAGACAGGCAAGTTAATACAATGAGGTAAATCAAAAAAGGGCAGCCCCAAGTAGAACACAAGTTGTGAGTCTTGATTTTCTTCCTGTGCACTGGAATTTGGAGAAATTGAAGGAACAGTCAGATGAGACTCAGTGAGCACACATGATCAAATATGGACAGAACTGATCAATACTGCCTTATAACCTTCAGTATTATTCCAGGAACCATGATGATACAGCCTAGCTTGCAGTCCACTCACAGCTATTGGCAGAATTTTAATGGAAAAGAAAAGATTTGCACTACCTTCCACTTAACAGTTATATGCAAAGTCCATATGTATTTTGCAACATGACTGCTTAAAGCACTGTGCAAGTTTCATTCCCAACCTGACCCAAGACAGGAGAGCAAGACCTTTGATTATTCAGAAAATGGCCAAACTAACCTGAAAATGTATAAGTAGAAAGAGGAAACCTTTCTCTGTAGGAATCAGAGGATGATATTCAGTAGATGGATAGAGACCTCTTCTACTTATCGCCACAGCTGTCAGTTTTAACAGCAACTAAACACAAAAAACTACCAAGAGCATCAAGGAAGGGAAGCCACACTGGGTAAAAGAAGTCATGCTCATCTCTTTGTCAGCATACCTCTTTCGCATTTACTGCTGACCTATCCTGCAGCAACTACCTTACACTTGCACCCTTGCTCTGGAAGCTAAGTTGACACAGCAAAACCGAAAGGCCATGAGTTTCTGACGCTACTTTTGTGCCTCTTTTTGAATACAGTACCTTAAATCCCATATGCTTGAAACCAAGATTCAGATAGGTTGTGTGATTTATAGATGCGTAAAATTCAAGTCACAATCTGGCCCTCAAATGCTATTAAGTAGTTTCTGAAACAGAGTTTCTTTATATGACATTCAAAATTGAATGAGACAGACATATCACTGGAGAGCATATTGTAGAAATAAACTTGTGTCCTGATCAGGTTGGAGAAGAAGGAAGAAAGAAAAATTAATGTCCTAGTTAGCAAGAACGAGCAAGGTTTTTCAGTTACAAATAAATTTGGCATTTCATGAACAAAAGTAAGATCTTCACAAGGGAGTGCTGGGGACACAAAGATTCCAACAGTGCCCCAGTAGAGAGAAGGCAGTGGCTGCCACGCAAATGGCATGAAGGGCACATAATACTCCAGTGAATTACAGAGTAATGTGTTTTGTTTCTGCTCAGCTCATTTCACGTGCCCTTCACGAAAACAAAAAAAGGACTGCTCAGTCCACCCCTGGAAGCCAATGAACACAGACAAAAGTTGAATCCTGTCACCCATGTAGAGATGCATTACAACATGACAAGCATCCACAAGCAATAAATTTGTAATGCAAAAAGGAATCATAATTCAAGGCCTGCCCCAGCATATTTCAAGTTGCAGCTTGAAACTGTCAGAAAGCTAATTGTTCAAAATTTTTCAATGCAGGAAAAAATCCCAATTTTGAAATGGGGTCATAGGCATAGATAAGACTGAGATGATGTGCTACTCCCTTGTAAGAATCACTTTTGACCTTAGTTTGAGATTTAATGAGTGTCAAAGATAAGGAGCAAATGCAAGAAAAGGGGTCTCTGAATGAAAATAGAAAGAATGAATAAAGGTTACTTGTGGCATTCCTCTCAGGTTAAAACCTTATTCAAAGATGAAGTAGCATGGTGTTGAACAAACCATTCTGGGCTGAAAGGCAGGCAAAATACTGGCTATGATTTGCTGTGCAAGCGTCATGCAAAGCCCTACAGTATCTTTTGATCCATGAAGAGCTCATCTGAAGTGAAATGACTTTCAGAAGAAAATCACAGATTTTTGTCCTTGTAACTTTGATTCTGTCTTGGTAGTTTTGAATTATTGTTATATCCTCTGTGCAGTACCATAATAGAGTGAAACTTGCCATCAAATGTTGGTAAGTCAGAGTTTCATAACATCATATTTCAATAAAATCACTTTTGCCAACACCTTTCACAGTAGTTCTTTAAGTGGTCTAAATTGCCTATTCTCAGCAAATTGACACAGTCAGCAGGATCCTAAATCAGGATTCAAAATGGAAACCTGCAGACAGTCTTAGAATATTTTCTTCAGAAAAGATGAACTTTAGGAGCCAGAGCTTCATCATAGTCTTATGTGTTTATCTTGTTTTTCTGTTCTTGAAAGATCTGTGAGCAACGGACATTTTCTCATCATCACTTCAAGAGCTCTTTAGTGAATAATTATATTATGAATATGGATGATAATATATAATCAATGGTATGAAATATTGTCTGAACTAAAAATGGGATAATTTCTAAAAACAGTAGTCACTTTAAAGAAGACACTTTTTATAAAGAGTTTCAGTTTCAATTTAATTGGGTGTAGCTCAGTGACCATGCTGTTAGGGCAGTGTCTGACTGGAGACTGGAAGGACTTGTTTCTAGTCCTCTTTTGTATGTTTCTGTTAGACTTTTTTTTCTCATTCTAATTTCTGATCAGAACAAATATTAATGGATTTACAAAATGTAGAAGAACTTCTACTTTGTGCTTTATGCCTTCCCTGACAGTAGTGCTTTCATTTGGATAAGCAGGGCAATTATGGAACTGTTGCCAAGTTATCAAGACAAAATCTGAGTGCATTTTAGTACAGCACTATGCACGATAGCAGTCACCTGCAAAAGATGGTTGGTCTAGGCCTTGAGGAGCAACCTTGAGAGGCATCCCAGCTCAAGAGGAGAGATCACTGCCATGCAGCTTAGCAGGGAGAGCTCAAAGGGAGCTCCCTTAGGCTTTCATAGTTATAGGATAAAGTGGTTGACTCACAGCCAAATTACATGTCATGGGAAAGATATGCAGGACACTCCTTGAACCCACAACTTTCTCTGTTCCTTGGTAAATGAGTCTTGGAAGAACCACACTCTATTCAGTGTTAATGACATGGTCTATGTTCCAAGCTCATGTGCACTGATGCTCACTGGGCCACTCTGGCCTTCATGGTTTCCAGAGAATAGATTGGAATAAGAGGAGGTTTTGGCCCACTTATGGCTCAGGTCTTCACCTCCTTTGGAGAATGAACCAAACTACTGCTAATTTGGTTGAGGAGTCGAGTGCATCCGTGACAGTTTCTGGGCTTATTCTTCCAACACATTCCAGACCAGGTACAAACCTCTCCCTAGTGAAGTCATTAAGAGTTTTATTATTAAATTCAGTCATGTAAGAACTTTAATGAAATTATATAGGAAGGAACATTTTCTAATTTTTTATTTGATTTCTTGATTATTCAACCTGCCATCTGAAGTAGGTTATTTCTAACATTTGATTAAAAGGAAAGTTTTATAAGACTTATTTCATCACTATTTTGCTGACAATGAGAGACGCAAAAAAGAGACCATTTAACTCTTGCAGATACTGGAGTGCTACAGAGTGTAAAGACTAAAAACTTGGGAAAATGCATATGTGAGGGCAGGCAAGAATAGGTTACACTATGAAAGTTCAAGGTAAGAGTAGGTTACACTACACAAGTTCCATGTTGAATGCCCATGAAAGTAATTTGTTGGGAAAAAAGCAGTTAATTTTTCACAAACACTTTTTCTAGTAGATTATGAAAATATCTTTCTCCCCAAAACTCATGTAAAATATAGCTTCAATTGAGCATGGGAAAATACACCATATCTTCTGAAAACAATTATCATAACTACATTCAGAAAGAATAATGCTCCTGCCCACTGCTATAAGAGGATTCTCTCATGACTCCAGAGTTATTGGCGAACATGTAATTATTGAATCAATGTATATTTTAATACATTAATAACTTCCTATTACAAACCTTTTTTACCCACAGCTAGTAAAGTGCTTTGTCCGTACAAGACAAGACCACCTTACCTTCCTTTTGCCCCACCAAACTGTTTCATTATCTGTAGAGTGCAGTGACAGAGGGTCAGATCTGCTCTACTGGTACAAGAATCCTCTCCTTTCTTTTCTGAATTTCCTTTTGCCATCCTCCTTTGTCCCTGAGGCCTCTCTCTTTTGTTTTGTTTTCTAAGGGTTGATAGATGCTAAGGAAGATCCAAAAGCTTTATTGACAATACCCAAATGTAAACAACCCCCTCTGTCCCTTTCTCTGATCTCAGAGAGCTCTCAATACAGCAGAGCTGCAAAGGAGTTGCTTCAAAGAGGGCCAGCCATCAGAATGGTGTCAGTCTACTGCTTCCTGCCTTGAAGAGAGGACTGAAACCAAGCAGGAAACAACTTGGCAAAGCCACAAACCTGAACAGGGATGAGGAACTGTGAAGGTGCTCCTTCATATACATCCTGCATCATATGTCTGGCCAAGGGAACTCCAGCCCTCTTAACAGCTCTGGAAAAACTGTACCCACGGGAAGACAGGAATAGCAGCATACACAGTTGTTCAGCAAATGGTACCAAGAAACAAAAATAGCAATGCAAGGCAGCTGGGAAGGTTGTCTTTTGAAGGATATTCTGGGGTGGTGAAAAATGTTTTCGCCAACAGATTTCTTGCAGCCTTCAAAGCAAGACTATGTAAGTAGGGCATGGGCTGAAGCACTCTTGTGTCCCAGTAACTCTCAACAGCTACAAGAGGCCCCTGGGCAATGGGCAGCTGGATCTAACATACAACAGATTGAGCCTTCACTATTCCCTCACACTCAGAAGAACCTGATTAAACCAATATTATCCTTTCATCCATTAGTCTACCTATTATTGTTCTCAAATAACTGCATCCTTTTATAACTTTGAAATTATTCCTGTTTCTGTCACCCGCTGCCCATGCCATTTTACAATTAAAAACTTCATTAAATCAGTAATATTTTTTAAAAAATTAACAAACTTGCCTGGAAAAGGCCTGTTTAGAAATAGTAACAATATGAAAGTATATACCTTATAAGGTGTTAATGCCCACTGAAGCCTCTGAGCTATAATATGAATGTGCTTATCTGTTGGAGTTAGGCATCAATTGCATTATAAAATATGGCAAAAGGTCTTATATAAATTTTATTGTTTTATTTTAAACTTTAATTTTTTAAGCCTTTTGAAAAACATAATTTCTATTTCACTAGCTTTTGACACTTCTTTAACTATTCATAGGAGAAAACAGCAGGAAAAACCATGTATTATTTAATCCAATGTGGACCAGCTCCTGTTCAAAGTGGGAATTACCCAACTTAAAAATCTTTACAGTCCATGTGATTCCCTTTCCACTTTGGCACAGGTGTTGTTTGCCTTCTTTCTTTTCTCCTGAACCAAGTGTCACACTTTTTGGTGTGTCCTGGATTTACTGCATCTCTGAAACTGCCTTGAGGTACCCTATGAAGAAAAAAACATAGTCATTGTTACTGAGTTGAATCATTTCTACTGTGAGAATACTTTCTTATTATAAAACATTCCACAGAGAAAATGAGACAATTTACAACAAAACAGACCCTACAGCCACCTAGACACTGAGCTGCTGGAGTAAAAAAGGCTTTCCAAAAATAAGCACTAGGACTTGCACTGTGTCACTGATGTACATCACTCTTCCATCAGCCAAAAGTGTAAAAGAAAATTGTGCAGAGAAGTCTACAAAATACCATCCTCTGGTTGTCCACCAGATCCTTTCCCCCATAAGACTGGGAAATTCAACAGGGTGGCATCACAGGCCTTCATGCAGTACCTCAGGTCAACCAGTTGAATGAAACCAGTTTTACTTCTGCTATTGAAGACAAGCTTGTGCTCTGCCTAAGGAGTTGAAAAGACAATGAGGTCACTGTTAATTTTACTCAAATAAATAAATTTTTTCCTGCTCTGATATAGTGTAAAGTGCAAATCATTACATTACATGTGACTGAAAAATAAATTGGAAACAGGCAAGCAAAGCAGTGTGAAAAGAAAGAAAATCGTTCAACAGTCAAGCCACACAGAGAGATAAATTGTCTTTGCTTCAATGGTTTAGGTGGCTAAAGTCCTTAATCCTTGATAGCTTGATCCAGGGCTTGTGATCTAGTCTAGAGCATGAGCAGGATCTAGGAAGATCCAGAATTAGAACCTCTGTTACACACATCAGCATGGCTGTGTGTCAGGGTATAATAACAAGGGAAAGAGTATGATCCCATGACTGAAGTACAAGACTAGGAGTAAAAAACATTGAAATTTCACAGCTCTGATGCTAACTTAGTGATGTGGTTTTAGGCAGAGAATATAATCTCCATGTTCCTACTTTAACCTCTATGAAAAGGTGGTAACATACCTCCTCTCCCTTTAGAGTTATACATACAGTTGTATCCACCTGAGGGCTCCATCTGGTCTATAACGTTCCAGTGTTCACATCCAAGCTACTCAGAAAGGCAGGGTGTGAATGAACACAGCACTTAACACAGGTGGATCTTTGAAAACAGTTCAGTGTTTTGCTGCATAAACTGAGATGTAATTTCTTCCTCTTGACATATCCTGGGCCAAATGGTTGCAGTGTGACTCTCACAGAACAAGGGAGTAACAGACTCTCTCTCTATCCCACTGAATATTTACTCACATATTTCATGCATAACAGAATGAAGTAAACTCCAGGGAGTGAAAGGGTACCATGTCAATATATCTAATATCATGCTGATAATGGAGAGGAAAAGCACTTGGCTATCCACATCAATTTGGACCAAAACAGGACTTGAAAACTAGACCTAAGAGGCAGAGAAGGAAAGAGAAAGGGAAAAGTGAAAGAAAAAGTTCAGGACTGGAGGGGTATAAGAGTAGTTGAATTTTGGAGGAGAGGAGACAGAGTAAAACAAAGGTTTCAATGCAGTCTGTATTTGCCATTATGATACAGCAATTGAAGACTGGAACACTGAAGAGTCAAGAAGCTTCTGAGTCACTTTTTAAAAACTGTCTGTTTTTTAAAAGTGACTACACTTAATTATCTTTTCCATACCCATTTTTTTTCCCTTTCCCAGTTACGAACTGCAAAGTTACACTATGAAGGACAACAAAGTTCCTGCTCCAGTCCTGTTCAAGCCAGTGTTTTTAAGAATACAAATAACACAGCTACCTAAAGGAAGTCAGAAACACTACAGTGAGCCTAAGCTGGGACTGCTTTGCCCCTCCACTGGCAGCGTTGTACTTGACTAAAAAAGGAAGGGGAGAAAGAAATACATTCAAATGCCCACCTTTGGTCTGAGCATGTATTTTCATTATCTGCTTGCAATAACCACTTGTCTCTCATTTTGTACTTCAACTGTAAGTTGTCTGTGACAGGAACGATTTTCACTCCCTGCCTAGCACAATGATGCGCTCTCCATGATGGTTCTAGTTCAAGAGCTATAGTATATGTAAATAGTTTACAGAATTTTTAGGCTTTTTAGGATTCAGGATTGGTCATTATAATCACATTCATGCTCAAAACTGCCATTATTTGTAGATGCTTCTTCTTCCATGCTACTTGGTATAACGCTTTCACTTCAGAGTGTCGCGCAAGCACTGGCATTGCATATGAAGACACCTCTTCTGGGAAAGACTTACGAGGAATATGAAGGATCAAAGAGATGATTAAGTTTCCAGCAGGTGGAGTAAACCCATGGACAGCCTAATCTCATCTATACAACCTCACAAGGACTCTTGAAAATATTAAAGAGTTTCAAAACTCTGCCCACTCTTGGGCTCAAACTTGACATCTCCAGAGGGAAATCAGGACATGGACAGATGGGAATAGAGGTGAGACAGAGACAAGAGTCCAGAGAGAAGGGAGCTGACAGTCAGGAAACAAAATCCTGGTTTAACACATAAAAAGAATCCTGTAATATTTCTATCTGTCTTCCTCCCTATTTTGCAATTTTTTCTACATTAATCATTTCACCCAAAATGGGGCAACACTGTGCCTCAGAGATGAAGTTTCATGTTCAGTGCTCCAGTGAAGAACCAAAGAGAAGAGCCAGGGTGTTTGTGACTTGGGTATCACTTATCAACAGTGGAAGACAACAACTTAATTCCATTGTTCCCTCCTGAAAATACAAACAAACAAACAAAAACAACTAGAAAAATCCCAAACACCCATATCACGAGTCCACTTCTCATGTTCACCTCTTTACTCTAGTGTTCTGTCTCTTCTAATTCCACATATTTTTGTTTGCTCCTAGGCATGTGCTGAAGTGAGCTCTCTGGACCTCTCCAAGTTTCAGTCTAGTGTTGGTTTATTCCAGCTAGGGGCCACTCTATCTGAACAGCCTATAAGAGTATTTAAGGCAATTTGATATGGAAGAAAAAAATTCTTATGTCTTAGGACCATCTAGCCATTGTATGCTGTCCAGAAGAAAATCCAGATATGCCCAGTGCTGTGAAAAGGGGCCTAGCTGGTCCTAGAAAATATCTGTCAAAAGCAATGTGGGTGCAATCCCTTCTATCTCCCTGTTCTTACCAGTACAGATACAGCTATTGATACATCTGTTAAGCTCCTGCTGTCAGTTTTCATCTGAAGGAACATCCCACTCCACTGACAGAAGGAGTTGAAGTAGACCAGTCTCCTGACTTAATCATCTGAATGAATTGCCTCAAGAGGAACACTGTGACTACTTCCTCTATGTGACTAAACAGATGGCATTTATTCCTGTTAAAATGAACATGAGAAATCCAGGCAGGATTTTGCACTGGGATACAAGCAGGACATTACCCACAACAGCTGAAAAAAACATGATGTAGAATTACAGTATCTTTTCTTTACGCTGGACATCATTAACTGTAAACTTCATGCATCATTTTCCACTGTAGAATCCTAAAGTGTTTACAAACCAAACCTTGGAACACTTGATAGCTGAAGATTGTATTACTGTTGTATCCAGTGCATGGCAAACCAAAGATCACAAAGCACATTTCAGGCTACACTGATAGTGAGTCCTAATACTCTTGATTTCCAAACACACTGTTTGGGTCTGAACCTCATTTTCTTGTGAAATGTGAAACCTAATAATATGATTTTGTCATTATCAAAAGATTCATGGGTAAATTAAAAGCCTTTACACGTAGTATTTAGTAACAAAAACAAACTTCTTAGTAAATTCAGATATTTTAAGCATTGTAGCTTGGCTTAGGAGAACATGTATAGCAAATTTCAAAATATTTCTGAAAATATTTTGAAGAAGTGGTTCTTTTGGGGATTTTTTGTTCTTGTTGTTGCTGCTGTTTTCTAAAAAGCCTCTGCACCCTGTGGGATTGCACTAATTCTTTTAGCAATGATTAGACAAAGATGTATTTAGTTTGAGATAAAACTGGAAAAAAGAAACAAAACAGCACTGTAGTTCACTAAATGTAACAGGATATAAAGTTTATATTTTACCACAGGGAGATCTGTCAGCATACTGACTTCACAAGTGCCACTGTTAGACCAAATCATTATGATCCCTTATCTCGAGAGTTTCTGAGAGCAGAGAGAGTAAGAAGGGCTAAGCAGAGACAAGACACTGAAAGAAAATTAAGGCATAACAGAACCATGAGAACATGACGTTTTGTAAAGATCCAAATCTGGTAGGCAGCCATCAGAACCAGAAGAAGGTATAGCTTTACAGAGGTTTATGGAAAGACAGGAATAAAACTCTGAAACAAAAATTAAAAGGAAAAGAGGCATTTCAGAAGATGCAAGTACTCTGAAACAGATGGTCCTTGAGAGAGACGAGACTAGGAAAAAAAGAGGATGAGCAGATGTTATCGATGCTTCATCTGAATGATTGCTGGTACTAAATTCTTCACCAAAACTAGGTTTGATGGGAAAATTACATCATCACCAAGGAAAGGTATGCGTCATTACCGGAGCACATTCACACATCTAGACATGCGCTTGGATAGCCAGAGCCAAAGACAAATTTGGAAGTCAGATGGAATGCAGAGGAGTCACAGTAAATGAAGCAGAACCAGCCATATGAAAGCAGATGGTTTGAGATGCTGCTGGACAGAACTGACTCCTGCCTCAATGTCATTGAAAGAGTAGTGCTGTGGGATGTAGAAAGTGACTAATTAGAACACTTCCCTGCAAGCAGAGTTTTCGACCTTTCTGATGCTTCATTTCCAGTGAGAACAGTAATTCTCAAGCACATGGTTACAATTCACTGTAAGGAGTTTTCAAGAGAAGGAGACATTTTAGTCTGCTTCATTTCAAACTGCCCCACTCACAGTGAAATTTTAATACTGCCAGGGCCTAGAAACTGAGAATTCCCTCCTCCTTTATTTCATTTTTCAGGGCTCTTCTCTCCTGAGCTTCCTCCTTTCCAAAGGCACAACAGTTCTGAAAGCTTTAGTGACTGATTCAGCACTGAATTAGCTACTATTGAAAGTTCAGCTGTGAACACACGCCATGTTCTTGAAGCCATAAACACAAGTGGGGCTGTCAGAAACTGTCATGACTGGAACTCCCCTGCCATTTTTAAGCTTAATGAGCTGCACTATCCCAAAGGAATGACTAATTGAACCCCCTGACCTCCCTCTATTACCCTCCTTCCGGCCATGAAGAACAGCATGTGAAGCACACACAGACTTTCAGTCCACTAAAGTCTGTAAGAAGAAAACTCATATTAGTAAAATCAGCCTCCTTCATCTGGTTTGAGTTTGGTTACAACCTTGAGCATGGTAAAGGCCAGGCTCTGTCATTCCAGTTCTCTGTAACAAGCATATTGTCTCTATATTAAGAATTCAATCGGTTAAAACAGAAAGTATCTTTTATTCTTCCAGAAATCATTTAGTTTGTCCCTGAAACCAAGATACATCTGACACTATTCTTTTCTTAATTAAGGAAAAAGATACACAACAATCATTTCACCCACACTAGAACTTTTTCACTACCTTTTCATTCTTTTTTAATTTTAATCCTGCTCATAGAGGGCAAGAATTGCTAGGGCCTTTGGGAAATAACAACTACAGCTACTGGCCAGATTTTTTTAGACTCTAACAGGATTTACTTCTTTATTCTCAGAGCCTGATCTCCAGCATAAGTCGCCCACAGCAGCTATCTTTACTTGCCAAACATCTTTGCTGCAGGACCAGGACATCACTTTGTGACTAAGTGTGGGATGATGGACAGAGTTAAACCCAGAGGGGATTCAGAATTCTAGGTTAAAAAGCAGCTGCAACTCCCTGGACAGACTGAGGTCGACATGCTCCCCAATACAATGAGAAACATCTGCTCAGAGAAACATAACAGAGTGTGGAATGAAGTGGAGGCTATGTGGCCCCTCTCCATTCCAATCCCAGCAGAATGGGAGAACATTGTGGTACCAAGACCATACGGTACCTGTCTGATAAGGGAAATCAAGATATTCTGCTGCTGAAGCCAACAACCATGTCAAACCCCTTCCTCAAGTGCCAAGCCATGACCACCCTCCCACCTCCCATTAGGTACACCAATCAGAAATAAAAGGTATTTATGACCACAGCCGTTCCAACTCCAACCAAACATAAAGAAAATAGTATAAAAGTAAGTTGGGGGTAGGGGAAAAGTGGGAGAAGACCTACACCGAAACTCCTGGGATCAGTCAACAGACTGAGTCCATCTTCTCCCTGCCCACGGGGACACCTTGGATGAGAAATATACTCTATGAGTGTTAAATGCTACTTTTAGGACTAGAGCCTGTGCTTGTGCTTACCCCATAGTATATTAGCAGATTGCTTCATATCAGAGCTTGTGCTTGCTTAATATAAGTATCAGTAGATTGCTTTAAAACATATTTTTGCAGTAGACACTCTCACTAACAACCTTTGAACCTTATTAATCTGTCACAGTTTGTATTAATAGAAGTGTTATTTCATGAACAGTTCAAGTGAGTGAAGTGAGTCCTTACAGTTGCTGGCAGCAGAAAACACCTTGGCAGGACACGCTGAGGGGTCTTCGCTCTGTTGAGTCCCCCTTAACAAGGGTGGTCAAGGTCCCCTCTGACCTTGTGAATCTGTTGCTGAATGGTCTAATTGTGAGACACTGACAGACAGTTGGACACCAAAGTCTTGACTTTCCCAGGGCTACCAACAGGCAAAAATCTAAACTCCCATTTTTCACATGACACTAAGCATTATTCAGACCTTCCCTCCAAATGCCCACTACTCTGTAGCAGAAGGATCTGCAAAGAGCAACAAGGCAGTAGCCCTGTTAAGAAAGACCATTATACCAAACCTTAAATCACATCATGGGGCTGGTCTTAATGCCATCATCTTGTGACAGCAGACACAAGTGACTGGTAAGAGGAGCTTAGTATAGCAGAGGACCACATACACCTTTGTACATGCTGTTAGCAGTCACATCACTATTCAATTCAACTGATTGAATCAAATGGATTGATTTTTTAAGAGATAAATTACTATTTGAATAGCCATTACTTGCAACAGGCTATAAAGCAGACCAGGGCTCAATACTCACTGTGGGTAAATGTGGGTTTAAAAACCTTCTCAGCCTCTGCTTGTAGTAGGGCTGGAACATTAACACTTGTCTCTCTCCAGGATCAAGAAGGGAGGGGAGGAGAGGGAGAAGAGGAAAGAGGTGAAGAGAGGACAGGACTATAAGCTAGGCTTTTCAGAAGATGTTAAAAAGATTGGAGTCATCAGTTCACACTGATTTTCAGTGAGAGGTAGGTCCCCAACTCTTTTACACTCTACTGTCCAATATGAAAAAAGAGAAATTCCCAAACATTACCTAATGGTTTTTATTTTAATTTAAATATTAGGAGTCTTTTATTCTTTAAGGGTGGGATAGGACTCTTTTCTTTATTTCTACCTTTTTGTCACTCTGAGACTTTGCGTATTAATGTTTATGAGACTATTTGACTCATAGTTTGAGAGGGCAGCATGAAAAAGAGCAGTATGGCTATTTTTAAACATTTTCTTAGCGATCTAATGTTAAGATTCTTTAAAATTTGTAGTGTTTGGAAAGATTTTCATCTATTATGTTAGATTGAGACAGCCTTCCTCTATTTTCTCCTGTAGACCAGCAGTATTATCTAAGAGAAAACTAAACAGCTCTTCAAAAGAAACATTAGTTTTTAAGTTGTTTCACATGATTGTAAATTAAATTCCTCAAGTATGTCTAAGCTTCTCTGAATTCAGAGCCATAGTAGAGGTTTATAGTACTGATAGCACAGTAGTCAGCTACAACAAACAAATGGGCATGCTACACAACAAATAAAATGGGATTTTGCTCTGATGTGTAAAACTCTCCCATCTCTGTTCTTATATGGGAAGCATTAAGATTATCTTGGCTTGAATCACCAGACCTTAAGAGCTGAAATAACTAGAGCTCTGGAAACTCTCCCTGGAAAGTCATAAAGGCATGACTAATAAAATCAAGTTTTAAACTGGATGAGAAAAGTCTGAGTACAAGCAGAAATCTAGAATTTTTTTTAAAAAATTATGTTAAAAGATATTGTATGGCACATTGTCTGAACAACAAACTTTTTTACCATAACACTGACAGAAGTACATCCATTAAAGGAGTTGGACATTATAAATAACTGGTAGTAAGGTGACCTGGCTTATGCTATGGAATGACAAAAATTCAAAAGAAACGGTTTAACCTGTCACCATAGATCACTCATACTTTGTGCATTAAAAGAAAAAAAAAGGTGGGAAGAGACCAATCTAATCAGTTGGAAAGTCTGATGACTCTTTCAAGAGATAGCTTCACAGATCATCATCAGGAAAGAGAAACAAATTTCATGGGGGCTTTTTTGTTTGTCTTTTTTTTATTTAAATGAGAGGAAAAAGTCGTGCAAGGACAGGACTTTGCTTATGAGTTTCAGCTTGCTTAATATGTACTGGAAAATCTTTCAAGGATGAAGCAGAAATAGTCCCAAGTGTCAGAATACTGAGTAGGAGGCAAGTGGCAATTTAGAGCTAAAATAACCCATTTTTTAGACACAGTAGGGAACTTTCATTGGGGTTCTGAAAAAGAACTATTGTTAAATACTGACTTTTAGGGAGTTGGTAGAAGTATTGCTCTTTATCTGAAAGTACAGCATTTGAAGGCCATTTTGGAGGCTGCTAAGTCTTCCTGACTCACACAAAATTGATTTAAAAAGATTGGGACTTGTAGTTTTCCGAGAAGAGACAAAGAATACAAAAATGTTTCTCTTTTACAACTGAAAAAAATAATTATTTCCGAAATACAAGAAGAAACAAATTCATGGCCAAAACTGCAGTGGTTTTCCACCTGAATTTTTACACCAGCTGTTAACATCCCATCTAAGTATGGGCATATTTACTTGTACTTTGAGTCTCCAGAGTGGACAGACTTAGATCATTTTGCATTTCTACAAGATCTAAATGACAGATTTCAGAACGTCACATTTTATCACAATAAATGTCAGACACCAGTCACATTTTTGGTCAGTTAGACCTGTTCTCCCTGCCTGTCAGGAAAGCTGTGTAAAAAGACAGAAAGGAAATGGTATTGTTCCAACATTTATTAAACAAATGAATTGACCATAATGATTCAGGGTCAGACAGTAAACAGGGGCTGATTAGGGTTTCTTGGCATTCTATTGTTGTACCATTGGATGACTAAGACTAAGATATAGAGGCTGATTCACAATTCTTGCCCTGTTAAAAATTAGAAAAGATTGATCATTACTGCTATCCTGACTGGGAAAGGGCCAGAATAAAAAAAAAAAAAAAAACAGATGAGAACACAGGAGATAGCTTGGGAATTGAGCCTCTGACTCAGAGCTCTGTCCCTTGCAAATCCAGTCGTTAACACCCTCCAGCATCCATCAAATGACAGCAATGCCCCACTCAGAACCACTGGAATCCTCTTGCCCCTTCCTCAGTGCCTTTCCTTGACAGTCACTCTGGAACCTTACACCATTAATGGTTAGAACCTTTTTCCACCTCAATTTATTCAGAGACAATTTTGCAGCCATATATTATTGTGCCAAACCATCCTCTGAATTAAATCTTTTATCTTTGGCACTATGGCATTGCCACCTGCAGCCATAAGTAGAATCAGCCATGCAGAAAAGCGCAGTTGACATTCCCTAACTCACCAACCTTAGCAAGAGAGCA
>JAWWLZ010000001.1:105192186-105222917 GCA_035041345.1 Poliocrania exsul | reverse complement strand
GTAGGTACCACTCCAGCAACTGCTGTGGGTTTCCTATTTTCTCTGCCATTTGATGCTGTTTTCCCTGAGGATCACCAAGGCAATACTAGTAGGTACCACTCCAGCAACTGCTGTGGGTTTCCTATTTTCTCTGCCATTTGATGCTGTTTTCCCTGAGGATCACCAGGGCAATACTACCTTTCCATGCTATGCAACTTTTGGTGTTCTCCTTTCAGCACTAAGGGGTTGACTTGCTGATGTCCTTTTTCAATAAGTACAGAAATAGAATGTCCTCATGCCCTTGGATCCATGTCCTCCTCCATTTTCCATATATTTTGTGCTATCTCTTCATTGGAAACTGACCTTCTATCCTGGACATCAGAGGATACAGGAATACAGAGAAAAGCAGGGGAAGAGGAACTTTTGGACCCAGGCACACAGTATCATGGGATTCATTAAAGTGAAATTATGTAGCAGAGGTTTCTCAGCTTAAGGCGCAAAATCTTACAATTTTAATTGATTAAGAAATCATTGAATAGTTTTGAACAGTATGCTGGAAACTTCACATATGAACTAAAAAATTATGCAAATAGTAATAAATTGTATTTATTTTACAAATACAACACAATGCCCTCTGAGAATTAGGAGCACACAAGCAAGTTTATGGGGATGGGCCAGCTGTCTTCAAGCATGTAATAGCAATAAAGAGCTTAAAAGATGGAAAGTGAAGCCTATATGAAGAGGTAGATGCTCTGCTGAGGTCTTGTGCCCCACAGAATCTCTTCCTGTCATTTATCCTTCCCATTATTCGTCCATGGTCATGTCTACCCCTCTAGCTAAGATTGTGAACACAGTACTGCTGGTGACTCATGACTTCATCATTACCAGGATCTTAAAAAAAACTTCCTCAAGACCTCCCACTCTGGGCTTTTGAAGCTCACAAGATTGCGGAGAGGAAGCCCACTGAACCTCCTCTTGAAGAATATGCAGAAAAAAAAGAGGCCAAAAGAAAACATGAAAAAAAGGCATACCTGTGGTTTTTACATGGCCTTGGTCCTACCCAGTGCCATCAGGCTGCATGGGACTTTGCCAATGGCTCCTTCCTGCTACTCATACTTCAGGGAAAGAATGGAAGGTCTGAGCATAGTAAGGGCAGGAGCCATCAGTGAGACCTATAAAATATGGGCTGCCTTAACCCAATGTTAACACTGTAAAGGATACATGGCTGTTATCAGGTACTGTGTACAATTTCAAATATTCTGATTTGGACTAAGTTTCCTGTCAGCCATAGTATGTGTATTGCAAGATGCTTAATTGTGTGCTAAAAGAAGGTAGAAATCAATAAGCCCAGCACCATTTCAGTGCTTTCACTTTCTCATAACATCTACCTGAAGATGTAGACAGTAGCATTACAATAATAAGTCCAGACAGAGAGTAACATTAATGGTATGGATAGAAATGAAGAGGAAAGGTTTTATACATTTGAATTTTAGGAATGAAAATAAAAAGCTTAGTATACTTAAAGCTGTTATTATTATAATATCTGGAAGCCCCAGACATGAGCCAAGGTTGCTTTGTGCAGGTCACTATAAAATTACTTTAAATAGTTACTCTAAAAGAAGTCATGTTCTTTCTTTTCCTGCTCTACCTTTCTGCTACTTGTTATGGACAGTGTTAGGATACTACAGACAGTGGCAAAACAGTCTAATCCACCATGGAAAATCTTAAATATTTCAGTCTCACAGAGTTCATTACTTAAATTTTACATTGAGAGGAAAAGCCCTCTGCCTTTATAATTTGACAATGGATAAACAATAAATAGAAATGCAATTTGCTGTCTCAAAATTAAAAACACTAAGCTTCTTAGACCTCTTACACTTTTGCAGGATCTGCACAAGTGTGCCCAAATATCACTGTGCTCTGGATTTAATGTGTGACATATTTTGCAATGAGCTGCACTAACTCACAAGATACAGCACCAGAAGACATAATCAGGTTAAAGCTAAGAGAGAGCAATACAGCAAAAGCCCTTGCAAGTACCCTCCTCAACACGGGGATTTCCATAATTCTGTGACTGAATCTGGAAGCTGGATCTTTCTTTTTCACATAAGCAACCTCTGCACTAGCAATACTGTAAACCTGCTTTAGTTTTCTCTTCACACAGATGACTAATCACAGGGGGAAATCTAAAATCAAGAAGACTTGAGGGAGGTAAATAAGGTTAGTTTGGTTTACTAGATGAGGAAGAGGGAACAGACAAGCAGAAAAAGCTAAAGGAGAATTAATGGCAGGAGAAATTCAAGCCATTCAGAAAAGCCTGCTGTTTTACTGAAAGGAGTGCCAGAGCCTTGGGGATTCCTGGTATTCAGCAGAGATGATGCAATCTGTAAATGTAAGTCAATTTCTTTTCCCCACTAATCATACAGCCCATTAAAAAATAGCTTGGGAGAAAAGCCCTGGCATAAAATTAGATTGAAGTAGGCAGCAGTTTTCTATGGTCCTTTCTGAACTATTCACATAAATCCTACTCTCCTTCAAAGGAAAGGCTACCCTTCCACCAAATCAGAAGTCCTGGAAATAATAGTTTAATGCCACAGGAGGTGACAGCTCAGTGGAGAATGATAAGAGAACTAAGGACAGCCAGAAATGGCTCACAAAGTGTCACTGTTCCTTCTCCAACCTGCCACTCTGCATTTAGATGTGTATGGTCCTTAACATAAAAATAGAGCCTCTGAAAAGTTTTCCAAGTAGTGCCTTTTCTTATTATAAACTTTACAGAGAAGTGGTTTCCACTATGCAGTCACTGTTCCTCTCTTACAGCCAGGCTTTGAAAGACATTTTCCTTTTGGAAGAATAAATGATACAAGCTATTTGCAACCAAACAGCATGGAGTTGAAGAGTTCCTCAGCCAATTTAACCTGAGAAATCACTGCCTATCTTGTGCCACTGCAACTCACTGTATTTTTGCAATTTTTCCCTTTGTAACCAAGTAAAAATTAGAGCAAACTATGAGTGTTCATTCATTCTTTTTATTTTGTATCACTGCTTTGAAAAGAAATGAACATTCATGTTAAGAAAAGATAACACCACCAGTCATTTCAGGGACCACAGTCTGTGTCTCAAGGAGCATCTTTGGATCACGAGGTAGGAAGTGTTGGTGGAGCAAAGCCTAAAAGCTATTTCTAAACCAGCAGGACAGCCTGGTGGAAATACTATTCCCACAGAGGTATGAAGATTCTTTATGACCACAGCTAGGCTGCTGCTGCTACTTTACCCTAATTACAGCTAGCTTGGCTGTCTCTCCAGTGCAAACACACTGACAGAGATCATAACAGCATTTTTTCCCACTAACACCAGTGGGAATTGCACAGTCATAAAGTCAGAGCAGGTAAAGGTCAGAGCATGCAAACCCTCTAGCATGCAAGCCCAAAGGAAAATGTTACGCTTGAGCTGGAACTGCTACCTGGAAAAATCTATTAGCTCAGAGGCTGTCTCTGCCCATTTTCTTCAACTACACACACACATTTACATATTTATTGAGAGGGAGCTTTCCTCATCAATACACCTGCTCAGCCTGGCATCAATAACTCTGACTGAAGTCCTAAGTAACAGTTTGTCATCTCTGCTAACACACATGCTCAGTTCAGATGACATACCCTCTTTAATCAAGTCCAGAGCACAGCTCTACTTTATCGGTTTATTTGAAAACTAAGTATATTTGGCACTGTCTTCACTCATTCCTGCCTAAAATTGAGAAAAGGAATGAAAACTCATTGCAAGTAAGGATACAGCAAGTTTTGCTAAAGTTTGCTCTGTAATGCTTAATACTTAAGAACTGTGGATCACCTTTGAAACTCTGGCTAGTTCATATTTTTGTTTCATATGGAGACACAAAGGATGTTTTCCCTGAGGAATTTTCTCACATAGAGTTTAATTTAATATTTTCACATATAATTTAGTGGCAGCAGGTCCCCCTCCTACAGGAGATGCCCCTGCTGTTGCCTTCACTGCCACAGTCATCTGCCTCCTTCCCACTCCATGGCTCTTGAGGCTTTCTCCAGCAACTAATAACTCCTATCACCAACATACAGCAGCCAGAGAAGGGTCCAAGGAAGAGGAAAGGGAGGTCATGAGTCTAAGCAACTGGAAAGAAGAGAAGATGAAAGGTCATAAAGAAAGACACTGCCTTCAAAAAGTAATAAAGTCTGTAGAGACACAGGGGAGAAGAAGAGTGATACAGAAGAGGTGATAGAGGTATATCCTCATCACCCAAATCTCTCACTGAAGTCTGGAAGCAAATACATAAAATCTGTTCAAGCCAGCAATATTAAATAGCAAACAAAACGTTTGGCAGTCACAGTTTCATCACCACCTGCAACACACGTTGCCACATGTATATGGGATCTTCAGCCCCTGCATTGTCCTGCCACATGAGCTGCTCCCAGAGTCAGAGGGCTGGTAGATTCCAGTTATCCATTTCTTTAAGATCAAGGCAGACCCAACAAGAACCTCAGAGCTACCCAGAATTCCCCTCTAAATTCATAGAAGTGTATTGAACTAGAGCTGCTCTGAGACACATTCTTCTTTGCAAAGGAAGAATTTTTATTCTTTACCAACTTCTCCAGCTTCAGTAATTTTCCTACATGGTAATGCCTGCTCTCAGACAAATATCAAGACTAATGAGCAATTGAGTTTCTCTGAGAAGCAAATGTTGTGCATCATTCTCAGTTCAATCCTCTTCCATCTCCCTGATGAGATTTTCTTTCAAGAATTGCTTTAAAACTGTTAATGCAGATGACAGGTCCTGAAGTTCCCTGAGTGACCCTTTTCATTGCGTTAGCTTAAATAAACTGGGGCAAATTAGCAGAAAATCAGCTGTGCATTTTTTTACTTCCGTAAGTGTGGATCAACTGGGGATATTGCTTTCTGTTTTGTAACTTCAGCATTAAAGACTATTTAGCTGTATGAGAAGTAATTTTTTTTGGCAGTAGTTTTCCTGACAATTTTTATTTTAGACATTATTAAAGCTTAAGGCATTGCAATTACTACTTAATAATCATGGTTAGTACTAACAGTGCATATGTTTGGTTTGAATAGGTTGGCTCTGCATCAGAAAGGCTAGACATCCATTTTATAAACATCCTTGACATCACAGAAAGCATCAGATGACTAAAGCCAAACTGTAGAGTTGTCTGATCACAGTTTAGCAGTCTCCCAGCTCTCTCTTCATGGTTACCAGGGAGAATATATGAAACGTGAATCAAACATGCAGGGTGTAAAAACTTAAAAAAAATAAGAAAACTAGGCAGTATTTCTCATTTATAATTGCTTTGATTTTTCCCGTTCATCAGAGACACTGGTGAAGGGGAAGTTTCCCACTTTAGTGGTTTTCCTCCTGTGAATGTAATAAGGACTTTCTGTTTCTAAGGCATTGTTGAGGCAGTTTAGGAATCCTCTGGGTTTTTGATGCCAGGTCCTCCTCTGACATAAAGAGGAACTAATGGCTGGAATCACTTTGCCTGCAGCAGCATCGATGTTTTTAAAACACAAGCCTTTGGATTTTTTAAGGATCACTGCGTTTCTGTTCCCAAGGAACCAACTTATTATCAAGGATAGCGGCTGCAGGAGTGGATTGATCTTTCCCATAACTGAAATATTCTTTGCTGTGTATTTAATTTCAAATTCATATTAGGGAAAACAATTACTGACACTCACATGCTAGAATTTATTAATTTCCTGTCCCCTCTGGCTAAAACTTTACATCACAAAAGACTGCATAGCACCACACCAGCAGCAAGTTAGAAGAGTATTTATTTACTGAGTCTTTAGAAAATACAATTTATATGCAATTTCAGTGAAGACTGCATCTGTTTCCCTTTTTCCCTTCTGTTCAAAAACTAATGAGTGAACCATTCTTCCTAATTCTCATAAATGATGGGATCTTTCCCAGGATCTAGACTTTCTGCATCACTTTAAGTCTTCAGATTCCTGTATTTGCCCGGGCACTACTGAAGGATTCTCTGGTCTTAGATCATCCTACCTGACTTTGGTACCTATGATGGGAGTTCAGCTGCCCAAACTTCTTTTATATTCAGTAAAAGAGACAGGCACCTCCAAAAGAGGAGTTCACATGAGCTTATAAAACCTGGCTATTTCTCAACATCAGTGCAAAGGAAGACTAAGCTAGTCTGTATTAGTAGACAAAGGTCTGCTCCCCTTTTAGGGGTCATTCACATGCCTTGGTTGTCTCATGGTGAGCCTAGGGCTGACCATATAATAGCCCAGCTCTATTCTTTATCTCAATCTTTATTTTCTATGCAAAGGAAGACCAGGCAAAAATGGGAAGAAATGGGGCACCATGAGATTCCAAGAGATTCCCAGCACCATCCTTGGAGACCACTTGCCTCACTAAAAGATATTCCTCTGGTGCCATCCATACAATAGATGCGCTTTCACCCAGCTCCTTTATCTTTCCTTTTTCTTTCTGTTATGACATAATCTAATCTTCTTACAAACAGTTTAGTTCTGTACTGGAAAAGAGAGATGGGACTGGCTGTTTGAAGATGCAAGCACTGCAGTTTTCATCAAGGGTGGAAGATAGCTCTAGATTTACATCCTGAAGCTTCATTTAAACCCACAACACAAACTGTGAGCAGCATCTCATGTGGTCACAGCTATGACAGCAGCTCCAGGAGATGATCCCAAGTTCCACTCGAGAGAGCTTAGTGAGGTGTGGTCACTGTTACAGAGGTCAGCACAGTTATTAAACCACAACTTCTCCTTCTTGGGAATCTGCAGCCAACAGTCACTGATATTCTGGCAGAACCAGGGCTTGCTTAAGGTAGTGTTAGCTCAGGTAAGTCTTCACAGACTGTGTACTCAGTGAAGACTACAGAGCACACTGTTCTTAGGCAGTACAACCTGTATTGTCTGTCTTTTTTCAAAGAGAATGCAAAATCAGCTGGCTCCTTGAAGCAGACTGTTTTAAGTTTGCTCCAGTTTGAGGCAAACAAACCAGAGTATTACTCAACTTGATCATTATGAGTGCTGAGATGCTCTTAAGAAAATGAGCTCCTTAAAACCATATAAAAAGTAGTGGGGAAGATGCCCTCAAAAATGGATAAAGATCATGTTAACTTTCCATAGGCAGAGTTTTAGGAACACTGAACTAATTTTTTTCAAGCATAGAATTCTTTCCAAGATACTCTGAGGACAGTTCCATAAAACAGTGTTCAAGACAACATATTTAAGTTTAAATGGAGCTCAATTAAACTAAATGGGATTTATATAGATAATGATCTGCACACACTATTCCAGGGACTCCAAAGTTAATTTCTAGACTGTGCCCATAAGGAAAGAAAGAATATATATTGACAGCTACTAAGAAGCACGTTTGCAAATACCACAGAGGGGAAAAAAACCACACTTGGCAGGAATTTTTTATCCAAAATTAAAAAGGTTTTTTTCAGTTAACGCAACTGGGGCAACAGAAGAAGCAAAGGGCACACAGACCATGCAGTTGTGGTCAGGGGCAGGGTTATGCAGTGACCCTATACTCTATCTGGCATTTTCAGCAAACATGAGTTTTTGGAGGTCTTTGCACCTTTTTATTCCCTATTCTTGTTTTAAATTCTTGATCTCTTGCAATACTGTATTTTAATGGGTTTTAAAAGCTCTATAATTTATAATTTCTATGGTAAAAACAGGGCAAACATAACTGTTTTTAAATACATCCACATAAAACACTTCTCAAAGGATAAAGCCCAGACTATACATCCAATAAGTCAATCAATAATTAATTATTGAGATAGTTTTCTGCGCTAGTGTGAATCCATACATAGCACCTGCTATTGGTCTTCTCAGGACAGAGTCTTTCCCCTTGACTTGTGTCTGTCTCAGGGTTATTTGTCCAAGCCCTCCAGCACTGCCCTGGGATTGCAGTCAAATGCTGTACAGTGTTTTCCTGACACTGTTCAATCTGTCTTCAAAGCCCATGAGTCTTTCACAATCAAAACCAACTTGTCTACACTTTATAGAGAAATGCCAGGGAATTTCAGCCATGTTTATGAATGAAAACAGCTTTGTCATCTTCCAGTTATAGAAGGATAGTTGCTGGCACAGAAATTTTAATACAAAAAAACTACAAGATACACACAGTATGTCACCAGTGGGACCCCATCCAAACCAGTGTGTAGCACTGCTCCATAAACAGGTATTTGTAAGCTGTTTTATCTCGTTACCAGGAATATTGCTGAGTGGTTTGAGAGCGACAATTTATTTAGTTCTCAACATCCAAGACATAAAAAAATCAAATTTGAAAACTGTCCCAAGATGAGCAGTCTAAAATATCAAATCACTTTCCAAACAATAGTGGAAGTAATTTGGTATGTGGCTTTGCTTCATTTTTTGAACTTAAATTCTCAACTTTTGTTCTCATTTCTTGTAACTCATAGAAATTACCTTTGTGTTTCATTTTCTCCTTTTAAGTGCTATCTTTTTTCAGCTGCTGTCTGTCCTCCTCTTGTCTACAATGAGAGGAACAGCCTGTTTTTTAATATCTGGACATTTTCATTTCTAGCTACCTGCTCCTTATTCCTATTGACTTGGCCATGATTCTTCATCACAGTAAATGCAGGAGACCTGCAGCATTTTAGTATGTACTTAAGATTTTCTCAGTGCATAATAGTAACTATCTTTAAGTGTTAAACTCGTAGAGCAGACAATTTCTGAGGATTCTGCAATAATTTAAAGAGGAGACAATTCAGCAGGCATTACTTTCATTATTTCACATTATTATTTTCAGGGGCATCTGTCCATATGAGACTGTAGCTCTCCTTTTTTGTGGCTGTGCTCCTCATTCCAGCTAAAGAAAAAGACAGGTAAGCCATGAATTAAGGAGGGAATTACTTCTTTGGTATGTGATATCGCTTAAACATACTCATTAGTATCTAAACCCGCATCACTTGTCCCTATCCCTTTCTGACTCAACAGATTTTTATCCCAAAGGAAGAATTTCCAAAAAAATAATGAGTTCAGAAAAGCAGGGCTCATTTTAGAATTACAGTTTTATTTGCCACCTCCACCATTCTGTAATTAACACATCCACAGTTTCCCACTGGAGTGAAATACAGAATCATTTAAGAGTACCTGGCAACAGTAAACAACAGGTTCAAACAGGGAGTGGAGAACAAGAGGAACTAAAGTAGTTGGTAAATAATTATTTCATTTATATTTTAGATTAGAATACTGGCTTTAGTACTTCCACTCCTATACAAAGCTCCATAAAGTCTTTCAGTGCCCTAATAAGCCTGTTGTTATGTTTTACACCCTCTCAGTTCTGACTGCCACATTGCTCAGGATGAACCACTAATCCACTCAAGGTTGTCAGGCTTACTTGAGGTCTCCTATCATGAAGGTGTGATTCTTCTTCACAAAATGCTGCTTAGATCTCACTGAGAAGGACATGAAGGAGACTGGTTACTTTCCATTGTAATACTGCTGAAAAAATAGCACTAATTCCTTCATAAGGAAAGAAAAGTCAAAGATCCTTTTTCAGCCTAAATTCTACATGGGTTTAAAGTTCAGTTGTACTGTGACACTGCAGGACACAGCCTGCTTCTTCAGTGCATCTCACCTCACACACAGTGAACCACAGCCATGCAGAATTGAGCACAGAACATCTGTGCATATCAGCCAGTGTGTTTGGGCATGTCTTGTACTGCTTAGTGGACATCCTGAACATTGGGAGAGCAGAAACTGCTGCAAATGAGGAGCAAGATGACACAACAATATATTCACTTTCTGTCTTTCTTTTTCTTCCTTTTTTTTTTCTAGTGGTAGTTTTAATTCAATTAGACTTTGCATTTGCTACATTTCCACTTAGGTTGCAACAGCTTCAGCAATTCTAAACTCCCCAAAGCCCCAGTAAATGGGCTGGCTGCCTGAAATAGTTACAGGAAAGACTTCCTAAATATTACCCTTTTCCTCTGTGTGTGCTAGAGGCTTGGAACAAATATAACTACATGGAGGAAATTCCTATATATAGTCAGGAAAATTAAAGAGAGAATACTGAAAAAGATGAACCACTCATGTAACAATTTAAATAAGAGCATGGTATGAACTACAACCTGCAGCAAGCACAATGTACCAACTGATTTCATGTGCTGTTTTGTAAGACAGCTTACTTAGACTTTCTTATTCCCTAGTGAGCACTGAGAAAAATAAAATCCAGTTCACCGTAATTGTCCAAAAATTTTTTAACTTACTTATTATTCTTTTTAGCCTGTTTATACTAATCCATTAAGGCTTTCCAGCAATATTATCAAATTCCTAATAAAATTACATAAAGACACATAAAAAAATCTGTGGAATACAAATTTTAAGTAATTTCCTGTCACTGTTCAGGAAAAGTCATGACCTGAACATTTGGTCTAGGTCTGAGACTTTCAGTGCTCAGGAGTGTGCATGTTTCAAAAACTCAGCATGTGTATATTTCTAAAGCTCAGAACAGCTAGAGTCTATGAAAATGAGGGCTGTAATATAAAACTGATCAGCTAAAATCCCATGATACTGCAATCAAACACAGGAAGTATTCATAGGGTCAAATCTTTACAAAAACTAAAACAGCCTTTAGGTTACCATTCCTAAACTGCAGTGGCAAAACTCCTCAAGTAAACCTGTGTAGAATATAGAAAAGATATTGTTTGCTTGGTTACTTTATTTCAGTTCCCATTAACTTACTCTGAATAACAAACTCAGCATGTCAGTTTACAGCTACAAGAGGCTCAGAAAAGTTTCTTCCATTCTAAAACATGGTAGAATTAGTAAAATACTCCCCATACTGTAAACAAGGAATATAAACTTCTTAAGCAGAGCTGCTTATTTTTGTATGTGAGCATATTGTGACACTAATTTCTGTTGCCAGCCAGCAGCTGCTACTGCCTCAGCATGTGAAAGGATAAGAAAATGGCTGATTTTTTCACCTGCAAACTTGCTGGTTATATTATCAAAGACATGAGATTCTGAGAAATGTTCCTATTTGTGCTCCATCATTACTGAGTAGGTGTGGTAGTGATGGCAAAATGTTAGTGCTTTTGACTTCTCTGGCTACAGCAACTCTGAACTACTGTAGGTGCTCAAAGATGATCCATGCACAGACTCTGTAATTTGATGCATACTGTGCACTGGGAAACATTACACTGAAAAAAAATCAGCTTTTGAAAAAGAAAAGTTTCTGATAAAACCTACCAACTTCTTCCTGTCATTCCCAGAGAATTAGAGGGTATGACACAGGTAGAGAGTGACCACAAAGCTAAAACTTGAACTTTTGTTATACTAATCCTACCTAATAAGCCACATTCCCATCATATCCCCAGGGCCCTCGTCATCTTCAGTGTGCTGATCATGACAGTGTCTCTGGGAAAAGGGGAAGAATGAGCAAGCCTTGTGCACACATGATTGCAGCTTCACCCCAACAAGGCAAGGTCAAACTGATTATCGATTTTGAATTCCCTGAGGATTTTTGTTTACCCACTTGAGAGATCCAAAAATATTCCAGTTTTGGGAGAGTGCTAAGCGCCATTCCCTTGAAAGCTGGTATAGCCCAGCTCATGACTGGCATAAGTGAAATTGCCCAAAACAAGACAAGCCTATGGGAAAGTAATCCCCTGAGTTTCAAGCAAGACACAAACCTACCAGATTCTCATTGCCCTCCACCTTGCTCTATGATTTTCTTGGAGGGACTATGGTGTCTGAAACTGAAGAATACACCTCAATTTGTAGGTAAGTGAAAGAAAGAATTCTGGAAATGTTTGCAGTGTATGTCACAGTTAATCATTTGGACATAGTTTCTGTAGTCCTCCTTCTTGCCCTGCCTTTCAATCATTTTTACTACCATTTTACTAGCGCAACTCAAGTTAAGGTTACATTGAAATTGCAAGCTGGTTGCCTTGCCTTTTCTCTGTATATAATCCTTATAAATTCCAAATATGCCAACATACAAGATCCTGGAAGGAATTTATTAATCAATAAAATTAGTCAGAGAAAGGGCATCACCTGTTTTCTTTATAATAAAATGCCATCAGCTGTACGTGCTAAGCCCCCAGTATAAAAGAATTTCTTCAGATATTTAAAGGCCATATATTTATTACTTTACACAGTTACTATACTTGCCTTGCATAATTATGGGGTTTTTAGCAAGAGGTTAAGCAATGAAGAAATCATTTTTCAGCCAGTATTATTCTTATTTTTCTAAAGATATTTAAATTAGCTATGGCTTTTCTACTCTCCTTGTCAAATAAATAGTTATATCTCCATCTATACAGGAGATGCCAAAAGCCAGGTGGCTTATCTAAAGTGCAGCTCTTTGGAGATGAACTGTCACCAAGACTGCGGCTCAATGAACTTGAAACTTCTGCAAGATGATATTTAAAAAAAGTTCAGGATTCCCTCCTTGTCAGTTTGTCATCCACTTAAATGTAACCTCCAGAGACTGACAATGTGAAACTCCCCTCTCACCTAAAAGCCCTGCCACACAACTACAGGGAAATGTAAATTTGTAATAATTTGAGTTGAAGGGAAAAAAAAGGACAAATATAATTTGTCTGCCTTGTCAAGCCACTGATGAATGCTGATGCTTTGAATGAAGTCAAATATTAGCAAGTTTTTCAGGGTCTTCTTTTGGGTGAAAAATCACAAAGATAGCACTCAGAAGTTCTAACCGTTGCCATCTTAAACTCAGTTCCATGGTTCAAAGTATGTTTTGAAAGAGTTTGGCTAAAAACAACACATTTTATAAATAAATATATTTTCCTTTGGCTTAGCTAACACCGCCTTCACTATATATTTCTTTCCATGGGTGTTACGAGGGCAGCACACAGCAATCTGTGCCAACGATCTTCACTCTCTGAAACACCTTCAGATATATTTCTCAAAGGTCACAGATAACTGGTGTGAAATTGTTATCCTCCTCTGTCTGGCTGCCACAAACAACTGTGCTGTATAATCTCAGCTGTAAATTATTTGAGGTGCATCTTAAAACAGGGCAATTCACTGTTACCCTTAAGATCAATGGCACCTGTTCCTCTACTCTCTAAAAGGAGCTTTGAAAGCACAGAAGGATTCACAAGTTTACAGCTGTACAGTCCACGTATACTGAATGAGAATACCTGCTGTATTACTTGGAGAGATGGCATTTGGATTGTGAAGGAAAGAGATGAAAAGATTTACAGCTGGTGTAGGAGACAATGTTTAAAAATATCTGATTTCCTGTTGAGCTTTTTCTCCTTTTTTAGTGCTGTAGTAGAAGGAATATATCTCATTCTCATTGTCTGCACCACTCTGGACATTAAGTCTTAACCACACTTACTAGGAAAGCTCCAAGGCAAGGGACTATTTGCTTCAGCCCTGCTTCAATAACAAAGATGCTTTGAAAAAAGGTTATTGAATAAGTGTTTGATATGTTTGCTATCAATGGTAGGGACTTAAACGTGTAGAGAAAGTACCATATTCTCCTTTCTTCCCTGTCAATTTTCCACATCTCCAGCTTGTCAACTGCACTCACATTACCAATTTAATTGAATCAATATAGTTCATTGTCTGTAAGTAGCTTTTTGAGAGTAGGAGATCAATTTGTTAATGGAAAAAAAGGCATTTGGAGAGGTATTGTGCTTTTAGAGAAGAATAGGATTTTTTTCTAAGACATAGTAAGATATTTCTGAAAAACAACTTATAAGAGAAATACTTGTGGTTGTCTATAAAAGGTATGTTTGCAACTCACAGACAAGGCCAGCAACTTAGTGTGGACTGTGGTGGTTGACATCCACTTGGAAAAATATTTATTTTTAACACAGATGACCTTATCATATAGAACACAGACAAAATAAACACTTAAAAGTAGGCTAAAATGATTTTTTTCCAACTATGTAAAAGAGTGGAGTACGTAGCACTCTTGATTCTCCTTCTTACCTCAAAATTTGTGACTATGTAAGGTTTATTCGGGTCTTCTGAAAAAGGGATGTGACTTGATTAGACAAAAAGTCTTCTTTGTGAAACTGCAAGATATTTGAAAGACAGTCCTCTCACTTCTTGCAAGACAAATAACCTCACCCTCTTCCCTATCCAGTATTGTTAATATGAAAAATGCACTTGACTAAATCACTTCAGATGTCATACGAAGGGGAAACTGACTGTCTAAGTGAGTCTATAAAAGTCAGACCATTTTTATTTAGGTATAACTCCACTTGTGTTAAGAATAAAACTGTGCTCCTCTGAATCATGACATTTAAACTCTAACACTGCAAACTAATCAGAGAAAACATTTGCTTTTCAAAAATACATTTTTGAATCTGAAAATATTCTTTGAAATTCATCAAATGCAAATGTACCACAATTGCAAACATCACTTATCATAAATCTCCAGTATTTTAATCTGAGAATAGAGTTACATCATTTATATAAATTTTGGTACTGTTTGACAAGTATAAAAGTAGAAGTTAACACCAGAATTGAGTGAAATACAATTATGTTTGAAAAGGAACTTCAAATTAATAAACTCGATCGTATATGGAGAAAACAACTAATTGTGCACTAATGAATACAGAAAGCTAGAAGAAACTCTTGCCATTAGACTCCATCACTTCACTTAACCCATTGGAAATCAACTGACATCACTTCATCTAACACAAAACCTCCTGGGATTCTTAGTTCATAAAATAGTTTCAACTTCACTTTTTATACTCCGTTTGAAAGACCATGGACTATTGGGACACTAGTGGAGGGCAGTTCAGAACTGAGGGTATTAAATTAGCAGAGGCATATTTTTTAGAAACGTTTTTTGCCATTAAGATAATCACTCTCCCTTTTCTAGCCTCCTATTGCATATTCAAGTGGATTTTAGGACTTCATCTACCCATGGCAAACAAAATGTTGCTCTTTGAAATTACTTTAGGACATTGCCTTGCCAGTCCCAAATGATGAACTGTAAAGATCTGGGGAAGAACCAGACATGTTTGTCACTCGACTGACCGAATATATGCATTGTAGTTCACCATCTACATATTTTCTTTACATTCCCCAACCTAAATATAAAGTCAGATCTATCAGTAATCATAGCAATTATGTAGCTAATGCCTAAAAAAAGTTCTAGTAGACCATGAGAATATGAACAAGGCATGTCCCATGGCTTTTGTTAGATGAGAGACTGGTGACACCAAGGGTCACCACAGAACAAAACCTCCAGTAACCTACATTGCTCCTAATTGCAACTGTCAGCTCAGTGAAACAAAACCCAAGTGTCACAAATGGAAGAATACAGGACAGTGAGCAGTGCTTAAACTTTTGGCTTAAATGCAAAAAGGATGATTTCTCCTGAGAGCTGCAGCAGGACATGAAATGGGAAGCTTATGGTTGTCAGAAGAGAGTGGAAGGACAAGGTGAGAGATTACCATGCTTTCCTGCAAAGCCCCATCAGTCAGCTCCTTCACAAAAAAGGTATGGTCAGTAACTACTCAACTTTTACTTGATGTGTGCTGAAACCATCCTATGGGACTGAATCAGAAAGCATTATTTTCCTACAATTAATTTTTTTTTTATTATGTCATTTCAACCTATAAAACAAAAAGCAAATACAATTGTAATAAAAGAGAGTGAACTTTCTACACACACATCAGGTTTAGGAAGACCTAAAACAATGCTTCCTGAATGTTCTGTCCTTCTCCTGGACAGATCCACCTATTCCTCCAGTATTCTGGATAAACACATAAATGACCATAAAGCTGACAATGGCTCTGGCTCCCAATGTTCTCTTTTCTTTTCCCATGTGAACCACCAAGCTGTATCCCTGACTTGTACTCTGCTGCATTTGGAGCTGAGGTGCCTTGCTCCCATTCTCTGCCTCAGTCTTCCCTAAGAAGCCTGGCAGTCTGACAGTCATGAAATGTATTGCTTAAACTATCCTGTGGGGATTGCTTTGTTTTGCTTCTGAACTTTTAGGATTCAGCCTAGGTCACACTTTCCACAATATCTCTAGAAGCTTGGTCATATACTTTCAAAAATATTAAATCTGAGGTTATTATCTAATCATATGAATCTGGGAGGCAAGGAATGCTAGAAAATATATCAAGCTGTTCACAGCAAGAGTTGATAACACAAAAAAAGTCCTATTGTAACAGACAACACAGGTCCAGGATAGATGATGTGGCTAAGTCTTACTTGACAAACTACACTTTCCCTAACAGGAAACTTCTCATGCAGTGAAGCTTTCTAGGGAAACTCCATCTGCATGCACAAAATGAACAGAGGGCACTACGAAGGTTCCTCTCCCAACCCATTAACCTTGCACAGTATTCTCAGAGAGAACAACCAGGTACTATGTGCAATACACCCAACATAGCTCAATACTTGCTAGCTCCAAACAAGTCATTAAGTAACATCAGGGGATAGACAACCTACCCTTTCTGAAGAGCCTGAGAGAGCTGAAGACTTCATTCCACTCAAATGTTTGTAGGATTGGTGTGCAATCCACTAATGCCCACTGCCTCTTTGTAGACCCCCACTACAGAAATTGTCTCTTTAGCACAGGTGCAAAATAGTTTGAGTCAGTTCCTGGAGATGCTGCAAGTAAACTGAAATAAATCTATCAAAATGCACTGACACCTGTTTGCAAGCAGCATTTATCCTTTTGCACTTTCACCAAAGAGGTTATGTTATTCTTTCTCCAGATGGACACCTCAAAAATTCCACTTTACATGTAACACAGTTGTTAAGGCTGAATTTGAACTGGTCACTCAGAAATGAGACTTTCTAGGCAATTTCAACATGCTTGTCAGAGTCTACAATATAAATGAAACAAATATAACCATCAGCACACAAGGGAATCCAAACACTAGGAGACTCGAGCAATCCTGAAGAGTGACAGTACTGATCACAGATAATAGAGAATAAGGCAAAAATGAACTCATGAAGACTGAGAAATCTGAGTCAGAGGCCAAGGTACTTTCTCCTCCATCTTGCAATTTTATCAATAACCATAAAACATTACTTTAAGTTGAGATTTCAGCACTCCAAATCTTAGCTGTACTTTGGTTTTGTTTTCAAGTTTTGAATTTTTTCCCTCCATGAGCTGTCTGTCTAAATAAATGAAAATATATTCTGAACAATGTCTTCAGACCTTTTTGGTTCAAAACCCCACAACTTTTCCTCTTCAACATACAACTTCTAATAAATTAAGATTCTTTAAATTCTGTGCAACTCATTTTCAAAGACAGGGTAAAAACTGATGATCTATTCTAATATCAAGAAGCATATTGAATGTTTCCTTTTTAGTATGAAGGGATTTGATCAAGGTCAAATATACACACCAATCTGGCACTGTTTACTCTAAAATACTAACCAATATAAGCTAAGTAGGTAGATACAGATAATAGGTAGATATAGATAATATACAGATATAGAACAGAGCTATGCCTAAAAAAATAAGCAGAAGAAGTTGTAATATTACGTTAGCTGTAGTCTATCATTTATTATTATGCCCTTTTTAATTACTTCCTTATCATATATGAACTCATCTCCATATCATTTGACAATCTGGATGGGAAATAATATATCTGACTAGTTTTGCTTCATATTTATCACAGAAAAATCTAGAATCTAGAAAATTCTATTTGAAGAGCTATTGTAGTTTTTTAAATATTTACATATATTCAATCACATTTAAATATTGACCATCCACATGGACATACTTGCAATGAGGTATAAGGATTTACTTTGATGCAGGCTGTACATTATAAGGAATAAGCTAGCAGATGACAAAATGGCCCAGTAGGTTCTTTCCCACTTGCGGACAGGAGAAACCTGGAAAATATTTCTATCCTTTTTCTGCTAACTTCTTTGGTTTACTATTCAGATAGGATTAACTAATGCAGTATTTATGTTCCAGTTATGGCACACAGAAAAACTCAGATTTTATGTAAAATTAGCTTTCTTAGTAATAAAAAATGCAAGTTAAAAGCAGCCTATGTGTGAAGCACTGATGGCCACTATGAAGCCAGTAGGTACTACTTTGAAGCTCCCTGGTGGAAATTTCTCATAGAAATACCAGACTTTTAAACATTTTTTATGCATCCAAAGGGTCATTTTAAATTTCATTCTTTGTTAAAAGACAGACAGTGCACAATCTTATTGCAGCTATACAAATAGCAGAAAAATATTTGGTGCAAATCTGAGAAAAGAATGGGAGAACCCAGCACTGATTAGAATTGCTCTGATAACTCTCAAAGCTTTTCATACACACAATGCCAAAACAAATACCTCAGCTGATCAATGGCTCTTTGAAGGTAAACTTTTTCTCAATGATTTGCTCTGTACTTCAGGTCAGATGAAGACAATAGGTATGATGTGTGTATCCTATTTCTTGTTAAGTAAATTGAAGGAGAGGGAAATCTTTACCTTCAGCTCTATCTGGAGTGGTTCAAGAACATTACAACTTGTTGACCAAAAAAAAAAAAAAAAAAGGAAATGCAGCATTTTGCAAAAACAAATATATTGGGCATGAAATCTCCAATAACCTCCCACCACCATTCATATGCACTCCAAGTTAAGGGCTTTTTTTTCCCTCTGAATGTCATTTTAAGGACAGGCTGCCAAGACCATCTGTCCCCTCATTTGCAGTTAATTTGTGTTTGCACATGCTGTTCAACTTTCTGGTAGAGAACAGTTTGTTTCCTTTCTTCAATGAATTTCCTCTCTGAGAATATGCTGCCCTCCCACCATTAGGGGAGCTGCAACCCTCGCACAAACATATGGGTGATCTGTATTTCTCACAAATAACCTAAATGAATACTCAATACAATTCAAAAAGTCATGTCTAGCATAATTCAAGTGGGCACCTTAAAACAGAAGCACTCAAAGTCAGGGCAGTGGGACTGTGATCTTCCATGACATTTTTAATGAAGTTTTGCCAACTGCCTAATGAATTCCATCTCCACATTTGCCAACAACAGCATCACTACATATTGTCTGAAAACAACGTCTCAACACCTGAAAAGCTCTGTAACGGATACAGCCACTCGTGTGGTTCTGATGACACTGCCAGCCACAAGAGGGGGAGACCTCAGCCCTCCAAATACTGTCTTGGTTCATAGTGCTGCATAACTTTAGCTTTAACAACTTTGGTTTTAAAACCGACTACAACAAAATTAAGATTTTCTTTTTTAACTTTGGGGGGAAAAGGCAGACTAATTTCATATTTCCACAATCAAAGGAGCTGAACTGCAGCTTTCTAAGGAAAACACAGGAGCAATAAATCAGATATTATCATATATGAAAGCTACTCTAAGTCCCATAGAGGAAAAGGAATCACTCTGTCTTAGAAATAGCAACAGCTGAAAAAAATCCTTTAAAATAAAAACTGGAATTAAATTTTGCCATGAGATTTTGCAATATATCCTCACAGTCTTCAGAGGAATATGCAACTGTCTTCTCAGTATATAAAATACCTAATAATTGTAAATTACTAGATTCTCACAATTTATTTACTTTGAACAGATTGATTAATAATCTATTCCATATGTGGGACAACTCACTGGTAGCATTTCAGAAAATAATTCAGTTCTATTATTTTCTGCTCTACTCCTTTTATTCTTTCATGATTTTTCTTTTGATTCCCCTTTTATCTATTGCTATCATAGAATAATAGACAAAGTAGAGTTTTATTATATGAAGGTTGTTCACATCAGGTTTTAACCCGGAAGGAATTCCTACAGGCAAACTGCTGCATACTCAAACTTCTAATTTCCAGCATGTAAAAAGACAGATGATACTCCTCCCTTCAGAGGGGAGTATAGGATGGCTTCTTTCTGAAACCGGAAAAATGTTTACCCAAAGACATCTTTCAAAGTGCAATAAGAAGATAAATAAAGTAAGAATACAGTGATAGGTCAAAACCAGAACTTGTTTCCCTTGCCATTCACCTTTTGGTTTGGAAGAGGTATGAATTAAGGATGACTAATAACTTCAGATTTATATTGTTTCGAAATAAAAAGAGGGTTATTCATATTCGACCTTATTAGAAGAGGAGCTATCTTCAGGTCCTTTAGACTTCAACTAAAGAGGAAAATATTCATTATTCTCTATATCCATAAACAGCAGCTGCACCAATGTTCTAGCAAATTGACAGAAAATGAAACATCTCTTATCAAACTCTACTTCCTTATAGCACCGCCTTTTTCAATGGAAAGTGATGAGACTGTAAAAATTAGACTGAAAATCACAGACCTTGAGGAACAAGTAAGTATGAGGAACAAGCTTATATGATTAGAATTTTAAGAAGATTTAAAATACTAAATATCATTAATTGTGTTTTCCAACAAAGCTAACATGAAAAAAGAAATGTGTTAACATTGCTCAGTATTTTACCTTTGACTCCAGGTAACAATAAACTTTGTATATCTCTAAAATAGTTTCACTTAGTCATTTTTCTCCCTTCAGTTTTGGGAGATTCATCCTTCATTGCATGTAAGGTGACACTTTTTCTCATGACTATCAGCCCTTCCTTGAGAAATTCTTTAGAGTAACTCTTTTTTCTTACTTTGTTTTCTTTTATTTTTAAAGACATCATTGAATTTGATGACTATTTAATGACCAAGATGCACATTCACGATCTTGTCTAGTTTTAGGATATAAGCTCTCTGTTCATCCTTCAAACCTGGCTACTTGGAAGGAAGGGACAGTGCAATTCCACACAGAGTGATCAAGTGCCGTGGAGGAGAGGCAATACCCTGTGCAGCAGTGTCATGGGACATGAACCTGGTTTTAGCTATGAACCTTACAGATGTCTTCATGTGGTGTGCCTGTGTACTTAAGTGTATGGAACAGCATATGAGGTTTGGGGTACATACATCCCCCTTATTGGGCACAAATGATATCCATGGAAAGGTTTCCTCATATTGAAAGCACATAATCTTTAGCTAAACAAATGTGAGAAAATTCAAGTGGAGTTCAGTTCTACCATGTGAGGTGGGCTGACATTCTTGTGCAGTGTAACTGGGCCAAACCTGCTGTTTACAAGGTGGCCAAATATATCTTCAGCCCATAACATGGGCATAAATCCATAAATCCAGACACAAAACTGGCTCTTGGCAAACTAGTGTGCTAAGTGTTGAGTTCACAGAGACCAGACTAATGTGACCAGGATTAGATGCTTGTATCTGAAGGAATAATCTAATCTCCTTTGGTCCTATGGATAGAGGAATTTCTGGAACACAATTCACTTCAGCCCAAGATGGGTATCTAATACACAGTATCATGAACCCTGCCCTCAAACTACCTGCTCATTTGCACTGACTGAAGACAGCTCAGAGGGATCTGGCTCAGGGCAAAGTTTAATGTATAGATGTCTAGTGTTAGGTAAAATGAATCTAACACTTGATGTCTGAAAGATAATCCGAAATATGAACTAGTCTTTGTTTATTTATAAAGATACAAAGTCAAAGAAGAAATTCAAGCATAAAACTCATACTCAGGAGAATTTTATCTACCTTAATGAACTCAGATTAAACTCCATTTTTGGTAGCACTTAGGGTACTAAATAATCATAATTAAGCAGAAAACATGTGTATGGTTCACACTGGCACTTTTTGTGGTAATATAAGTACAATTGCATATAAGGCTGATGTCAGTAAAGAAGATCTGTTCAAAAACTATTTGAAAAGGTGCCATTCCACAAACTTTTTTAAAGCTTCATGTGGAACTTTCTGACATACATCATAGCCTAAATCTGAGGACCCAGAAGATCCTGTTCTCAGAGAAGCTGCAAACTACTGTAGAGAGTGTGAAGTTCTGTATTACCCCTTGATCACTGTGAGTGCCAGCAGTGTCAACAAACACTTCTGTCTAGATCAAGGGTAATACATATGGCTCTCATGAATAGAGGTAGCATTTCAACCTTACCTCTAGCAATACTATGATGCTGTTTCTTTTCCCGTTCACAGTAGAGGGCATGGCAGAGAAAATACCTCAGATAGAAGCCAGGGACCTTCAACCAAGCTCACTTATCACCACAAGCCCTTCAGGGATCATCTGATACCTGCTGATTCGTTCTGACAGATGCTATCAAGTCACTGCACATTTTCAAGGACAGAGATGCAGGGGTAGCTTTAGGCAAGCAGGAGTCATAAAGAGTCCAGTGTTCAGTGGAGCCAGGATGAGTCGTTCTCTCTTGAGTAATCCATTCTCAAATACTGTCATAGGTCCCTATCCTGGCCTACACATGTATGTGTACATCCACCTCACCAGACCATCCTAGCAGATATTACTCTGCTCTTCTTGTGAACCAGTGGCCCCATCCCACCATGTGCTGCAGAATCATCTTCTTTTCTGTCTAGAGGCTACAGCACAGGTAGTGTCTCTCCAGAGACAGCAAAGATTGTAAGACAAGTCAAAGGTAACTTTTAACTTCAAGAACAAAATGGGAATACAATTATCTGATTTTAGAAAAAAGCTATAGCATTCTTGAATACTAAGAATAGAAAGCCTTTCTCTTAAGAGCAGCCCAGAAAGAGAATGCAAATCCTTCATCAATGACTATGGAACACCATAGGTAGCAACACTGAACCACATCACTTGTGGCTTAAATACAAATATATAGCTCTGGTTAGTGTGTGTAATGAGTTTTAAGCACCACATCTCATTTCCTTTGCTTTTCCTCACAGCACTCATTTCCTCCTTCTTTCCTTGACTGTGAAGGAGAAATGTCTGTACCCACAGTCAGGACCGATTCAGAGGTCCTGCTCTATCACCCGCCTCACAGACAATAATATTGCAGGAAAACTCTCATCAGTTTCTCGTGTACCTGAAAAACACACTAAATTCCCAAGAGCTGGGAGAAGTGTGTATAAAACTGGTGTGCTCAAAGGATTAAAACATGTGAAGGAAAGCTAACCTGAATTATTCAGGCTAGTTTAGTCAAAGCTTTGCCCAAAATATCAGTTCATAAATTATAGAAATAGGCTGTAGCCGCTGCTGTGACAGTCAAGAAGCACAGACAGACCCAGGTAGGCACCTCTCAGCTCTACAACAGCTCTACAGCACCATTCCTGCTGTGCCAACACAAGGCACGACCTGGCTCACCTCGCAGCTCTCTGGTACATGTCCTCTTCTAAGCTACAGCTAGAAAATTAACAGTGCTTGAGCCTCCTTGTTCAAAACTCCAAGTGTTTTCACTTGATTCCCACTCACAGCTCTGCCTGCAGTACATCTGTAGGATTAAAGCTTTGTCACACCAAAGGAGTGGGGGAATCCTGTGACATTTGAATAAAGAGCAAAACCATGAAGAAGACATAGTAAGCAATAATCTTATGCCAGCTGGAGAGATGCTCTCAGGGACATATTACGATATGACATCATTTTTTATGGCTGATTCAACAAATAATAATTCTGTGACACCCACTTCACAACTGAATTATCATTACGTGGGTATTCTGTGAAAAATGGAAACATACTTTATACAATTTTTAAATACTTATAAAACTACTGAAATATTGTAATTTCCAATCCAAATATACTATTCAGTAACACAGCTCTGGACCTGTACAGCAAAACGTCAAAGGTTTTTTCATTGCTAGTCTGACAGGTAATATATTTTAACTAAATGATCTACCTATACATATTACAAATTATTAGTTGTCAATTAGATACACTGATAATACAGATAATTATATGTTTCAAGCAACAGACCTCTACTTTGACATGCATTTACAGACTAATTAACACTTCTGGCAAGCTTCTAGAAATAGAGATTCAAAGTAGCAGTAACAAAGTAGTTTTGATTCAGTTCTTTCTCTCACCTTGCTCTTATCCCATAACTTTTATTCTCCACACATTTCTGTTTCACCTCAGTGGGGAGTATTTAGCCTTTCACAAATACATATATTGTTCCTTATGGAGACCTCTGCTAACAATTTCTTTTGTATCTTAAGGATAAAGCAAAATAATCCAAAATATCCTCATCTCCATGAATTTGTTTTTTTCAACATAACAATTCATCCTGTTCCAGGAGCCTGGACTGTAAATAGCAGAACTATTTGGTGGCCTTGTTGAAAATTGATTGTTTTATAGACGTATGGAGGTGTCATCAGGAAAGGGTTTTGAACACAATGCAGACCAAGAGACAGCAACTACTGAAACATAAGAATCGTTCCTCCATTAAATTTCCCTGGTTCCAAGCCAAAATGCAAAATCAGAATTCTGTCCCCACACAGCACTTTGAAGGTTTTGGTCATGCACTAATTGCAACATGCATTGGAATTAAAATAAAGCGCAAAACCTTGAAAGTCCCTAAGAATGAATTCTTGCCCTCTGGACAGCTGTATGGCAAAGATCAGCTCTTTTTCTAAGAGGCCAGCAACACAGTGCAGAATTTTTACTCATGACTGAGCACATACAAGAATGCTTTCTGGTCTGTTTTCATAAATTCTAGATAAAGGCTTTTAGACTTGCCCATGCAGAGGTGAGCAGAAGGAATGCTGTTCTCTGAAGTCCTAGATGATAGAGTTTTTTGTGACTTCTGCTGGTGAAAATCCTAACACTCAGTGGTGTCTCAAGACCTACAACAACATAGAGAAGAGCCCTGAATTTATGGATGACTGTGGTGTCTACATTTTTTTTTGCAATATAAAGGTGTGGGAATGACTGGAATTTTTAAAAATGAGAAAACCATTACTAAGGAAACAGTTTTTATCAGTTACATCCCTCATCTTAATAGTGTGGGCCTCACCAACTGCTTTTGGGTTTGAAGCTTATGAAGTTACCTTAATACAACCATTTGGGGCTCCCGTATTTAATTTGACATGACTTATCTACTTGAGGAACTATTAAGTAAGTGCTGGAATGAAACATAAACCTACCCAAAACTACAAAGCTTACTAGCAGAGCTTCCTTCAGCCATGAAAGGCATTGTAACTGTTTAATATTCTATGCCCTTTATTAAGGCCATACAGAGCTTTATACTGAGATACAAGATAAATGAAAACTCATAATATACACCTAAATCACATAAGAGAGAGGGGGTTTCCATCAGAGAACTTCTCTAGCTGGGACATATAGAACTTCAACAAAGCCAGCTGTTTTGTGCTCCTTTCTACAATGGATGCCCTTCTTCTGGACTGAAATGCCTTTCAGAGGGATAGCACAAGCCAAATTGAATTATGCAATTTGAAGAAAGTAAGATGATTGTCACAAAATCCTGTTGACTGTATGCATAAAGGAAGGACATCTATAGCATGGGCTTGCACAGAAAAAAAATAAAAACACTTTCCTATCATTCACTCTTATGTTACTGTGTCCTGAGCCAACATTCCATGCAGGCAAGCCAATGATTTTCTCAAACAGAAATTGCTAAGGAAATCATAGCACAGTGTAAGTTAAACTTTCTGTTAAAATGTCAGTGTTTGCCAAGTGTTTGTGTAGCTTTTGCAATACCTTCTAGAGGGTTCATAAGGGAGAAAACTGAAGGAAAAAATGGTAAGTTGGAATCTACTATGCTTCATACAAACTCCTGTAGGAATTCAGCTGACTGTTCAAGAACATGCTATGACAGAAAGAGTGAACACAAATTCCAGCTTAAGTTCACTCCTGGGCTTCTGCTGTCATGAGCAGAAGCGTCACCATTTGTTTGCTGTGCTGTGTACGGTATCAACAGAGGGTAAGAAAAAGAAACCCATGAAGTTTCCACTTCTAACTTAAAAGTGTCCTTTTAGCGTCAGTTCTCAGACAACATTTTCCCTTTCAGAATGGGATTGTGAAACACCCCTCATTTACAGCTGCAGTTTCACAAGATTTTAGGCAAGAAGCTTTCCAGTAGTACTCAAAAATCTGGAAGTGCCAGAGCACACAGGTGAATACCCTCCATCCTTTCCTTCATCACTCGGCCAGCCAGCATTCTGGACTCTGGTGAGGAGAAAGAAATACAAGTCTACAGCCCAAGTAAGACAGAGCTTCACATCTAGGATACAGTCAACACAGCAACATGTCTATGTCAAAAGCTACTATGCAGTTGATACTATGTTAGATTACCTTACTTGATATTAAATGGGGATTTTGTGATCCCTTATCTAATATAACAAATCTTCCATTTAAGGCCATCCCAAAATAAACCGTGGCTCCCCGTTAGATTTATCACCCTTCCCAACACATTTCATTTCTCAATTACTCTTTCTTTGGACTCTAAACCCCTGACTAGAAAGCCCCCAGAGGGGAAACGAGTACAACAGATAAATGAATTTTATGAAATTATTCACTTTTCCCTTACTTTAATTAAAAAACTTGCTAATAACTTGCTAATAATTGGCACAATATTGCCTAGACCACTAACTAAAACCAAGAAAACTGCACTTCTTTGCAAGTTCATAACTTCATATAACTTTTGTAGGATATCTTTAGCACCTGTATTTTAATTTGAGAAAGCAAGTCTGCCCTTTTGACCAGAGCACATACAAGGCAAGTCTTAAACTATTTTTTTTGGCAAGGGACTGTAAATATATATGTTCCAAGAGGTTTAAAGCTAAATGGAAAGTGGGAAGGGGATGAAATGTTATTTTATAGAATTAAATAACAACTGCTGTCCCATGAGTCTACCCTTCCTCAGCACACTGTTGATGCAACATAAATATGGCACTTCCTGTCCACTGAGTTTGCAAACTTGAAATTCCTTTAGCAATGTCTGTATGTGTGTGTGTGTGCATTTGTTGGTTTATCATCTTTGTAGTATTTATAGTATATCATTTATGTGGCAATATTCAATTGGTCTTTTTCTAGCTACAAATCTGTTCTGGAAGAAGGGAGAAACAATGATTTTTAAAACAGCAAATCTCTCTGATTATCACCAGAGATGAGCTATAAACTGCCATCTTTGAAACTTCTCAAAGAAGCAATTGCTTTTACAGTGGAAAGCACAAGCTGACTTAAATACAAGGGAGACCATAAAGTTTCCCTCTAATTCAAATGTGTTAATCAGAGGCATTAATATATGCTAATGAGAGAATTCTGAAAATCTTGCATAAATATTCCCCAGTATAGATGTCCATATGTTTTCAGCCATACTCCCTCCCTTTCACCCTCTGCTAGGATACACAATTGTGCCTACTGGCTGAGAATGCTGGTCAGACCTTGGGTTACAGAAATTAAGAATGGACTTGATGATCTTAAAGGTCTCTTCCAACCTTGATGATTCAATGATTTTATGAAATTGTTTAAAAGACAGTTACAGAAATGCTAATAGGTCCATTCCAAGTCTGGTGTGCTCCTAACAGTAGGCTGGATCTTAAGGACATCACCAAACACCAAGACACTGATTTTAACATATATTACAAATTAAATTTGTTAGGAAAATAGAAGTGTGGTAATACTACACTTAACATTTCTCCAACCAACACTAGGAGCAGTCTGCTTCTACTCCAATCCTGCTGATTTCAGGAAGGGTTCAGCTAGGTCAAAAAAGAGCAAAGCTTTTGCAAAATCAGGCACTGATATGTTTTATAATTTTGAATGGAATCCTGACATTGTATAAATTTGTGTTTGCTGAGAAGTGCTGGCAGAAGGACTTACAGGTAAATGAGAAAGTGAGGATCCCAGTGCCTGAGTGCTTATTACTCATGGACAAATTGAGAATAAACAGAACAAGAATCATGCAGCATAATCTTAACTTCAGTAAAGGATCTTGGATAATTCTACCTGACTACTTCCACTCATTTACTTAAAATTTCCCCTGGCACCTGTCCTGGTCTCTATTCATCTCATGTCACGAAATTCACATTTAAAAATCTTCAATAATTCAACTGTTCAATTAGTCAGGCAATCAATTATTCAGCTATTGATCTGTACCACAAGAAAAATAAAACTTTAATGGATCAACAGTTTAGCTTTCACAAACAGAACCTGTGTTGCTGATTACAACTTAGAGTTGATCTCTGTCCAGAGACAATTCTCTGGGAAGGTGGAAAAAAAGGTCTATTATTTTTCCCTTTGCAGTTCTGAGATTAGCTCTGCTATAGTTCTAGAAAATTAGAAATGTCTGAAAGTTTCCATCTTCTTGTCACCATGAGTAGCATTACAGGTGATGCTTATCTACCTCACTGGCTGCTTGCTTAGGAAATGATTAGGACTGAGATGATGCTTTGCTCTGGACATAATTAAACTCCTCTGAAAGTTATATTGGAATTTTTAAACCTCAATTACATTGCTTTGCTCCTGGTTTTTCCTGTTCTGGATGTAATTTGTTCATAAAGGAGCCTTCCAAGGGTTTTTTTCTTCTCTCTTATAAGCTTCTTATTTCTGATCTACATCTTTTTTTTAACCTCCTTATTTCTGATCTACATCTTTCCTTTTAAGCCCCTTGCCTACCAGTTCTTCCTCCTCCCTTTCTCAGTGATCCCTAGACTGAAAGACCATGTCTTTCAATCTCCTTTCACAAGAACAATGTTGAGCCCTGTGGATTTGTACAAGGACAGTGTTGGCTTTGAAGCCTTTCCTACAATTCCTACACTTAGTCACTGGTGTCCTAAACCACTGGGACAATGTTAAACAACTCGGCCAGCCAAGTTCATTCCAGGGCACAGAACTTTTTCCTGCACATACTCCAACCTCTGTGCTGCTTAAACTCTGCCACTTCCAGTTTCATACCCTCCTGTCAGCTCAAAACAAGAAAGCACAACCAGTCAGATACTGACACATCAGCAAAGGATTCCATAGTATTTCTTATTTTTCTTCTATTTATTCTGTTTCAGGAAGGGAGGGTAGAAGGGAGGGAGGAAGGAAAGAAGGAAACAAAGAAAGAAGGAAAACCAGAAATGAGAACAAAGGAGACTACTTTACACACTTTCTAGAAATGAAGACAACAACTTTCAAAACATTTTCTGATGGTATTTTTATGAGAGTAAGAATAGCAAAGAAAAGTAGGTCACAGATCAGTCTCACCCCATACAGGTGTTAAACTAATCTAAAGGGAATAAGGTGCATGGATCTCCTCCTAGAGCTCTCAGCAGGGTTATGTGGTTCTTCCTACATTTACCAATACCCATCAGCTGAGCCCACACAGCTTTAACCATTACTGGTTCTATCACAGCCTGATGAAAAGTCTGGGAAAGAGCTACTTTAAGGAAGGAGGAGATGGGAGAGTTCATGCAACACACTTATAGTACACAAGCACATAAACCTGTGAGGGGTTGTAGCTTCCTCATAAGGTGTTTTCCCACTTGTGGTTACAGGAAACACAGCAGCCATTGCTTTGAAAGACTGTAGTGAAGTACTGCTTACTCCACAATACTGACATGCTATTAAATGTATCCATTTTGAAAATGAGCTTTTAATGCAGGGAAATATTTCTAACCATAATTTGTAGCTTATGATTATTTTAAATTGCAACACAGTGCCTAGCCCTACCTCAAGAATCCAAACAGTGGCACTTAAACCAAAAGAAAAAAGCACAACTTGACTAATTTTTAGTTTAGTGTGTACCAAATTTATCTAAGCTTGTGCAAATAAATATTTTTCTAATAAAGCACAAATATAAAAATAATAAATCAACATCATTAAATTTGGGGAAATAATAACTGAAGAGGGAAAAAATCAGTAACTTTATATTAATGCAAACAGAATTCAAATCATAAAATTGTCAAAGTTAGCTTATTAGTTACTTTAAATAGGCGTTCAATAATTGACATACCCTGAGGAATAATTACAGGCTATATTAGGATGACAGGAGTTTAAATTCGTAAAGCTGAGAGCACATGCCATAAAGTGCCAAAGACACATTGAATGAGTCCCAATTTCCTCTGCACCTATTCTTACCCCCACATTTCTCCTGCCTCTTATCTATGTACAAAGAACAATCAAGTACCTTCAATTTAAATCAGACTGAATGTTTTGGCCAATGGATAAACTTGTCAGTAAAATGCACTTACAAAGGATCCACGGAACAGAGCAACAGCAATGTTTTCCAAAGCAATATGACTGCAGTTTCTTTGACTTACTTGGCTTGAAAGAAGGTGCTGCATCTTTTCAGAGTTATGTATCTTTTTTCCTGTGGCATTTTTTATTTTATTGTGCCCAAAGATCCCTGTTCCAGCTTATGCTGGAAGTTATGCTCCCAGTCTAAGAGTCAGTTGCTGCACTTCCTAGGTTTGCATGCCCAGGCTTTGATAGTGGCATGGGGTACAGGGTGGGGCTTCTGTGAGCAGCTGCTGCAAGTTTCCCCATGTCTGACAGAGCCAATGCCAGATGGCTCCAAGACTTACCCGCTGCTGGCCAAGGTGAGCCCATCAGCAACAGTGATAGCACCTCTGGCATAACAGAGTTAAGAAAGGAAAAATGTTACAGCACAGCAGCAATTGCAGCCACAGAAGAGAAGAGTGAGAATATGAGAGAGAGACAGCCCTGCAGATACCAAGGTCAGTGCAGAAATAGGGGCAGGAGGTGCTCCATGTGCCAGAGCCAAGATTCCCTTGCACCCCATAGTGAAGACAATGTTGAGGAAGGCTGTATCCCTGCAACTCAGGTCCATAGTGGAGTAGTGTCATGGGTTTAATCCATGGCTTCCTCAGTAATCAGGGTATCCAAGGGAGTGGACACTACAAAGTATTCCACACGTGTTTTTCCACGTAACAGAGGAGGAGTTTTACTCCCCTTTTTCCTTCCTCCCTGGCTGGCTTTCTGGCAGGGAGTTTCGGGAGAGCAGGGAGAAGCCTGGACAGTCTGTTCTGTTT
>JAWWLZ010000001.1:105143017-105185784 GCA_035041345.1 Poliocrania exsul | reverse complement strand
ATGTTTCTCAGACTTGAAATATGTTCTCAATGGCCAATGAAGTCAGTACCAGCTGCTGTTCTCCCTGGCAATGGGTCTTGCTGTCCACAGGCTGCCCCGTTTTAAGCCAACTCACTCCTTGCACCTCACTGCCTCTCTCCACCCAGGCACAAAAAAACCCCTATATTCTATCAATATCTCTCTTTTCAAGTTAACAAGTAGCAGTTCTTTTTTGTGTTTTAACAGACATAAATAAAATGAAAGCTATTTTCTCTAAATTTCTCCTTCATTTTAAAGTTTCTTGTTTCTGACTCAGAGCTGGAACAACCAATTTTTCAATGCATATCAGCTGATGTGATAAAAGATAATAGCTTTACTTTGCCTATGGAATTAACATGGTCATTTCCACTCCATTGTTCACTTTGTGCACTACTCTTTCCTTTCCTTTATAAGGTAAACTATTTAGGACAAGTGATTTGTGCTACTTCATGTTTCTTCACTGACTGGTACAACTGGAATCTTGTATTTTTTTTGTGTATTACAATAAAAGTAATTTCTAATAAAAACAGTATTTTTAAAGATTATTCAGATTATTGGGAAAAGAAGTGGGCTAGAAATATGAAAATGATAAAGACAATGACCTGATTGACACTTTGTCAATTAGTTCACTACCATCACAGGCAAAGCAGTAAAGAGACTGATGTAGAATACAGCCACAGCATAATAGTAATCAGTGTTTTATGGAAAACAGGTCTTAAATGTTGATGGGACTATGTATTTCGTTAATTTGTTTCCCAGTTAATGGTTAGTATGTTAATAAAACTTCTTTGAGATTGGGGTGAACAATTTAGTTGTATCACATAATAAAGGAATAATAGCACAATGGATACCCACACTAAGCAGATTGAGGATTGGTTGTTGGACAAGTCTCAACAATAACTATAAATATCAGACCACTGTGCCCTGGCCATCTTTTTACCCAAAGTGGCAGGGGCTATTTCTGAACTCACATGAGCCCTCATGCAAACTCAGGTCTTCATGAACAACCCAGAAGAAGAGATCCAACACTTGCAGACAACAAAAGGGCAACAGAGTGAAAATTAATTGTTGCAACAGATTATTCTGAAGGGCTTTGGAGAAGTAGTTTTATTTTCTTAAAATAATTTTAATACAGTCAAATACAAGTTTAATGAAAAAGAGCGTTTGCTAAAGCACATAATGGATGGAGGACTGTAATCACAAATTTATAATGATGCAGGGAATCATAGTTAAATTACTGACTGAACTGAAGATCCAAATGCAATGCTGTGACAAATGTCCACGTCCACATCATCAGTGAAGAATTGGAAGTGCCTTAAGAAAAACTGCAAGAACGACACATGTTCATAAAATATGTGACTATGACTAAGCGACTTAATCTATTCAAGAGAATGTTTAATTAGCTTCCTTGATCAGAGTGCAGAGACACCATCATCAGGAAGACACTTGTCATAGAAATCTCATAATGAATATGAGAGAGAAACTTGGACTACAAACAAAATATACCATTGCAGCTATAAGGGCAAAACATTTCTGAGTAGAGGTTGCTAGAAATGCATGCCACTATCCATTTCATGTAAATTAAGACAAGATATTTTTCTCTACAATATGTCATGAAGAAAAAAAAGACAGCCTTGATGATGGATTTGCATAAGGTTTTGAACAGTGGATCATAGAGGAGACCAAAGTACATGATCCCTTCTGCCCTTAAATATCTATGAATCTGAAGTCACACTTGGGGTCTTTGGCAGCACAAGCATTTTACCACAGTCCAAAATTTTATCCCCGGACCAATCTTTCTTCTGAGTCAAGAAAATATGTAGTGTCTTCTGTTCAGAGGAGGGGAACTGTTTTGACAGAGGTCATGCTTTTACGTTTGTTTTCTTCTGTTAAAATTTAGCCAACACTGAAACATCTGGGAGCCAGTTCAGCACAGTCATTAACCTTGCGTGCACTCTGACTCTGCCTGGCTGCTGTAAGCAGTTCACATCAGTCATATTCAGGTGTGACTCTGGCATTGGTAAAGCTGCCTTTATTGTCAGAACTTGATACTATACTTATCTCAGCTCTCAGTCTATTTTCCTATTTTCTAAAGTGACACCTAGCTGTGAAACATAAACAGCCCATAGGGTTTTAATCGGTCAATGACATTTACAGTTTCAGCTCTCTTTAGCCCTATTACTGAAAACAAATTCTAACACACCATGTTCCAGGCCAATACTGCAGTCTGCTTCTTGCTTATCATTGAGAATGGCAGGTACCCATAACTATTCTACTGGTACTGATACAAATCAGTTGTTATCTTATATATTCTTTTAGCAGTCAATTTGGTGCAATTATTTTCCTTTTGCATCCATAAGTAGCATGAATATCACAATATGCCAGGCAGTCATTTCTCATGTGCTCTGTGAAAATTGTGGAGTTGTGCAGTTCTATGAAGCACAACCATTATTATTCTATAAAAGTAATAGCTCCTGGGTATTCCCGATTAATATTTTCTGTGTGAAGGTAGAGTGGTTGCACAACCATCAATTCCAAAGTATTTTTATAATGACAAGTGTAGCCCCGCTCTTCTTGCTTTATTGTCTGGTCTGTCCGCTGGTAGATTAGGACAGCTGAGATTGACTAGCAACCAACATCATTATTCACTTGTAAAATTACTGCCAGTACAATGGAAAGGCTTGTGGAACTGCCAAATACTGACCATTCAGCAGAGCTGAACATTGGAACTGTTTGTCTAGTGAGCCTTTTTGGCCACTATGAGTGGGCACTATTATTTCTTCAAATAATTTAAAAAATTTTACACAGGAAAATACAGGTTAGAATATGAATTGAAATCACTGGGCTATTTTCTTCCACTTTCTCCTGATGTTTTCTTCCTGTCTCAACTCACATATACTATATCACTTACCTTTGCCTAATACCCTAATATCATGTCTTAGTATTCATTGTTTTCCCCATGTTCTGCACTGAGTGCTGGAACTGGAACCAATCTCGGAAGTTGCCTTAACTGCTTTGAACATAGACAAGCAGGAAATTATTGTCCATTAGACTTTGTATCAAGAAAGTGATCTGGAGTCTCATTTATTATCATGATAAACAGACTTTCAGCCACAGGCTTAGCCATCTTTTACTGTTTGTTTCAGTCTTGTACTGGGGGATAGAGTGTTTCATAGTTGCTCATTCAACTAGAAATCAAGACAGCACAGTCTTCATATAGTGCATGACTAGCCATTTTAGATACTAATATATGCTCAGTTCTGTACCAGCAGAGGACAAATAACTGCAAGAAATTTTAAGTAGTTTGGGAACAAGGTAATTCCAGGCATAAGAATGACACAGTTCTTAAACTGTCTGAATCTGAGTAACTCCAGGCTGATAACTGGAGAGCAGTATGATGAATACGTCACCTCATGTTAAGCTTCTGTATACTCTCAGTGTAAAAATAATCATTCTAAACTTACTTCTCACACCAAGGCTATTTTAGGGAGCTCTATGGGAATTCAGTGATTGCCAAAGTCTTTCCCAGTAAGTCCAGTTTCAACAAAACCAGGGCAAATTTGGAGCAATCAGATTTGCTTCCCTAGCAGAAATTTTATATATCCATGGCATGAGTAAGTGCAAACCTCTATTGAAATGCATTCCCATCATCCACAATTATGTCCTTGAGTCACAGAACTGCAAGTACAGTACATTCTGCTGTTTCTTTTGCTGCATCCATGCTGTTTATTCTCCCACCACAAAAGTTTTCAAGAGCACCAAGCTGTTGTTATGACTCATAGTAAACACCAACGCAAAGCAAGCAGACCAATGTTCTTCCTGATTTCACTAACACACATTCAGTTAGAAGGGAGAAGGAAAAAAATTTAAAAAAAAAAAAAAAGGAGAAAGGAGAAAGAAGAAAATAACAAAGATTCAGTTCTTATAAGCTTGTAAATCCATGGTGAGAAAAAAGAAGGCTGGAGAGGACTAGTCAAGAGACAAACAAAAATACCATAGCAATTCAACACATGGTGAGGAGGTGGAGTGGGATAACACTGCAGAAATGAATGCTTATGACTCTTGCATCATAGGCCCCAAAATAATCAGCCAAGAGAGATAATTACCAGGTTTAGTTTAAGTATATATATGTGTGTGTGTATGAAAGAAGGAACAGAATGAAAGGGACTTATTAAAACCTCCATCTTAAATGAGAGATAGAGTCCATCTATTACTTAGCAGCCAAAAATAAGCTCTAGGTGAGATCAGACTCAAAGTTTGAGTTGCAAGATTTCTGACAGCACTTAACAAAATTAATTGAGAGGGTATTGTACCAATACAAGATCAAAGCACACAACTCTGAAACTGTTTACAAAAATCCTCAAATAGGACTTCTGAGTGTAAAGTTCATTGAAACATAAACTTCAGCAGATTTCTGAGTTTTACATAGTGGTGCTTTACTTGGAGAATGCTGATGGATTCTACCTGAGAAGTGAGGACAAAGACCTGGAATTCTCCACACCTGCTACTGCAGCTACTCCTTCATGGAGTATCTTAAACAATATGGATGACAAAATCTGTGCAATAACATGTCCACATCACCTTTGACAATCAGACTATCTTTTTTTCTGAATCCGTACTTAGGAACATAATTTGAAGTTATCGTGTTTGGTTTGAGCTTTGAACTACTTTGTAAAACTGAACACTTTTGCATTTTCAGTGTGCAAGCAAGTGAAAAATAAAACACAAACTAAATTAAATAGCCATGCTACACATAAAAACTATTCCGTTTGTTCTCTGATTTAATATCATAAGCTGTTTTGAAGAAGGAAAAAAAACCACCAAACAAACAACCAAAGATGAAGCTAAAGGAAGACTGGTAAATGTTCTCTGTAAATGAAACAAAGTACATAAATTCCCTTAAAAGGTTTTAATTTTAAATAAAGCAATACAGCTATGCAAACAGTATGTTTTGTTATATTTGAAATATTTTCTAAGCCAATTTTCTCTGTATTGTTCAGTTAAAGGTCAACATTCAGGTAATGCTGAAATATTCATACCCACATTTGTTCTTAAGCAAATTCAGCTTGGAGATTATTTTTAGAATGGAAATTCCCTTAGGGAATGTGAAAGAAGGCATAGGTAACTTTTGGGGTTTTCACTAAATACAGAAGCCCATATCAGGGTCTGACAGTAAGTTTTGATTTAGGCATTTTTTAGATAATTACTGTTACTCAAACTAAAACTTGCTCTTAAATCTCCAAGTGTACATGATGATTCATTTTATGAGTGGGCCAACACCCTTTATAAAGTCAACAAGATCCCCAATTGTATACCATCTCTTCTATATAAGGAACAGGAAAATAAGAAGTGATCTTACCTATAATGCCACAAAAATGTTGAGGTGCTGAATAAAGAATTCTTAGAATTCAAAAAATAAAAAAATGGGTAAGGTTGGAAGGGACAACTAGAAATTATCAAGTCCAACCTCCCTGCTCAAGCAGGGTCCCCTAGACTACATGGTAGGGATTGTGTCCAGATAAATTTTGAACATCTGCACATGTAAATCCAGTCAGGCAGTCACTGATTAGCTTGTAAATTTCCATTCTGGTTTTCCATTGCTCAAATTTAGCCTCAGTAGTCCTTTTTTATAATAGAAATTTTAATTTGGGAGAATTCAGAAACCATATTTGGTGATGCAAATTATTCTTCTAAAGGACAAGATGCAAAACTGAGTTCACTGCCCAAGAAACACATTTGAAAATTTCTATGCTCAGAATATCAAGAGTAAAGAATAAATTATATTTAATTTTGTTTACAATTCCATGTTTGAAGTGCTTACCATTATCTTCTCTGTAAAAGAGACATTTTAAAAAAGCCCCTTGGCAAATGTTCCCATCAGCAGTAAGTTTCTTCTTAGTATAGTTGCAATCAATACCAAGGCTTTTCTGCAACAGATTTAGGGACACAAACAGCAGTAGGTGGACTCCATGTAACTACTAAAAATATTACCCTTAGTTAACACTTGATAGGAAGCACTGAGCTACACAGCAGGAATAACTATAACCACAAAGGAGAATGGAAAAATGATGGACAATTTCCTGTAGCTTAAGGAAAGCACCAGGAGAAGTTTCAAATGGAGAGGGAACGAAAATAGAAGAATCATAAAAATGACTCATAAATAGTCCTACACAGAAAGACTAAGGTTAAAAAAACCTTGCCATGGGCCTTAGGGGAGCCATCTACCACAGATTTTGATATCATGATCTGGAAGAATGCTAAGACTTCCTGCGTAGAATGAAGGAGATTCAATGGACCTATGAGAGTTATTACCAGTCAGCAGTGACCTCCTTTCAGTTCAAAGTGGGTGTCCTTGCAGCATTCAGGTAATTTTGATGCAGGATTAATAAGTTTTAATGTATTTCCACTTACTACTGTGCCTCTGCTATTACCCTGGCACCACACTGCAAGTGTGAGAAAGCTCCAGAGCCTACAAGGTGCTACAAGCAGAGAAGAGTCTCAGCAAACTGAGTGCCTGCAGCACAAGCAAAGAGATTACTGGGAGAAGCAGAGGAGCTGATGGTCCAGACTCTGAAGTAATGAAAAAGAAACTTTCCATGGATCAGAGAGGACTTTGTAGAACTTGCTGCAACCCAGGAAGGTACTGAGCTGTCTTAAATCAGAAGGAAACAAGAATCCAACTGCAGTGGCACAGTGGCAGAAAGAGATTGAATTATGGACCTTTATTGCATCTCTCTCTTTAATTTAATTATGGAACTTTAAGTATTCAGTATAAGAAAAAGTTTTAACCAAATCCACCTTGAAGTTCTGGAGAACTGGTCAACTTCTCCAGTTACACCAGACACGGCCCTACCAAAAGGCTTAGAGAACCTGAGTTCCTTCTATAGCATTGCCTGTGGTGCTGCACAACCACACAGCTGTTCAACCACACCTACAGAGCCACACACCTGCTCCATCAGCCACTTAGATCAGGACAAAGCCTTGTTACACACCAGTCAGGAACTATGAGTGAGAGGACACAACCTACAGTAACTTTATAGAATTTCTGTCAGGGGAAAATGTCCTAGGCAGATATTCTTTGCTGTCATATCACTCTAAGAAAACACTATTTCTGACACTTTTACCGTCAGCAATGCTATGAGTAGCTGTAGCAGCATCTTCTGGAAAGAAGAAAATTAGATAAAAGGCAGCCAGCAAGAAAAAAGTTTAGAATCATACAGTGGCTAACTTGATTTAATCAATTGCCTTACCAGGCTAAGAAAGAGATCTGGCATGTGGCCTGTGCTGCAGAGACTGCAGTGGCATGAATCCAGTTATATAAACCTGGCATCTAAATTTTTCTCTTCTCAGCTCTTAATCCCACAGCTAAATTTGTAATAGCGGATGATCCCTCTCTTTCTCCTCTCATATACAAGCACAAGTGAGGAATGGGGTCTACTGTGCAGCTAAATGAGCTGGCACTGCTTTGAGAGTGCAGGAGGGCATGCCTTTTGAAAACATTTGGCTGTGAACCAAAGGTTAACATCTCTCTGCAGCTAATGTCATTACAAGCCAGTGGTATTTCTGAGAAGAAAACATAAACATCTCCAAATACTCTTCTAACAAATAAATTATGACTGAAGAGAAAGAAAAATTAGAAAATAAAAAAAATATGAAGAGGCTGGAAAGAAAACAGATGTAACTGGTGTCAACTAGGAAAATTAACTCCAGTGACTATAAAATAGGTAGAAACCAAAAACCAAATACACTGATGGTCTCACATTACCCTCAGTTTTTCTCAATGCCTATTTCTTTTTCCATTTTGGCAGCTTTGTTATATATACATATTAGCCTAAAACAAGATGCAGAAGGGCATTATTCTCTGATTGCTGACTCCTTTAGATGGCTGTGTCATTTGCACTTCACACAGGGAACAGTTTGACAAAGCTCTGCATGCAGTCAAGTCCCACATACTTGTCTCTTCTCAGTGTCACAAATGTGCAGGTCTCGCTTCAGTGCTGGCTGGCTTCTGGCAGTGCCTACGCACCACAGCACATGAGTGCTATTAAAAGATACATGTATTATTCAGTGGGACACTGCCCAAACTTCACCCACTAAACTGAGCAAAAGGAGGGCAGAAAATGCACAGGTCAGGCAAGAGCATTCTTAGGAGTGCTCATATGCAGAGAGAGCCACACAGTGCAGCTTAGTGTTAGAACAAGCTTGTACATAAAGTAAAAAAGAGACCCATGTAATATACCATATACTTGTGCTACTTCTGTAATTTGGTGGCCCACTTAGAAAGGGTCCTATGAACCACATAATCTTTCACTCTTACTATTTTCCTCTCAGTTATTGTTTGCTTTCTTTCTATGAGCCATAGATTCAGATACCGCCAAGAGAAACAGAAGAGGAAGTTCAAACAAATCAGCCAGCTAAGCTCTGATGGGAAGCTAGGGGTTCTGGATACTAAGTTTCAATAAAAGGCCCTTCAAATTTAAGCTGGGGGCTTTCAGGGTCCTCTTCTAGCCCAGTACATAACTGTGCTAACAGAAAAAACACCACCTGAGCAGGTTCTCTCCACACATTTGCAGTGTAAAACTGCGCAGAGTTGAGCACAGACTGCCCTCTACATTGGCAGCTGTGCAGGTCACAGCGTGGAGCAAGCAACACACTATGGGAACATCCACCTGTGCCCTCCTCTGCCTCAGTTCCAGTATTTGTGGGAAAGTAAGGAAAGATTGGCAAGGAGGAGTCTAAACACACTAAAGTAACTTCTAGCTGGGGTGTCAAAAACTCATATATAGTACTAATTGTTGTTTGGCCTTGTGTGTTGGACAAGAACACTCATGTTTAGATAACACAGACCTGTGACAGGCTTAGTGGCACCCTATCAAACATGCTGGAGATTCCTGCCCTGGTGTGGGAGAGATCAAAGCACAGTGCTAAATTCAGAACGGCAGGTTTGGTGATTCCCTAGCATGAACAGAGCTACAGTGCCTGTATCCCCACCTGTGTGCCTCTTTGGGGATTCCCTGGTTGGGGGGGTTAGTAAAAATTAATTTACTCTTTGTGTTTAATTAATGGTTTGGCATTTGTTCTTGTGTCCTGACTGTGCCACATCACATGGCCTTTCAGTTTGCTGTGGGTTTGAGCTGTTTCACAAGTTTAGGGGCTAAAACATCCTTCACACTTCAGATGTTGGGGACTGCTACTCTATAGGGCCCTGCTACACTAGAAGGAACTGGAAGGGAAAAAGACATAGAAACTAGACAGTCCTGTGTCTGAAATAGGAATCACAAACCTTATCTTGGCACTCCACCTCACTCAATTAAAAGTTAACCCATACTGCTTTCCAAGAAAATCAGTGTGTGTGCACAGTCGCTTCCAAAAATTTGTTACATATATAGCATTTATCTTTTTAAACTACCAAAATAGAGGCAAAGTTATTTGTTCCATCTTTTTACTGAAAGCCAGACTACTCCAAAATAAAATTTTTACAAGTGGTTTGCAAGACAATTTTCAAAGCATAAGTCTATGCAGTTCTCCATAGTCCTTTAACCTGTATCTTCTACAGTCTCAATCTGTTGAACTCAGCGTCAGCATTCATAAACATTGTTCTCAATCTATTTCCTTATCTGTTTGCTTTCTTTGATACTGCTGATTGTTGGCTATTATAATCTTACTGCGTTCAGAACAAAACTGGTGAAAGGGTTTCATTATTGCATTCCCTGACGCAGTTCCTTTTGCTTCTGGTCTTCTACAAACTTAATTATATTAACACTGTGTTATGAAAGACACCAGATGGACAGTACTGGAAAAACCACATCCTTGTTTTCAACAATACATGCCTTAGGTCATCACCTGTCTACTTCTCTATATCAGGAGACATTATTACATTTCTTAGAAAAAGTCCCCAGGGTATAGCATGTGGAATTTTCCCCCAATTTTATAAGCAGAGAATTAAATCACAAAATGGTTTCCAAAATAAAGGGGTTTCATACTGCAAGTTAATACCAGTGGGATGAAGAAGTCTGCTGTATATATGTCAAAGCTCTAGGGTTCTTCAGACTTGTACTCAGCAGTTCTCATGCCACAACTCTTGTGTTTATTATTTGACTTGAGTGTTGTCAGTTTTTTCCATAGGAAAGGCATAAGTTTCAAGATGAAACTGTGAAAACATTTCGCTAATTTTCTCTGGATCTTGAAATGAATTATAAGAAATGGGATTGAAGCAAGAGATTAGTAACATTCACAAATAAAATAAGAAAGCCAGGTTCATATTCATGGAGAAAATTCCTTTTGCCCAGTATTTTATTCACCCTACACCTTTTTGGCACTACTGCCTTTTTTTCACTATGACCTATTATAGTTTAAACTCTTGAAACAGTTAAACAGTGAAATAGGTCTGATACTTAGCTGACATGATTCCAGTGGGGTTTCCCCATGGAGAAGAGTAAGAGTAGAAAAGTGACAGTACAGGTGAAAAGAAAAAAAAAAAAGATGTCGAGTTAAAGTCAGTTGTTGAAAGCTGAACTTGTCTCCAGATTTCCAGCACCTGGGAGCAGGGGATCTCTCCTCTCATTTTCCAGCTACAGTGCTGCATTTTCTGTTTAATAGTGTCCTCTAGCGACAGAGAAAGACTTTTCAATCAGGAGGTGAACATTTTTCAACACATAAAAATGAGGTGGGAAGAACATCTTGATATTACATGAGTTGCTTTGTTAATGATCTTATTGCCATGAAGGGTCTTTAACGTTAATGTTTACCTCTGATACGCTGCAGGTAGAAAGATGCCTTCATGCTGCAGCTCCTCCTGAAATCCTACCTGAAAATCATCATTTGAGTCTAGGGCATAGCACTATAAGGCAGACTCACCCAAATGGGGTGAAAGCAGAATCCTGTAGCTGCATACATTTGTTGAATTCTAAGACTACTGTCTCTATCATGGTTAAAAAAGTGTTTCTGATTCTGGCAGAGAAGGTAAGGACTGATACTGCACTGTAGCTAAATTCTTACTTCTTTCCTCTAAACTCCATGGTCAATACTCTAACTTACAGTAAACATCAGCTGAGAAGTCTAAAGTAGTCTTATAAAATTTATTTTTAAGCAAAAATAATAATAATTTTGTAATGTAGCCATAACAGCTGGCTTTTCCTTCTCCCCTCTCCCCCCGCCCCTTATATTTTATTTTTGAACTGTCATGAGAGGAGTAAGCTAAAACACCAAAAAGTAATGCAGATTGTCATGTGGAGTTTTTATATAAAGCTGAAAACATAAATCATTCATCTGACTTTGATGAGGTCTGTATTGGTAGGTCTGGCCACAATTTTTTGCCTCATTATATCCTTTAAGACATATTATTCAAGCACATGGAATAGTGCAGACACATGAAACACAAGACTCATTTTAAAGCAGCTATTTCCTAGTCAGTTTCATACAAAACAGATGAAACTGTGGAAATTAGAGCTAATTAAACTGTAACCCTTATTTAAATTCCCTCTCTCCTGATACATTGGGTTGCTCTGAAAGATTCATTTCCTACCATTAATTCCATTTCAATTGTGTCATGTTCTGAAATTTATTTCTTAAAGTGAAAAGCCTCTCTTTACCAAGATGGCCAACATTTTAAACATTTTTAATACTAAACCAGGAAAAGATAATTCTGATTTTTGCCTCTTTCAACTAACCCAGTTACCCAGTTTCAGGTCTGCTGAAAAACTATGGAAAACCAGTAAAAATTTCATAACACTGTTGTAAAAACTCAATGTTCTTTGACAAGGACAACCTGGCCCACACTTCACCACTGAGAAGAGAGAAACACAGTCAAACAGACAGACAGATGTAGACATCAACAGGGTGCTGCTGCAAAGCCTCATGGTGGTGATGTTACCATAAATCGGCAATAAGAAACCCTTAAAACTCAATTTATGAACATTGGTGGGCAGGCATTCTCTTATTATCAGCACTGGACACAGATGAGGATAGTTCCTCTAATCATGTGTGAGTCCCATTCTTGGCTCAGCATAGCTAATATTTACTTATAATTTTACATATTCAGCAAATGTCTTACATATTCATCCATGCCTTAGAAAGTTCATACATATGTTAATTAGTTCTAAGAAATTCTTTAGAAGTCCTTATCTGGTCACTAGGGGTCTTCTGGTGGTCTGTGGGGGTTGTTTAACTTGAACTTTACTAGACCTTCTCTGATGAGCATGCGTATTTACAGCTGGTTAGAAAGTACCTTTGTTGAGAATCTCTTATCCAAAAACTGGATACTTATGTTACTGCTACTTTAACTAAACCATCTAGAAATTTGCTTATTCCACAAGTACCTTAACAGAAATTAAATTGTAAAGGCCAGAGGAAAATTGCAGAACAATGCAGAATTACTGCTCACAGTAATATGAACTCCTTGCTACTTCTTCTAGTCAGGGACAGAGGCATCCCAACTGCAGCACCATCAGTGGCAGAACTCACATCGCCTGGATCAGCTTCCACCTGAGGTCTCAAAGTGGCAGTGTAAATACACACCAAGTCCCATTTGGCACACAGCTGGTGCCAGATGGAAAACTGAAAACCAAGCACTCGCAAGCACAGTCACAGCAAAACACACATTAAAGCACCTCCAGGTGAATCAAATCACTGTTCAGGTGGGCAGCTCTGTCAGAGATCCCTCCACAAGCTCAGCCCCATCCTGAATCCACTACAGTTTTATGTGAGCATCCAGGCCAATGTGCAAAAACTGGTTTCCACTTGCTTGGCACTGTCAATGCATATCCCCAACTGAAGCCAGTCCTGACATGCAGAAACGTCCAAAGATGACACAAAATTCTTGCCAGGAGCTGTAGCAATAGGACAAGGAGTAATGGGTATAAACTGAAAGAGAGGAAACTTTGGTTAGACATTAGGAATAAATTCTTTACTGTGAGGGTGGTGAGGCTCTAGAACAGGTTGCCCAGGAAGGTTGTGGAAGCCTCAACCCTGACAGTGCTCAAAGCCAGGTTGAACAACCTGGTCTAGTCAGAGGCATCCCTGCACATGGCAGGGGCAATGGGGACTAGATGGTTTTTAAGGTCCCTTCCAACCCTTGACATTCTATGATTCTACAAAAGTCGCAGGCAGGGGGGTGGGTAGTTCTCATTTCCACCCTGCATGCTTTGAACTTTGATTTTCTCCAACATGTGCAGAGGCTTCTTGTTTCCCTCACCTGACACGGGGGGAGCCCATGGCCGCTCCGCACTGCCTGCATGGAAAGGTGGCAGAGGCCACCCTCGCACCCGGCTCTGCAGCACTGCGGAAGGGAACAGCCCTGCTCACACTGCTGCTGCCCTGCACCCTTCACTGCTTCTTTTCCCTCCCCTGTCAGTGGTCAGAATGTGCGGGAAGATGAGCAGGGAGTGATGGGGGGCGGGGGTGATGGGATAACAGTGATCAGCTGCAGGAACAACCAGGATGGGGAGGGCATAAGTGAGCTTGTGTGCCTGAGCGTTGTGACAGCAGCAGGCAGACATTGTCAGTCCCACAGGGAAGATGGAAAGGGCGAGTGGGGAAGACAAATCCCCACAGTCATTCCTCTTCTATGTCCTGTTTCCTTTCCCAGATGACATTTTTCCAAAGCCTCATCAGCCTGAAACTGAAACTCTTCTAAACCACCACAGTTCTTCTCTCCCATCCTAACCCCCAAATCTCATTTTAGAGAGAATCTCCTCCTCCTCCTTGAGAATGTTCTTATTCCACCACAACACTGAAGTGAATTTCCAGGTCCTCTTTTCAGTTCCACATAGTGCCTTCATACATTTTCCATCAGAGACCAGGCTGGTGTGGCTTCTTCACTCCTTAACTGACTTCCTCACAAGCAACATTGCATGAAAGATAGAAGCATAATCTTGGCAAAGAGTTTTCTAAACCTAAGGGATTTTAAATTTTCAAGTGCTGTCTTTTAAGGACTCACAGTTCGAAGGTGGGAGCATGTGCACCTTTTGCCTGACCTTGTTGTTTCTGCAAGTCAAAGTTACGGTGTTTTCTGTACCTCTTATTGCACATGTATCATCTTACACATCTACAGATAGTTTCTCTCTCTCAAAGCAGTCCATTCAAAAATTCAGTCTTTAAACCTGTTTTCATCCTGTGCTTTTCCTATCTGAAATGGACTGATCCTATGAGGTGATTCTAAGTCTCTTAAGTCTCTGTCCCTTTATGACTTCAACGTTGTTACCAAGTAATACAGGGTCTAGTATTGAACAGGCCCTGTCCAGGTCATGTTTAGTTGTTGGGTTTTGTTTTTTTCAACATTCCTATTTGCAACAACAGACAAGAGGCAATGGAACAACAGCTAAAAGAGAAATGAAACTAAAGTTATAACAGGAAATTAAGTTCACCATTTAGTACAGATATACCATGTTTTGTAACCTGTGGATACACTAAATTCCCAAACAACCTGTTAATGCTATGTGCCTGTTTTTCCCACATTCCTCCTTGATATTTCATACAGCCAGCCCAAATTTTACCATAACTCATCAAACTTCTTCTATTTATGCACTAACCATAGACTCCCACGCAAATGAGATTCATTTGAACAACAGTCAGGTAAAGACTGATGTAGTCAGAGGATCTGGAAGAAGCCATACAGGAGTCACTTCAACTCCAAGAGGAAATCTGTGACACACAGCAGATTGTTATCAGCGTGTCTCACTGTTTTGCTAGATAGACATGTGCTCAGCAGCATGCACAGAGGAGACACTTTTTCATCTGCATCCACTCAGTGCAACTGAGCACTAAACACTCGCTTGGTTTTTACTTTACATTAATAACACTGGCTACAGATGAGATTCAGAATGTCTAAGATTTGCTGCTATTTCCATTTGAAATGTGGTTACACAATAAAGGATTCAAGATTAATCTGCTTGAAATGCTAGAGATGTTAAGTGACAAGAAGCTGGGAACAATGATTTAGAAATGGCAGCTCAATTATGCAGCTTGGAGAAAAACAAGCAGAGACTGAAATTGAAACTGAAATGCCTTTAATTCATCCTATTTTGAACCAACATTTGGGTAACATTCACTCACTGGTGAACAGCCAGGCTCAGCTGCAAATAGCGCTGTCTAAAGAGCAGTCTGAAGGCATTTCACAAAGGAGATGAAACACTCACTGTGCTTCAGAGACTTTAGACACTTGCAGGAGAGAGACAGGAGGAGAACACTCTCCTTGAGATATTATCCACAGAGTTTTGGCCAAATGAGCAAGTCCACAGGTTCCCATGAAGCAGTGGTTAACTGAGAATTTCTTTTTCTCTATTTGTACAGGAAAGAAGCCATATCACAGCCACAGACCATGAATAGTCATGATGAATGACTATATCAGAGTAGTTCCCTGTACACACTTGAGAGGACTAGGCTGAGTTCAAAGGGTGTTTTCTGAGTTTATTTGCTCAGTCTTCAGTGCTAAGCCTGAACAGCATTGACTTTAAAAGTTTTGCCAAGGTTGCCCTCGAAACTAGACTTATATTCCAGACAAGGAACAAGCATCCATGTGCAGGTCACCTATGTAGCCTGCCCATACTTTGATAGGGTGGTGTGGTACCCTTACCTGTAAGGAGCAAGACACTCATGCACCAATGGCATTAGGCCACCTCCCACCCGACATCTTACCACCACCATCACCTGAAGTGTGAGTGGAGGTTGTCCCAAGCTCCTAAACATGTTCTCAAATTTTCTTTGTAAACAAGGAAAACATAATATTACAATCTTTTTTTTTTGGTAGTTACAATTATTGACATCAACTATTAAAAAATCTTGGGGGTAGTTGAGATTTTTTCTGTCTCAGTTTAACCACATGCTGTTCAGTTTGTGTTTGGCTGATGGGAGGACTGGTTACTGAGAAATAGGAAGTTGGGATTTTTAAATCCACACCAGAGATTTCAGTTATTAGATGCTACACCCTTTTTTGTTTTAATTTTCATTTTTTCCACTCTACTCAGCACTGGTGTGGTCACACCTGGAGTATTGTGTTCAGCTTTGAACTCCCAGTACAAAAGAATTACGTATATACTGGGAGACTCCAGCAAAGCATCACTGAGATAATTAACAGACTGGAAAATCCTTTCTTGTGAGGACAGGCTGAAGGAGCTGGGACTGTTCATCCTGGAGAAGACTTGGCAGGGATGTCATGAATGCATACAAACACCTGGAGGGTGGGTGCAACAAGAACACAGCCAGGTTCTTTTCAGTGGTGGCTCATGAGAAGACCAGAGGCAATAGGCAAGCACTGAAACACAGGAGACTCCATAAGAACATCAGGAAACAGTTTTTCATTGTGACCAAGCTCAGATACAGGCTGTCCAGAGACATTGTGAAGTCTCCATTCTTGGCAATATTCAGAAGCTCTCTGGACATGGGTTTGGACAACCAGCTCTAGGTGACCATACTTGAACAGGAGACACTGGGCTAGACAACTTTCAGTGCTGTCTTCCAACCTCAACTAGTCTGTGTTCTGTGAAGGACTGTTTTAATTTGTACCTCATGCACAAATTACAGAATCACAGAATCACAGTGTTACAGAATGAGTCAGGTTGGAAAGGGACCACAGAGGGTTGTCTGGTCCAATCTCCCTGCTCAAGCAGAGTCATTCTAGAGCACATTGCACAGGATTGTGTCCAGACAGTTCAGTGAGAGAGACTCCACAACGTCCCTGGGCAATCTGTTCCACTGTGTGGTCACCCAAACTGTGAAGCTCTTCCTCATATTCTGGTGGAACTTTCTGTGCATCAGTTTCTTCCCATTGCCTCTTGTGTTGCTCAGCACCATGAAGAAGAGCTCAGCTCCAACCTCTCGGCACCCTCCCTTCAGATACTTACAGACATTGAAGAGGTCCCCTCTCAGTTGTCTCTTTTTGAGGCTGAACAGGCCCAGCTGCCTCAGCCTTTTCTCATAAGAGAGATGCTCCATTCCCTTAATCATCTTTGTTGACATCCATTGGACCTCCTCCAGGAGTTCTGTGTCTCTCTTGTACCAAGGAATCCAGAACTGGACACAGCACTCCAGATGTGGCCTGACCAGGGCTGAGTAGAGGGGCAAGATCACCTCCCTCAGCCTGCTGTTAATGCTCTCCCTGTTCCACCAAATCCAGTGGCCTATTTCTTCATTGCTTCTCTAATTCTCATGTTACTGAAAGTGCTATTCAGTGCATGCATACACACACACACACACACACACACACACACAAAAAAAAAAAAAAAAAAAAAAACAAACCACCACACAACAACCACCAAATTCTGATATTGTAGCATTTCACTTTCTGACAGAAATCGCTAGCTCAAGATATTTTAAATTCTACATATCCCATTTGCAAACAAGCCAGCCACTGTCTTGCAAGGAATAGTTTACTTCTCTAAAAGTAAGGTAGGAAGGTATTTTCCCCTTCTTTCAAGGTAGCTTAGAATAGCAGCAGTACTTGAACACGTCAAATTACAGTGCCTCAGAGCACAGAGAAGTGGTACCTCAGTGGTTTGATTTAAGGAGCTGCCGACAAATGGGAACATAACAACTACTAGCTGAGGTATTTCTAATGCATCTACTACCTTGACACAAAAACAAATATAGATGTTCCTCATTTCACAAATGGAGGAACTGAAGCACAGAAAAACCCATTAGAGATGTGTAATCAATGAGTCAGAGTAAAACAGAGGAAAGGAAGGATATCAGGAAAATCTATATGGATGAAAAGACTGAGAGAACAAAGAGTTGTGAAAAGTTTGGCTGAAAGGCTTATAGTGATCTTAATGTGTACCTAGCCATTTAAATGCATAGAAATGCACACTTAGAGTTGAAAAGTTTGGTATGTGCATTTTTAACTGACTGGAAAGAAGTAATCCTGTTTTCCTTGAGTCCCTCCTAAATTACTTTGTTTAGATATAGGAAAAAAAACCCAAACAAACAGAAAATAGCTCCAAAACACACCTAAGCTCTTTGATATAGTATAGGATTTACAAAAACAGTTGTGCTGGGTTCTCAGCTAAATTCACTGAGAATGGTCCTGATTTTTGTTCCAGTTTTTTCTTTTCCCTCCTACAAAACTGCAGTCAGATTTTTAACCCTTGGAGTTCTACATGTTTTCCAGCAGTAACACACAGATCTAAGACTTCTCTTTACACCATTTTTGTGCCTTTCAGATGAAGTGTGTAAAATCAGAATCCAATCAGAATTCCCCATCTGCAGGTACCAGAAGTAATATCTAGCAATTGTTCTACACAGAATTAAATGGGTCATAGAGAGCAATAGAGACACATACCTTCTCAACAAGGAACAATTTGAAAGCATCAACAAGAAGGCCATGAGTAAGGAGGAAACCAAACATATCTCTTGGAGTCTTTTTTTTAAATTTGAAAGATAGAGGACTTAAGACAGAGGAGCACAGGAATATAATGAAAATAATCTTGCACATATGGGAGGTAGACTGTGGAGCTAAAAAAAGAAAATTATCATAGACACAATCAGTAAAGATACATGAGAAACAATGTTGCTCTCCTGTGAAAAATCTGTAAGATTTCGCAGTTTCCCTTGTTAAATCACAATAAATCAAAATCTAAAAAGCATTCACAAAAGAAGCAAATTAAAAAAAAAAAGTCTAGACAAAGCAATTCTATTTTGGGGATTTTGAAGGTCATGTTTTCAGAAGTGGCTTAATTTTATAAAGGAAAAATTAGTTGTCAAAAATAAACTAGATTTATTTTTTCAGAAGATAAAAACATGATGTCAAAGTTTACATTAAAAAGGAGACTAATCCTTTCTCACAAAAAAAGCTTTTTCTGAACCCCCCCCCCCAGATTTTTGAATGAGAAAAACAGTCACTGAAAATTCTGAAGCAGCCATAATAATCTCATAATCTCTTCCACACCTCAGACTGTATAATAAGGTACTGTTTTGAAACCGTAGACAGACCTTTTTTCTATGGATGTTCAATTTTTTCCCTTTGAACCACAACATATTTATTGTATAATAGGTGTCATGAAGGCATTCTTGGACATTCACATGTGAAAGAGAGGGGAGAAGAGGTGGAATTTACTTTTTTCCTTCCAAATCTGGCATCAGTGAAATGATGTCCAGTAAGAAGCTACTGAAAGTCTGGTAACAAATACAACTCAGATTGCTACAGACTAGAGATTATGGTGACAAAAAAAGCCTGGAACCAAAGTAAAAAAATCAACTGGCACCATCTAGTCCTTGAGAGACACAGACCCTTTAACTGCCAGTTGTCTCTGTCCTTTTTAGTTTCAAGATGAACAATGAATGTGTTACAGCTCAAATATATTTCATGTGCAGATAACAGTCTTGTAAAACAGCACCATCAGCACCATGATGTCTTTGTTCTGATCACCCAGAATAAAAAGTATTTGGAAGAAAACATTGGACTACTCATTAAACTACTGTCAATCAATTTCATGTTGTAATAATGCAATTCCTACAAGAAAAACATGTTTGTCTTCATTGAAAGTGTTCATCAGTGAGGAGCAGAAAGTAGCTGAAATGCAATTTACAATAAAAGAATCAAAGTAGTTAATTAGGGTATACATCAACCCTTTAGTGGATGTAATAAAAAAACACGCAGAGCAAACTAATAAAAATTCCTAGGTTGTTGCATATAACTCATTGTTAAATTTTAAAGCTATACATGATTGGAGAAACTGGTTGCTTATGGTTGCATGGGTTCAGTTTCACCGGGTAAAAACTGGCTGGCTGGCTGGGCCCAGAGAGTGGTGAGGAAGGGAACTAAATCCAGCTGCCTGCCAGTCACAAGTGGTGCTCCCCAGGGCTCAGTGTTGGGGCCAGTCCTGTTTAATATAATTAGTGATGATCTTGATGAGGGAATTGAGCACACGCTCAGGCAGTTTGCAGATGACCTCAAGTTGGCTGGGAATGTTGATCTGCAAAAAGGTAGAAAGCAGGATCTGACCAGCCTGTATCAATGGGCAGAGGCCAATTGTGTGAGGTGCAACAAAGTGCTGGGTCCTGCACTTGGGTCACAACAACCCCAGAAAGCACTACAGGCTGGGGAAAGAGTGGCTGGAGAGCTGCCCAGTGGAAAAGGATGCTGGTTGATAGCAGCTGAACGTGAGCCAACAGTGTGCCAGGTGGCCAAGAAGGCCAATGGCATCATGGTCTGTACCAGACATAGTGTGACCAGCAGGATCAGGGCAATGGTTGTGCCCCTGTACTGAGCACTGGTGGGGCCACACCTGGAATCCTGTGTTCAGCTTTGAGCCCCTCACTATAATAAAGACATTGAAGTACTGGAACCCAGGGCAATGAAGCTGGGCAAAGGTCTACAGCACAAGTCATATGAGAAACAGCTGAGGGAGGTAGGGTTGTTTTACCTGGAGAAAAGGAGGCAGAGGCAGGGATAGCGGTGGCTGGGGGGACAGGAGGGGCAGAGAATAGTACCTGAAAGGAGGTTATAGCAAGGTGGGGGTTGGTCTCTTCTCCCAAGTAACAAGCGATAGGACAAGAGGAAGTGGCTTCAAATTGAACAAAGGGAGGTTTATATTAGATATTAGGAAAAATTTCTTCACTGAAAGTATTGCCAAGCATTGGAACAGGCTGCCAAGGGAAGGGGCTGAGTCACCATCCCTGGAGGTATTCTAAAAGATACGTAAATGTGGCACTTAGGGATGTGGTTTGGTGGTGGACTTGGCTTGGGTTAATTGTTGGGCTCAATGATTTTGAGGTCTTTTCCAACCAAAATTATTCTGTGTTTCTATGTTGTATATTTTGTTTATTTATGGCTAAATCTAAAGCTACATCAGTGATTCCTTTAACATGTAACTTCTTTAGCATTTCTAACCCAAACATTAGGGACAAGGACTCATAAAATATTGCTCTATAGGATTATGTAACCAAAAGCAACACTATTTAGCTGTTTTAGTCTAGAGTCCTTCCATTGTAATGCATGATGGAACAAGCATTTACCAAAGATGGCCACCAGCTCTACCTGTTCTGCACAGCATGACACAAGCTGAAGGTGGTAGCAGAAGATCAAAAGTCACCTGCAACATGCCACAAGAAAAAAATGACAAAATTCCCAGGTTGCCTTAGGATATGGCTGATACTCTTCTATTAACCAGGAAAACATAAACCGTATTCAACAACCTCTGACCTTCTGACCTGAGGAAAAATTCCTCCTGCCTTTAGAACTAGTGATTAATTTAATCCTATAAATGCAGCACGTCAGCTAGACGCTTCCCAACATCCTGCCTTGCAACCACATCAGAAAGCTGAGTTACATTTCCAGGGAAAAGGAGGGGAACCGCCTCCATGCCCTGTTGGCTGTGCCCTGACATACCAGATTGCTGCAGTGCAAATGGAATGCAAACAAACAGCAATGCCACATCCTTCTAGAACATCTGAAAAACGTGCTTCACCTGCTGCCTTAATGATTACATTAGCCTTTCTTGCAGCTACTTCATACTGGTGACTCAGTGCTATTTTATGCTCAGGTAAAACCTTCAGGTATCTTTTTGCCACCTCTTATAATTATGGTCTAAAGTTTACTGCAGAAGTTTCCATTTTAATTCCCTAAAAGCATGTCTTTGAACATTGTACTCTCCCATTTCTATCCCTCTTTATAACATTATGTTATCTCTGTTTTTATTATTCCAGGGGAGAAGGGCACCTGCTTGTTTCTCACTACTGATGGAGCCACACTTTGACTGTAGGAGCAACCAGCTTTAGTCTCTGTGGTATTCCCAAGTACAGACCTGTTCCTTATTGCAGGGATGCTAATGGATATTGCACCCCCTACCATCTTCACTCTCTCAAACCAACAACTCCCTGCACACAATAAACAGTAGTAAGTGGAGAGAAACCACTGAAAAGTGAAAAGAAATCAGAAACAAGATGTTTATAGTAGCAGTGGGATTAGGGGTTTTTTTTCTTAGAATTATTGTTTTCTGTCTATTCCTCATTAAGTTTCCCAAAGCTAAAAAGGCAGCACATCTCAGTCGTTCATGGAGAGATTAAAATCTGACAAAATGTAGTAATTATCTTTTTACAGTATGGTGTATTGCCATCTTGTGGTTGGTTTATCTATATGGTGCTGAAAAGGTCAATAAAACATGAGCGCTTTTCTTTCTATAATCTTATTTAAGCAGAACCATTTAAGAAAGGTAAGGGAGGTTGATCACAAGTGTGTGAAGTTTCAGATAAACTGAGAAAACCTCAGATAAACTTAGTATGATTCCATGTAACTATTTCTTCTCCATATGTGCCCTCTGTTTTTCTGAAGTGTAACCTGTATATGAATTTCCTCACTGATGTCCTTCTTTCCTTTTTTTCCTTTGTGTCATGTATGATGAAATGCAGTTCAGTGACATTTTTCTTATTTTTATTTTTTAATAGCATTTGTATATGATTCTGAAAATAAAAATTCCTCTAATCAGAATCTATTAAATTGCTGAAGTAATTTAGCAGAAACTTTGCTGTGACCAACAAATAAAACAACTAGCTAAAAATGCACCAAGAAAACGTGAAGATAAAAGCTATATAGCAACAGAAGTGTCTTAGTTACCTGCTTATATGTCCAGCTCAATAGCTAATTTTTTCCTTAGGTGTATTTCCAGAGTACACACACACACACACAATAAACATCTGCACAGAAAATTAAATACAGTAAAGGGAGGATATCTGTACTCAGTAATATATGTGAGCCCAAGACATGTCTTCCTGAACAGGAGCAGACTTGGGCTGGCACTTTAATTCTTTCCTGGATTAAAGCCCATAAAGAGATCTGTGTTGATTATGAAACTGTTTTGCTTTGGTGACAGTGAGAAGAATAAATCACAGAGTGACTCTTGGTGATTTCATCATTCCTTTGATCTCATTCTCTTTCATAAAGATGGAATTCAGATATGACAAAATCAAGAGAAATACCAGGAGAATCAAGTGGAGTTAAACTGGTAATAGATAAATGTAAAATAAAGATAATCACTCTCATTTACCACCTAACAATCTCCCCTTAGAAAATCTTCTGTATTTTGAAGTCTTTCACATTCATTCTTATGTTGCCTGGATTTGAGTGTTCAATATTTAATAAACCTGAAGCTTCTTCAGCCTGAAGAAAGGGACACCCCCACTGGACCTGCTGCTTCCTAAGGTGGCTGAAGCAACTTCTCTGCCAGACTGCTGTGTACAATGGCATACCTTCAGTGTTTGTATGGGGATTTCTGAAAAGAAAAACAAAAATTTTAAACTTACCAAGAAACATCCCACAAATCCAAACAACCAACTTGGCAGCTCTCCCTTTCCTGTGGTCCACTCCACCATTGTGGTCAACTGTGTTAACCCTTCCCCAGCAGAAACAAAAAGGACCGATGTTCATGGGCTTCCACAAGGGAAAGATAAACAAACCACATGGCAGAACCTGATGCTGCATCAGCTACTGCTCCCCACTGATCACTGCTCATACCAGTGTGTACATCCTGGAGCAGCAGTTCAGCAAATGCAGCACACAAAGCTCACACTAAGCAAAAAATCATCCAGAAAAACACTGCCAATCTCCACAGGAAGCAGAAATTAATCACTTCCTTTTTATAGTCCTCTGTCCCCCATTTTGCTTTTATGGGAGATTGGAGGACAGAAACAATCAAAACATTCATTTGCTGAGAAGTAGAGAAAAAACATGGAACAGATTTCCAGCTATAGTTCCTCATTCAACTCTGTCACTTATAGCAGGTTAAACAATTTCAGGTCTTCTTCCTCACACCCCCCTCTCCATCTTTGTGCAAGGTGTTTTTGCCCTGAACTCTAACAGACAACTGTTCTGTCTGAAAAATAACCTAGCAAAATGAATTTGGCTCCTTGCAATTGTACCAGGTCCCTGATGTATTTCACTCCCCATCTACATGGGCAGTAGAAGAGAGAAGAGGTAATTCTGCAGCATTCAGCTATGGGAAAAGTGAGTGGGTAGCAGATAGAACCTGTTTTCTTTCATGCCGAGTACCTGAAATGTGCATCAAATTTCAGCTATAGAGTCCTTCTACCATTTTTGGAAAGCATTAAGCTTTCAGCAAATTGTCTATGGAAGAGCACAGGACAATTAGGGCTGTGTTCGTACTGCAATTCGGGCAATAGAGAGAGAGATGGAAAATATCTATATACAAATAGGAATTGCAGAAGTGCCTTGGCACTTGTCTCTAATAGATTTGAACATCTGTTTTGAAGTGTAACTGTACTTGTGTAACAATTCCCAGGGTACTAACTCTATTGCCTGAACAGAGAAAATCCAGGTCTTTCTGTGGTAAGAACACAAGTCCCACAGGATTGCCAGTTTTCCCTAGATAAGCAATTAATTCAGCAGGTAGCAGCAGCAGACACCAATGTGCCCACACAGTGGGTTGTGTCATACGTAACCAACCTCTAAATTTCACTTTCAGCACTTTAGATGATGAGAAGAGGAGGTGAAGCAATTTGCTGGACTGAATTAACCACCCTGTGTTCCAGGTGCCCTTGTGATTGCTAGAGTCAATAAAACATGCAGCAGAATGTGGCCTTGAAATCATAACTTTTCTTAGTTTTTGACAGTCTGCAAACAGAAGGGCCCAGGTCTAGGCACGAAGAAGACACAGCAGCCTCAAAAATGAGGAGCTGAACTATGCTTTTTGTTTTTCTCAACTATGCTCTGGAATCCAAACCAATTGGCAAGTTGAATCAGATGCTAGGATTGAACAGAGCATGTCTGGGACCCTGCAGTTATGTTCAGTTTAGCTGGGAGTTGTGCTGGGAGGCATTTTGTGTTTAAGGTCCAAGTACAAGCTGATGACACTTGGCATTTCCTAGAAGCTGATAGCTCCAGGTAGTGGCAGAGCTACAGGCTATGATTCAGCAGTAATGTCAGTGCTGTCATTCTTCATACAGACTGACTGCAAATGCCCAGAGGTTTGTTCTTGTAGTTTCTGTGTTTCAGCTTTTTATTTGGAGCCAACACTCTTCCCTGGACAACTGCAGGTGGAATGTCCCCTTGATTTCTGCAGGAGCTGCAGGAAGCTCTAACCAAAGTGTCCTCCGACCTATAGGAATTCTCATCAATTACAGAAGGTACTATTCAAAGACAAATGCAAATTTGCAGTACATTTCCTTTAAAGATGTCTCATTGGATAAAATGTGTCATCATCTGGAGTTACTGATTTCAGTCCAGAGAGTCAAACATTACATACCATGTCAGGATAATATCAATGCATTTTTTGATAAATTAACCCGTGAACATTGGTTTTGGTGGTGGTGGTGGGTTTTTTTACTTTAAACCATATAAAAGGAAAAGAGGGTATTGATTGGATCTGGCAGGTGGTAAAGCAATTTATCCAGGCTGCAATCTCTTCAAGTCCAGCCAGTTTCATCTTTCCTGTTTTAAAAGCATTGACCATTTCCTCTGTGCCCAGCAGCGGGGGAAGAGACAACCATGGAATACAATGAAATGACTTTGCTTCTTGGGAGGCAGGTGGAAGGAGACAAGGCTTTTAGTAATGACTTTGAAGTTGTCACCAAGCCATCCCTGATACATATATGAAGATAAACACCCTGGAAAATGCTGTATATATCCTCTATAGAAGACAGTGCTGAAGCTGTCTGTCTCTAGAAAATTGCCTATGCTGAAAGCAAACCTGAACAAATCAAATCCAAATCAAATCAACTGGGAAAGGAAACGTGCAAGGAAAATAGAAGGAAAAGCCCATAAATAGGAGATTTAATTCACAATCAGTCTTGAAAAGTAAAGTTACTGTAAAACGAGGAAGGGGATCATAGATTACAGTGTCCGGTTTTTCATTAAAACAAACTAAAGATCATGAAAACATTTTTTAGGAATCCAACAGTAAATGTGTTAGTAGTACAGTTTAAACCTTAAAGATGAAAATATTTACAGTTATGGATATTTATAATGCTGTATTTACATGTAACACTTTGTAGAAACACAGAAACTGGTTTTAGGTGCATTAACATGAGCATCTGAAATGTCCTTGCAACACCTCCTGAATTCAGTGGGGGGTTTCAGAGCTTCCTCAAATGTTAGTCCAGCCATGACAAGAAAATCCTAAAAACAGCAGAGTATTTTATATATAAATATTGTTGAATCATGAAGAGCAGAAGACAGGCATCACAGTGTTTAGGGGTTTACACTGAAGTTTTGGGCTTAAGCCAGAACATAGATGAGACAACAGAAATTTACTTTCTCATGATCAAGTCTGGCAAGGCAACTGTAAAACTCTCTGTTGCTTCTAACAAAGTTCACTGACACCCCCAAGGAAAAGTTCTTATTGTCTTAACATTTTCTTGATATATACTGTGTGCTAAGGCTATACTGATGAAATGGTTGCGTAACAGCTGCAGATTTGCTTATGGTACACTGGAAGGCAAGAAGTGACAACATGCCAATCCCCACAAAGATTTTGCACTCAAATGATGTTTGTCACTTCCATTCACTTCATATTCCATATTCTTCATCCCACCACTCCTGCCTAGTTGATGGATTGGACTCAACCTGATGGCTGTAGCTACAGTGTGAAGGTAAAACTCCTTAAGCACCTGTCACTTTTCTTAGGTTAGGGTTGCAAAATACAAGGTGTAACCTTACCACAAGACAAAGATACCAAGTTACATGGCCTTGACTGTCATTCAATGTGAGTAGAATTCCATGATAATCTACCAAAACAGTGAAATAAAAGGGTAACTTTAAATTATTTGTCTGCTTCTTGAAATGACACTTACTGCTGCTGGAATTCCATGTTTATCACATCCCACAGACTGCCAAGCTAAATCTGCCCTACTTTGAAAGAAATTATAAAATCAAATTAGTTTATGCTAGTCCTGAAAACTTCACCAGGAATCTAAAAGCCCATGTGGCTGGCAACATCACCAGGAAGAGAGGTTTTGAAAGGTTTGGAATAGGAATTGAGTGAACAGGGCTGTGGGTACTAGATAATGGAAAAAGAACCTCCATCTTTCTTTTGCTGAATGTTAACGAGGGAGGGAAGCATGGGAAGGACAGCAAGCTGTTGTGGAAGGATGGTAGTCACTGGAGACTGCAGATCTGATTCTGAACAGATAAATGGGGTTTAAGTATCAGGACGCTTTTTACTCTCTCTCTTTTTTTTTTTTTTTTTTTTTTTTTTTTTTTTTTTTTTTGTCTTACTGTTCAACACAGAATGACCCTTTAGGTCCAATCCCAAACTCTGCTGAAGTCTGCCATCAATTCAGACTCAGTATGAGACTTTTTAAATTACTTCATTCCCTTCAGAATAATGCAGCTGGTGAGAACACTTTCTGACACCTTGGTAAAGTCATGACTATCACTAGTCATACTCGACTGCAGCTGCTTGAAACTGAATGTCCATTTCGTTTTAGCAAAACAAATTGATTTCCTGAATGCAGTAAGAAGAGGTTAAGACTTAGTTCCAACTCTGCATATTAATACCAGGCAAAGAAAAATTCATGGCTGTGTAGACAAAAATGTAAACAAAAGAGGAATTTACATTTTTAATCACATCATCAAGCTGTCCTGATTATATCATTGCAATATAAACAATATTTATGGAATAAGCAACTCAGGATACAGTCAGATCTGATGCCTTTCCACTGTCTACACCCATAATTATGGAGAAAACTCACAATTAGGACCTAACTCCCCTGAGGCTCTCATCAATCTACAGCCCAGTTGTCCTATTAAAAACTTGTATTTCTGTCCTCAGATTTCCAGTTTCTTACTTAGTTTTTAACAGACTACACCTCTAGGAAAGGAATAATTCTGGATCTGCTGTATTTACTTCAGCCTTCAAATGTCCAGGGCTATACATAGTGGCTGTGGGAGGGGAGAGAGAGGAAAGTCTATCCTGCACTTCTTGGGAAGTGATCCTCTGGTTGCTTTGCAGTACACCAGCAGTCCCTGCTGGTCAGAGCTCCTTGTGCCAAAAGCACAGACCATTTCAAGCAAATCCAGTGTTTTTGATATGATGCTTAAGTAGGGCCCCTAACCCAGAACACACCTCACCTAAATCTAAGATCTCTTCCTTCACAACAATGTTGAACTAAAAAGTACACTAAATTACACCTGTTTCTGCAAATCGAACAGCTTTTCCTGTGATAGAAATCTGTGTAGCTACATCTCAGTGGTCTTCCAGTGGAGTTCTTTGCCATCCATTATGCCAGGCTTATGTCCAAGGAAACCAACAACAGTCCTCTAATCAGCTCAGACTTCCTACTACATGGTACAGACCTCCTTCATGGTATGGACCTCCTTCAAAGTGTTTCTCTCCGGCTATTCCTCTGACTCTTCTCACACTTAGAAACACATGAACTGCCACACTGCATCAGGTTAAACACCAGTTTAGCCCAGAACATGGACTCAACAGCACTTATTAGCCAGTATTTCAAGAAAGTGTGGAAGAAACAGAAGTATCTGATGATATAATGGAAGTGTACAGTGATAAAATAAATCCATTCTTCCAGCAGTTAGCTGTTTAGGAGCTGATATTTTGGAATTTTTACTGGACCACAGTGTTTAATACTCAAAACTTGGTAATTTTTATTTCATTTAATATCTATTTTTGAATCCTTTTGGCCTTCTCTTGCAAGGAGTGCTATGATTTAATTTTGAATATTGTAAAAAATGCTTCCTTTTGTGTTTTTGTTAAACTCACTGTTGATAACTTCATTGGATGACTCCTCAACCTCAAGGACAAAAAATTGCATGTAATAATTCTCAATTCACCTTCTCTAAACCTTTTATAAATCTACAGGCTTTTATCATATTGCCTTCTGATACATCTCTCTTTCAAACTGGAGAGATGAAGTTTGTCTTGGCTGGTTTGTGTCTTTGATCAAATTGCAGTCCTTCTCTGTCTCATCTCAAGCTTTCTTATACCTGCCTTGAGACTACTGCAAAAGAACTGCTCACTCCTTCAAGCTGTGGGTGCACCATGTATTTATGCACTGGCATACGGACATTTTCTGGATTTGCTCCATCATTTTCTCAATATTTCCTAATGGTTCATATATTCTTTTGACCCTGCCTCAGCATTGATCTGATGTTACCAGAAATCTATCCACAGACACTCCAAAATGTATTTCTAGGATAGTAATAGCTGATTTAGAGCCTATTAATATGTATGAATAGTTTGAATTACTTTTATTCCATTTCCATTGCTTTGCACTTATGAGCATTAATTTTCATTTGTCATTTTATTATCTAGTTACACAGTACTATGAGATTCTATAGCTTTTTGAAGTCAGCTGTAGATTAGACTGTTCTGAATAACTTGTTATCAGATGCAATCATCTCAATGCAGTATTTATCCCCTTTTCCAGCTCTTTCCAGCTTCATATGATCTATTCTCTGTACCACATATAGATTTTTCTAGAACATGGCCATCGCCCCCTTCTCAGTCCTTCTCTAGGCTTCCTCCTCAGAACACCATGAAAAAAAGATCTGCCTGAATCTCCCATTCACTTCACATCTCTACAACAGGCTGTCTGTGTGGGCTTCATTCCACCTAACTTTAGAGGGTGACATCTATTTCTGAGCCAAGTTCCCTCTATAATCAAACAGAGAGGAAATAGGCAGTGCTACAGTGGAAGTGATCCAACTCCAATGTAAATGTCTAAAATGCATCAGATGATTCACGTCCTCCAAGTGTTTATTCCTCCTCATTGACTCAAAGGGAGTCCACAGTGAGTGGAGCAGATGCAGATTTTCTACGTCAGAGGCAGAGACATCATAAATTAGGTGAGAAGAATCCTGCTTTTCCCCCACAGATCTCACTGGGCTGCAGACACATAATTTTTCTGGTGGACTAAAAATCCAAGAACCATTCCAAAAAGACCTTAAATATGGAGTAGGGAAAGACTGGGCTGAGCAGAAGTCTACAGGGCAGCACCTTTGTGATTTGCCACACAGGGAAAATGCAGCTTCCTTTGCCCTGTATGCCATACTGTAAGTGGCCCAAATGTAGCCTGGAGCTGGTCCAGCTGGATGCAGGGTTCCCAGAATAGAGAGGGCATGCCTGTGCACAGCCAATATTTCACATGCCCTGTCCCTCATTCCTGCATTACCCTAGCTGCAGAACACAGTAATGTCACCTATCAGAAACTTTTGACTTTCAGCTCTTCCCTTGGAAAGGTTAATTTGTATCATTGCATCATTTCGATAGCATCACGTCTTCCACAGAAAGAACAAGCTCACAATACAGGTACTTCAACTTCTCTGCCCTGTCTACCTCACCCTCCTTTCCATTCCAGATCTTGTCACAGCAATCAAGTCAAGCCTGGCAGGGGGATCATTCCCTTACACCTTTAAGACTGTTCCATCGACAAGTTAATGATAAAAGCTTCATTTCTAAAAAAGCAATGTTCTCACAACAGTCCACTGAGGTAGCTGCTATAATTCTGAGACACTTGGTAAAGTTACCTCTGAGACCTGTTTTACAGCCAATAATACATAGGATAAGTGCTGAACTCAGAATGTACAAAAAAAGAAAATATTCTGAAAAATCTAATTCCTTTTCCTTTATGCAATATTCACCATGGCACAAATATCCAGGGAGCAGCTTGTTCTAAATCTTCAAAATGTTACTGCAAATTCATGTGCACTGGCTAATACCCTTAAGCAACTGAACTACTCTGAAAACATAGCTTATAAAAATACTTTTTCCTCTGTCAAGGAAATAGTCACAAAACACAGCCTATAAAAAGTCTTTTTAAAAAATGATTTATTTTATCTCCAACTATACTACAAGGCAATCTTCTGCCCCTAGCTTGGATTAAATACTGCCTGAGATGAGAGCAATGAAGGAACAAGATATATAAAGTGTAGTATATAGAGGATATTACTGCTTACCGTAGAAGAAAATGAAATAATGAAGATGGCAACAGCACAAAATTTTATTAATATTTATTTTTTATAACCTTCTTTACTACAGCTGGATGTGGAATACTCATGTCCTCTCCAGAGAGAAACCACTGAATGTGGTGTTTGGCTTGAAGCTCTTGCCTAGAGACTGGTGATAAATGCCAGCCCAGAAATGGTAAAGGAGTGTAGCTATTCTCCCAAAAGAAAGCTTGAACCAAGACAAAAGACAGTAAAGGATTATTTAAGAATATTCTGTGATGAATGGGACAAAATATCATTAACCTAATTATCTAAATGTTAATATAGCACTTAACACAAACATCCTGTACATTTTTCCACTTAAATAATGGGGAAAACTTAGCAAAATCCCTTGTATATTCCCAGAAGCTATCAGAACAATGAGATAGAAAGCACTGGAATTCAATGTAAAATCCAACCAAATTCCTGATAACTAAAACTGTAAGAAAGAATGACAGGGAGATGGAGGCTAATCTAATATAATGAGGTATATAAAGAAAAATCACATGTCTGCCATAATAAACTATTACAGTATGAAAGTGAGGTTTTTCTGTGCCCAGTGGTACAATGTGGATGCTCCAGCTGAGTGCTCACTTCTGGTCAGTGGGAAAAAACAAGGTATTTCTGGAGTATAAGTAATTTCTTTTTAAATTAGATCCTTAAATTAGGACACAGCTGAGGAAACCCCACATCTAGAACGCTGTCTTGTGAGCAGGCTCCCATCCCCAGATTCCTACTGCCCATTTTTACTGAGGAATTTTCTAGCTATTATTGAATGCAAATGATGTGTCTCAAGAGCCCTATCATTTATCTACTCATTCAGAAAATCTCATTGAGCTGTATTCTTGTGTAACTGCTTAGGACCTGTACAAATGCTAATAGAGTACTCTTATGGTTGTCTGAAATTGATTCCTCTGGGATATGTAGACAAGTAGTTCCTAGGGCTTCTTCTTCCCCCATAATTACTTTTTATCGTAGGAAGTTTGTCGGGACAGACCCAGAGTTCCTACAGTGGCAACGCTTCTATAAAAGATGGATAGATGAGGACATTGAGATTGGGGAGCCTGAAGTTGTTGATCCTGCAAAGTTACAGAGAATTTATGAGAATTCATTCTCATTTACTCCTTATATTGATATGACCCCAGTTTGATGTGTTAATGTAATGTCGTAAGATGTCATCATGTCTACCCATATACTTTCCCCTTAGTCATCCCCCATCCAGGTTCTTCTTCCCACAAACCCCTAGGGCCTTTTCCCACCAAGCTTCCCCTGATTGGCCCCAGTTTACTGCATTGCAGTAGTTTCCCCACATATGGTTATTGCTCAGCCTCCATCTCCCATTGGCCCTTGCTATGATCCCTCATTTGCATTCTTGTTGACCAATAGGAGGTGTCCCCCCTCCCACTTTTCTGGAACATTCAACCCTAACCCTATGTAAGTCCCATATTCCTCAATAAATTTGGCTTTCTTCATGGACTCCTGTTCGTGTCATATCTTCTCTTCGGGGATCGGTGCCACGGCGGGAGCGAAGAGAGCCTTCCTTGCTTCAAGGGGCAGGAAACCTAAAAGAGCTTTATCACTTGGTTAGCTGCAGTTCTCGTCCCTTGGAGCGTAGGTCCTTGCTTCGAGGATTTCGAAGCGGCTTTAACATCCACCGATAGAAGTTGATGGAATTGCAGTCACAAACTTCAGCTTTGGCATTGTGTCTATTTTATATGCTCGTGAGTTACAAGAGCAAGGCTTGGCAATTGGTGGCAACCCTCAGCTTTCGGCCAGTGCCACAGCAGGCTCTCTGCATCAGGGAAGCTGTGTTGTGAACATGCCCCAAGCCAGTACAGACTTTCAGAGGACACAAGAACAGATCTTGCAGATCTATTTGATATTATTCCCTTTCATTTCTGTAAATATCAAAAAAGAAAAAGAAAAAAAGTTGATTTTACAAGTTCTTTTTTGTTTCAAGGGAGGTAACTGCAACATAAATTAAAGTAAAAGCATATAAAACAAGTTTTAGGAATTCTTATTTTGAGTTCTTGAAGATTTCACTGATACTGCAAAAGGAAATATTTTTTCCTGATCACACAGATGATGCTTTTCACAGATTGTAATTTATTTTACTGAAGTGGCTAAAAGTTTTCTCGATTTTGCCCACCAGGAAATGTATTCATCTCATTTTTAGCACTTAATTCCTGAGTGCTCAGAATTAGTTACATCAGAGGAAATCTTGGAAAAGTTCCCTTTAACTACAGCAGGTCCAAGATTTCACCATGGGCTAGATTTTCAGAACAGCTGCTGGCTCCTGACTCTGGGAGAGTTTAATGGAAGCCTCAAGTGCTCAGAGAAGCAAAAAATCTGGGTCTGGATATAGGAATCTCAGGCTGAGTAAAAGCAGAAGCATCTCAGTTCAAACTCTGCTTTCATAAATTTGCCTGCATGTATAGGAATTTATGGCTTTCAATGGCCTACCCATGATCTACCTAAAGCCTAACCTCTCATGATTAAAGCTAAGGTAAAAAGCCAAAAGTGACTTTTTTAATCAATACAGCTCTTCCCATAATTTGAGTGCTTTGGATTGCTCAATGCAACCTTGCCTCATGCAGACAAGACAAAAAGGGAAGGAGGGAGAGCATTTTGACAGAGATCAATAATGTAGTTTAGACAAGGCATTACAGGAGTGTCTGTCTGCTTTGGTACCTCCCTCTAGTTTACCATGGGGATAATGGGCCTTGACATCTTGCCAGCTCTGCCATCCCAGAGAAGATGTCATTGCTAGTTCAACTCTAAGTGTCTCTTGCTAATCCTTAGGAAATTCTTTCTGTCTGGCATTTCTATCATGAAAAGGATATCCAAGCTCCCTTACAATGCACAAAACAAGTGTTTTTACCTGCACAGCTCTTTGTGATCTCCCTGGAAATAACTCCTGCATTTTTCACCTATGCATGGCACAATCAAGTAGGAGGCTTTCTACTTGGAAGTGAATTCATACCAAAACTCCAAGGAGAGTATACAAAGATCACAAGCTCAAGAAACTGAGCAGAGTAGGATATGTGTAACAAAACATCACCTCTCAAGGAGAGATGACTGATGTAAAATTTAAAAAACAGCCAAAACTGTTTTATGAAGAGAAATTCTATTTATTCTGAGTGTGATCCACATTTTTGTTTTACTGACTCCAAATATGTGGTTTTATTTGATTTTCACATCCCTTGACTGTTACATATTAAGTAACAGTATTCTGAGGCAGCTACTTCCTGCCAAATGGAAACCCACTGAATAAATACTAGATGAAACAAAATGGTGTATTTTCTGCATTTTCTCCTGAAAATGATTTTCATTGAGCTTGACAGCAAAATATTGTTGATAAAATTAACAAGAGAGGAAGAAAAAATTAAGTGATGAGGTAAAGAACTGAGTGAGAATTTTTCAGGTGAGGTTTGCAGACAGCAAATTAGGCAGGAAAATGGAAAATCAGGAAAAATTCATTCACAGCATATGCAGGAGGCAAATGCTCTTGCAGCAGTACTTTAAAGGTGATGGGAAGGAAGAGAATAAGGCAAATCCTACACAAACAGAAAAAGCAAATGAAGAAAAACAGGATCAGGTTTGGACAGCTAGGTCCAGATGCCCATTAGCCTGGAAGATACCATGTTATCAGTAATATGTGACTGTGAAACCCTTATTTTCACCAATACCCTTCACCCCTCCTGTCTTGTGACCACTTCCAACATCTCACTGTAATAATCCCCAGAACCTCTTTGCCCTTTGCAGTGTCATTTCATCTGTTCCTGGTAATCCTGGAGACCCTGGGAGCTGTAGATGCCCTCCCCAGGCCTGCTGCAGCACCAGCAAGACCCCAACACATACCTGCAGCTGCAGGTCCCCCATCAGCCTCCTTCTCCCATGCTCTGCCCCCTCCTCAGAACACCCTGGGTCAGGTGATGTGCTGCTCTGTTCAATCATGTTTTTTCCATATTGATCCACTTTTCTTTCAAGCCCCCAAGAAAATTGTGAAGAGAAAAAAATTCTGCTTTTACAGTTTTCCTAAAAATCTTTTCCTTTCCTCTGTCCCCTGCAATGTCAGACTTTTGCTAAGTGACTAGATGTTCTTCTGAAGATGGCTTTATGCCTCCTCAGTTTATGCATAACTTTGTCAAAACTAGTGTGTGCTTCCTTCCAAAAGCTCCTTGTTCTATTCTAGTTTATTCACCTCCTCCTTCATAGCATTGCAACTGCAGTCAGTTATTTGGGGCAGGGATGTTATGTTTCCATTTCTGTTATAGAAAGCCTACAAAGTTCTCCAAGACTACAAAATAACAATTATCCCAGCATTTTTTGTTGGGGTGATATTAGGGGTCTCCAGAGAGGATGGGCACTGCAACTCCTGCAAGCCCTGCTTCTGAATATTGTCATTCCACAAAGAATTCCTTCAAATGAGAATTTTTGTGGCTGGATGCCAGAAAATTATGCAATGTCTTTAAAATGTGAGTCACGGAATGGATTAGTACTTTGTTTGTCAGCTGAAAATCTGGGCTACTTTCATGTACTGGGATAAAGGTGGTTCAAAGAAATTGTGAAGCTACCCAAACATTCTGTTACCATTTGTCTGTTAGGAGCTAATGCTGAAATAGCTGCAGCACTGCTGTTGCTGTTCCACCACAGTGTAGGCAAAGGATCTGTTCCAGAGACACAAAAGTGGGACACAGGATGCTGCAGCCTACTTAAACCAAGGAAGTTGTGCAATTAGTTTAATTCAAAGAGATAATTGACCCAACTCATGACTATTCCTAGGATAAAAAGACAACGAAAAATGGTTTGGTGCTAACTCTGTCTTAGTCATTTCAGGCTTTCTGGTTATCTTCTTTATATATTTAATTAAGTACATTTGAAGGACAAATCTAGAAGCTAATGAGCTTTTACAACTCCCATTGAAATTAAAAGCAGCTGCACATGTTCCTGAGGTTTTGAAAGAAGTATATTCAACCCATAAAAAATACATTAGTTGACCATTAAAGCTCTAAAACATGACAATAAAAGCAAATACGTTTATAATTAGTGCTGCCCGTTATTCATTACACACAGACTGGCGTCTCCTTCACTGTTCAATCAACGCTTTGCTCATACTTTGTGCTTTCTTAATTTTGCCTACATGTTTGCATTCAGAGTTCTTCTACATGAAAAGTGCTATAAATAAGCAAGCTGCTATTACTGCTGACTGCAGCCTGTGACATCCTCCCAGAGCTTCTTGTTTTCCTGGGTGTCAGACTGATTTGAAAGGAACAGGTTACATGAGTGATGAGGGTTTGTCCTCATCTGGGCAAGTTGCTCTGGAATAAGTACAGGGATTTGAGACAAAGATTTCATCCTATTTATTTAGGAACTCACAAATGTAAAACTATTTCATGTCAAAGGCACAGAGTTATGATGGTGCCAGATGATAGGACAAAGCCTGGTAGTACATGACTGATTGTTTTGGGAGACAAGGCTTTATTTATATCAAAAGGTAGATTATAAAACATGTGGACAGATTGCACTTGAATACATACTCCATTTCATAAGACTTGAATTCCAGTAAAATGTGCCATATTAAGGGAATTAAAAGTTGATGACTATATTGATAGGGGAACAGGAATTACATAAATAGGTTATTTCAGTGGGCAAAAAGATTCATCATCTTGCAAACATAGACAAAGCATGGAAAATAAGTGTTGGCAATATAAGTATTTTCATATAAATAGTGGTAAAATAATGCTGCAATGTAGCAATTGCACAAATTAATATGTCTCTGCAGACCTTGAATAGACTGATAGGATAAACTTGTTTGAACAAGCATATGTTTTAACACATTCATAAACACTGAGTGGAATCTGAGGCATGCTTATAGGATGTAGAATGAAATCTTGGAAAGCATGCACACTATAAATATTGTAGAGGTCCCAACATGTAATCAGCTAAATATGTGTTTCCTTGTATCAGCAAATAGGAAAGTCTATTACTGTAGTTAGAAAAGAGAGTATTATTATTGTTCAAGATCAAGAAAATTTCCAGCTCCTGTGTCTGCACATCAAAGAGACATTGGCAGATGGGATAGAGCTCAAGGAAATATTCAAGATGCAGAAAATGTATTTTCTTGTCTCTCCCAGTGTAAGTGAAAAGTTCCAGTTTCATTTGTTATGAACCGATTAAGTGTCAGTAAGGAACTGGAAACTGAAGGAAATCATCACTCTTTAGGATTCCCTGTTTTCCTATCATAGGCATTAAATCCTGTGCTTCCTGTGATGAACAATGGTGCAGGAGCACAACTAATAGAGCAAATCATTCAGAAATGGTTTCATTTCTTTTTTTTTTTGGTCATTATCTAGTCAGCATTTCAGTCAGCCACCACTGAGCTGACACTGAGCTGCACAAGTTCTCACCTACTTGAATAAAGAAGGCATCAAACCTGCCACAGCTGGGCAGTTCCCAGTCAAAAGCATTGTGAGAACAGTGCAGAAAAATGAAGACATGAAGGCACATTCACAACAGTATCCTTCTTTTCTTCCATCCCTGCATTGAAATCTTTCAACAGAGACAAAGGGGTGGGAGATAGAAACAGAGGGGAGACCATGGAGTCACGGACAAAGGTGCTAGGGAGGAAAAAAGGGAGGAAGAACAGTGAAATGAAATCATGAGGAATGTAAAAGGGCAGGAATAAGGGTAAAGGAAATAAGAAACAGGCTTAACCAAAAAATATCAGTAACAATACCACCTCATATTGCAGCAGAATTGCACTATTACACTGATGTTAGCATAGGAAGAAGGGACACTTTTGTTAAGCAGTTAGAAATGTGTAACTTCGAGGGAGTCCATCACACTTTCCTGTCTCCCACCCCGTCAGTTCTAATAGGGGTCAGAAAGCAATGAGGGGCTGAGTATTGCAGCAAGAGAGCGGATGTTCTTGGCTACCCTCATGCTTCCTCTCCTCTCTTGGTCTCAATTTATTCTTGTATTTCCTCTGCAAGCCTGAGACCTCGACTTGGTGTCTCTTACAGCATTACATAAGTCACCCATCTGGAAGCAGCGTGTTGTGCAGGCAAAAAAGGGATGCTGCTGCTTTGCAATTTAGATACAGAAAAAAAGCGCAACACAGACACTGTGGCTGTGAAATATTGGCTGGTTGGATTATTTTTTACATATGCTTTGCCCTCCATTTACTGAAGAACTGAGGAATATTTATATTCTTATCTACCCTTACACCTTTACAGTTACTCTCTAGGAGGGCCTTTAGCTCTGTCTTTCAGGGAGTTAGACCTTTGGGGCTAATTTTTTTTTCTTTTCTCCTTTCAGAGTAATGAGGTTCTATTTGCAATATAAACCAACAGGTTTACTGTATCTATATGCATAGCAGTACAAGTAAGACATGGCTGAGAACACATTTTCTGCTTTTGTTTATTGTGTTTGTTCTGTTTGTTTCTTCCTGTCCTAAAATATGATGCTGTAAAATCTTTTCCTTAAAGTGGGAGATGGGTTAAATTCTGTCCCCTTTCACCACAATCATGAGCAGGACAGCAATTTCCTTAGCTCGTATTCCTTCATCTTCTGGCTTCCAAGTTTCCTTCTGCCCCAAGTCAAGCCCTGCATGGACACAATAATTTGTCCCTTCAGGTGACTCCCAGATTGGGATTGTTAAGGGAATAAAGCAATTATCCAACAACAAATATAGTATCTCTTTTGTTGTCAACCCTTCTGTTTATTTCAAATACAAAGCACTTGAGGTGTCCGCAGTGGCACAAAGGAAATCTTCTGAAAGAAAGTGCTACTGTTTCCCCAACTCCAGCAGTCAACAGCCTCAAAGGAATGTTAAGCAAAGGCAGAGGCAATGGTTGGGAGAGAGAAGCCAGTGCTGGGGGAGAGAATTGAAGAGATTCTCACCACCTACATGGAGAGGCTACCTGTGTTCCTCATCCACATACCTCAGGTTCAGTTTCTCAGATTTGTGTCATATACTCCTGGAGATAGCATTAGTGTCTCAGGTTGCTGAGGACTCTGCCATTGCTTTTATCTGAGTGTCTACACAATGAGATTTGCATTTTTGGCTTTAAAATTAAATAACAGTATAATATTTGGCATAGAGCTTGGAGAAACTTATCCAAACAATGGCTACACAATACAGCTCCCTCTTAGTGAGTGGCTACAATTCCAGGAGATCTTAAAATCTCAATAAGCTGTTAATTCAGTTGGCAGTCTTCTGGTTTTTTAGTGTGTTTCAAAAGTTGATTTATATTAAAAAAGGATCTGTCTCATTGGCATAACGCTTTTGTGGTCACAAGATAGTAGTCAAGGTAAGACACTGACACTATCAAGATTAAAAAAATACACAAACATTGACAGGAAATTCAGTATGGATAACAACACATTAATGAATAACAGAAATGGCTCTTGAGGGATCACTTATCAACTCAAAGAAAAATCAAAATATTTGGAATACAGAATATTTCTTTCACACTTGTACAAGTTCCATCAAGACTGCTGAATTTATCTTGAGCTCTGCTGGTAACTGATCAGATGATCAGGGTACCACAGTATTATTTCTCATTGTATTGGTAGGCTCTTATAAACTAAATTCTCAAAGTCTGGCAGCTGATTTCAAGACAATTCTCCTGGAGACTTCACTTCAAGAGCTCAGTCCTCTGTTGCATGCAGCTGAAGCAAAGTGGTGACCCTTCTCTGTTCATTTTTCAAAAGCCTGTTTGAGAAATGTTTGATTGGACAAAATAGCTTCAGTGTATTCTAGGAAAAAACATCTTTTTCTTTTTCTTTTTCTTTTTTTTTTTCTTCTTTACTAGAGAAGCAAAACTGTGCAATAGTTTACATTCAGTTGTGTGCAAGCTCCATGGATAATTCTGAGACAGGACCATGGAAAATGCTAACACATTATATCAGACACTTTGATCAATGGCTTTTTTTCACTAGTCTGATGAAAATTTTCATTTATAACTTACAAACATGTTACTAAGGCTCATTTTATTTCATAACTGGGGGTAATTTCTTTTCAGCTCCAGTTCTCCAAAATTCAAATACCAAAACCAGGGAGTAAACTGAGTACAGGCAGCGGTGTTCTTATCTGAAAATAAGTGCTCACCAAGAGCATCTCCAGAGTGGGTGATGGTTCTTTGCTTGATTAGATAGTGGGGCTTCCATCAGTATGTGATTTCTACCTACATTGCAGACTACAGACTGAGGAAGATCTGTGCCTCTACTCACATCCCTTCCATCCAAACTGTTTTCTTTTTCTGTGCAGTAGTCTTCCTTCCTATGACTGTCTGGTTTATACTTCTCTTCCTCCTTTGTAAATTCAAATTTTACCATGGGAGTTCCTGTGTTTGACACTAAATATTAGCTGATAAATACTATCCTGCTGTTGATTAATTCAATATTCTTCAGTATTGATTTCTTCTTTATTTTCACTCCAGCATACACAAAGCCAATTATTTTGCACCAAACCTACATCAGCCTAAAGATTACATGGTGATACTTATTTTTCTGTATTGGCTGGCAGCTGCTTTCCATGGACCTTAACAGCCAAATACAGAAAGTAGACCATGCAGTCTGACCATCAGTCAGTGTAGGAAGCAACAGTAACTTTGATTCAGCTGCACTGAAAACTGACAGGCTATTCTGTAGATTCAAAAATATTCATATTCTCTCTATTAAAATTCTGATTTCAGTTCTTACTGCGCATAACAGATGCGGCACAACCACACTGTGTTTTTGCCAGATAGATTCTGTATATGATCTTCATTAATACTAAAGCCTCTATCAAGCTTCTGTATTAAATGAAGAAGCACCAGAGAGAGAAAAAATGTAAAAAATGCCCAAAAAAATCCTCAAGCATACCATAAAACAGTCTGTTTATCATTGTGAATCTACCTTGTTGACCTTTCTCCTTTCAGGCATTGCTTCTTTCAAGCTGTTCAAAACACAAAAGCAATGCAAGCCACTCTCCTGAGACTGAATGTCTGCCATGAATGAAAAGATGCAGTGAAGGAAAAGGTACAGGAATACATGCATATATGATGTGACTGCTGCTGTCTCAAGGGACATGGGCAGAGGTGAAGTGAAAGAGGAGGAAGAAGAATTTAAAAGAATATTAAAAAGTAAAAAAGCGCACCAGGAATACAAATGCTTCACTGGAATATACAAGCCATACAATAAGAAATCCATAGCCCAAAGGATTGGTCAGATTTATAAGTGTACTCTTTATAAATCATACATCTCTCACATGCTCTCTCAAATGAGGAAATTTTAACTGCAATCAGAGATACACTATGACAGGTCTCTGATTTCTTGCTTGTGTATATTTTATTGAGCAATTTAAGAGCTTACAAGAACATGCTTCCCCATAAACAAGTTCCTAAACTAATGAACTCTCTCTTCACTTGATTAATGATTTGGTTGGAAGTGGTAAGAATACAACAAACAGAAGTGAAATTATGAGAAGCAAGTCACTGTCTTCTTGAGACAGAGATGTCTAGTGACAAATATGTTCTGAGCCTGAGAAACCCACATAACAGGATAGTCAGAGAGCATCTTTCAAAGCCTGTTGCCAAATGTAGGCAATGATAGCATGAGATGACTCTTTCCAGAAGATGAAACATACTTTTCAAGTGGTTCACTTGAGCAGGGAAGCTGTAATGTACCTTGAGCAATGTTCATAGTTTCTAAAGCAAAGTATATTTAAATGCATGACCTCAGTGAATACAGAGCGAAGGAGGCTGGAAGCCATGCAAGCTTCTACTATAATGGCATTTTCAATCAAAACGACCTTTGGCTCTTTTAGAGTAGCTACATTTTTCTTTAGTGACTGATAGTATCTAACTGCAAAGACTTGAGCCATGTCCAGGAACCTTTCCTAATAATCCCCAGCGTACTAAGGAATTTCAGTACTACAACAAGCATTTTGAAGGATAGTTTTTTTCTGTTTCAATGTACAGTTTCTGCCACTGTCAGCTTTTTTTACATTTTTATAAACTGACACAGATATAAGTTTTGTCTTAAATTAAGCCAAAAAAATTTTAGTCATTTTCTGAGCTGTTTTCCGTTGACTGAGATAATTTCTCACAGAGACCTTCTATAATCACTATCCTCCCAAATACTGATGTCACAGTTTAACAACATGTTTATAGCAAACATTACTTCGGCCCTTTTAAAGTAGTGAATTTGTCAGTGACCTCCTCCATAATCTTTCAAGCCAGAAGAATAAAGACATTAAAACTACAGTAAGAGGACTCCGGGGTTTAAATTTACAGCCCCTGCAGTCACTCAAACTCAGTCATCATCACTGAGCAAAGAGCAGAGATTAAGTCCCTCTGCAAACTGGCTACCAGACTCCTGTGCAAAGTCACTGGCCTCACTTAAGTGTCTTCTGCACTCTATTTCATGTTATCAAACATTAAAGAAAATATTGAAAGAAGGAGGAAGGAGCAATACCTTGGTTCATGTCAGGAATCAGCCCACTTCCCAATGCCAGAGCCTGAGTAGAGCTTCTCCTGGGAGACAGGCTTCACTCCACATGCAGCACAGAACACTAGTTAAACTTACTGAATGAAGATCCCTGGACCCCAGAGTCAGAAAGCAGATTTCAGTAATATAAAGCCTGCACTAAATGTTATAAAAAGACCCTTCAGAAAAACTGTCACTCTTCTGCACCTGCCTCCTGAAAGGGATGTGTGAGCAAAGAGCCCCAGCAGGATGGAAAGCTTTACTCCAGGCCGCAGAGATGCAGATGCCCCACAGGATAGCTGAGCATCACAACTCCCAGCAGCACCTCTGGGACCTCAGAAGGGAGTAAGAGGGTCCAGGCAGCACAGGGAGAGGCTGTGGGCCAGCA
>JAWWLZ010000001.1:105117779-105128807 GCA_035041345.1 Poliocrania exsul | reverse complement strand
CTATTATGTGATAGTTTGCATCTTCAGATGCCTGAATTTTCTTGAAAGTCTACCCCTATTTGACTGTCATATGCACACGGTTAAGGTGAGGCATTATCCCGTTTTCTAGATCTGGAATTGGAAGTGAACAGAGGTTGATTTGTTTACTCAAGGAGGTACAGAGAAATAGTCCCACTGCGTTATAGCAAGGAGCCACTTAACCCAGGAGACTGTCCCAAAGAGTGTCAGCAATGGAGGCTTAGGCTGTAAGTAATGTGTCTTAAGCTGTATTTACCTTCTTTTGCTTTCACAGCTCCTACCAGCTATTAAAATAGCAACTTTTTGACACAGGGTTGCCTCCAGCTGACCATGTTCAACAGCCATCAACAGTGAGCTGTTGGCCAAGAATGGATGAAATATAAATTTTAACCTCCTGTCTCATAGGCTGGATCCTTCTAAAGGCTGTTTAAAGCCTGGAACCAAGTTCACCTTAAGACTGAAATCTCCAGAAGGTAAAAGCACAAAACAATTGTTCCCTGAGAATTTGGAAACACAGCTCAGCATGGCTTCAGGAACACGAGGTTTTCACATGGACTCTCTCATAGATTTTAATTTTCCTTCTGAAACCTGGCTCTACCAAGGTGAACAGAATCATTCCAAAACCTCACAGAGCCAGCTGTGCTGCTAAGTTTGATACCTGTGAGACTGAGCAATGTGAATCACTTATCACATTCACCACCTTCCATAAGAGGAACCACGGAGAGCTTTCAAGAGCACTTCAAGGTTTGCTTTGCTGCAGTGCCTGTTGCAGAGGACTGCATTTTCCATTGTAAGTACTGCTTTAGAGTGAATCCCAACAAGGTAGAAATTTCTTAAGGTGCTGTGGTATTACCATTTTAATAAATATTTTCCTTGTTTCCCTAGTACTCTATACAATCAAAGCAAGGAAGGAGTTGCTGCAAGCAATGTAAACTAACAATAAAAACTGAAAGAATCAACGAATTTACCTGCCAGGCACCACTCACTCATCAGGTTGCCTTTCATTTACCTTTAACACGCACTGATGATTAACAGTACTTTACTTGCCCACTAAAAAGAAAAAGCACAATTCTGAGAAATTAGCTGTATTACATCTTGCAGGACATTTGTGGCAGAGGGAAGAGGAGGTTTTCAAATCTTTCCAAGAAAACCAATGCCTTCACTTAAAAAAAAAGTCCGAAAAGCACAGGGTGAGAAACAGGGTAAGTGGGAATGACTGCAGCAGCACAGCTCCTTGGAAGCTGGACAAGGTGACAGGAGCATCTCTGGTTTAGCAAGTCAATGCTGCAAAGTGCTAAGCATCTTCATTCCTGCTGGAGTTAATGGACACCCAAATTCCTGAAGGAGTAGAAATATTTCTGAACTAAAAATCCTTTTAATCAGCTCTTTCTTTTTGCTGAAGCAAAAAATCAGTGAGTTCAAAATCAGTGAAAAGCTGATCCAACAGCTTATGCAAGTGAGTTTCTTGCCAAAAGGAGGAGTGCTGGAACAAATTAATAACTTAAGGAAACATGGTGGTAATATCTAAAATGTTTTATTGATGTGTCTGAGCCCATTAAAATAGCATATTTTTTACTAGACTAGAGAACTGAAACATGTATTTATATCTCAAAACAAAAAGCAAAACCTAAATGTCATTTTGGCAATTATTAAATAGTTACATTTATTTTAGAAGAGAAAATAAAATTTAGAAGTTATGCTTATATAATATGATGCAGTATCACGTAAAGATGCCCTTAACACTGAATTATGGAGAAGGGCATTGCCAAGTGAGCAAGGAGACATTCAATGCAAATAAAACCTGCTGCTGCTTAGGAAGGGTAGTGAACCAAAGCAGGGTCATACGGTAATGGCCAGATCCCTTTAGAATCAAAATTATCTTGTAGAGCCAAACCTAATATTGCCAAATTTTCTGCATGGCAATGCACTTTGTAATCCTGAAGGAGGCTACATTCACCTGGACACTTTGTCTAAACCTCCTTCTGGTTTGCAGAGGTTTGCAAGCAGTCTTCTAGACATTGTGTTTGGTTTTCCCTCATTGCTGATATATTCCACTGTATACATGATTGAGAGCTGGGGGGGGGGGAACAAGTTTGTAATATGCAACTGATGCTTGCTCAAGCTAAAAAACCGGGGTATTTACAAAACAAGAAAATAGAAAAGTATAAAGTGAATGTATTTAGGTTCTTGTGATAATCTGCGCCACTCAAAAATTCCATGTCTGCAATCCCTATGGGAGTACTGGCCAGTAAACTCATTTAAATCCAAAACTTCATTTGTCTATGCACTCCTTTACCTTGACAGATGTCCTTTCACCTCCATCTTCAATGTTAATTCTTAGGGGCTGCTGGCACAAACCTAAAAATAGAGAGTAAGTGAACTAGCTCCTTCATAACAACATAAACATCTTGGACAATACCACAGGAGGGGATTGCTTTGAGTGATTTCTTTGCAGCTCTCCTTGGTAACGAAGCTCCCTGGCCAGGGCCATCATCCCTTTGGGAGCCTGAGCAGGATGCTGAGTGCCAATCACACTGTGTTGAGGTCTGCTTAGAAGATGCTTAGGAGTAAAAGAAGAGTTTGACAGAGAAAAGACTGTTGAAACGAAGCTGCTTTATACAAGGGAAAATATGAACAGTAGGAACAGATGGATGAACCAAGGGAGAAAAATTAAAAGGTAAATTTGACACACATGTGCATTCTTTTTTAATACAATTTTTATATTATTTCTGTGAAACACAGCCATCATTTTTCAATGTACACCATAAATGGTCTTTGCACAGAGATTTGCCCTTTCTTACTCTTTCTCCAGTAAGGTGTTGCCTCTGTTACCTTCCTCCTGAGAGCCTAACAAACAAAAAGACTGTTGTCTACAATCTCATCTCTCTATTATGCCTCCACTTGCCTCAGCCCCAAAAACTGAAAACCCTGATTAGAGGCTGGAGGAGGAGCAAAAATCATGGTAAGACTCAAGGCGAATTCTCCTAATGAGACCAATGTATTTCCCTCCTGCTGCTTCTAAGGTCTTCTGAAAGCCACCATGCAAATGTAGAAAACCTCACCAATCACCTCCCTGTGCAGCAGCCCCACCTCCTTGCCCCAGGCATAACCGCAGGCAAATAACTACTGTCTAGCCACAAATTTTTGCTAGCATCCAACTTCAAGATATTTGAAAAGTAGAGAAAAGTGATTTAGATAGATTTATTTTCCTCAATAAATTTTAAAAAAACCCAAACATTTAACTAGATGTACAATACATACCTTATTCAGTCTGACCTAAACCCACATTATTCATTGCCTCTAAAGCATAAGGTTTATATTACCTTTTGGAAGTGCTATAGAAATACTGCTCAGGCACATTTTCAGCATCTTCCTTTTCTCACTTTTCACAGTTAACTTCATTCATTAATGGCAAAACTGGTCCCCTTTGGAGATGGCAGCTAATGTAATTGCTGCAAACATAAAAACAGTGCTGGAAAGAATGGCCCAAAGTCCCAATAACTCTGAAAGTCACAGACTTGACAAGAAGGTAACCAGGTCATAATTTTAGAAGTAAAGTTAAAAAAAATGTGAGTTTTCATTAATTCTGGAAAACCAATACAGCGCACCTACAGCTGAGGACACAGTACAGGATAGGGAGCAACCCCCCAAGTCATATTTCCTTTTGTGAACTTACCTTCTGTTTGTAGCAGCGTGCAGGCTTCTACAGGTTACTTGAATGTTTTCTTCTTGTATATTCCTATTTCCACAAGATCCTTTCAGCAGAGACAGTTTCACTATGAGCAAAAGCGGACTGCTCCTGTTTCTATCAGGCAAGCCAAGTGGAGAAAACAAAACATTAATTTATGACTTAGAAGATAGATTTCTAAGACAGAACTTTGTAAAACCCTACACATTTTTTATTTATTTTTTCATTACATTTATGAGCAGATAGGAAAATAAAATTAGAAAGAGGAGATTCCTCACAGTGGCAGCATTCTGTCCTCAATCCTCAGGCTTCAGTTACAGATCCTCTTCTGCCAGTAGCAGTCCCAGATAAAGTTGCCCATATTCCCAGCACCCTCATGTTGGTGGGTGTAAGGGATAGAGCTCTCTGGTGGGGAAGAAGGGTAGAGATGAGCAACACCACCCTTACTCAGCTGAGCATCAACAGAGCTGCATGCCTGGCAGCAACCTTGGCCAGCAGGGATCAGTCTAGTCCAGAGATCCCATGTCTTCTTTGGTTCAGGATGGTATCCAACAGCAGGTGACTTCCTGTGCTCCTCTGCCATTCTAGATGGAGGAGAAGCACTAGTTTTAGTTACCTGATGAAAACATGCCTGACTGCTTCCAGGATTTGGAGACACCTACAGTGTCCTGCACATGGGTGTTGCACACTATTGCTGGCAGGAGCCTGGGAATGAGCATGTGGGGTGACTGCCAAGTGCCCTAGGCCTGGGACAACCACACCAGATTGGGGTTGCTCCCTTGCAAATAGCCTGGGATCTTCTTGTCTTACACTTGTAAGGTTTCCCAGGGGCCAGGGGAGGAGAGGACTAATCAGAAATATTGTCTGTTGTGCTTTAACAAGGCAAAGAGTCTCTCCACCTCCTCTGCTGAATAACTCCCATAACAAAAGGAAGAGCATGCTCTCTCTCCCACAACTCCTCTAATAGCCTCACAGAGCAAATGATTTGTGTGTCTCCAAGTGCTTCGGATAGCCCTTCTGGCTTTTTTATGGACCTCTGCACATCACAGTTATCAATCAATGCTGACAAAGAGGCAAGGTTATGAAAGTATGTATGCTTTGGAAACTGGATCTGAGTATTGGTTTTGTTTGTAAAACTGCTCTGATTGTGGGAACAGTGACAGGTTCTAAGAGGGCAATTTAATTTTTTTTAAGTCAGATGAAACGGCTGGTGCTTTTAGTTAATTGCCAACTCTATTTTCTGGTACAAAACACAAAACAAATTCTATTCTAGTCCCATAATGAGCCAATTCCAATTAGGGTAATTACCATGGGATAATTGTAGACTACCTATCGTTAATTAGGGCTCCACTGTGTGTTTACAACACTCAGGGAGCGTAAATATTTAATGACAACCGCAGCTTCATACATTGTTACTACTTAATTTAATATATTACATCATTGTTATTGGGAGGTTGGGAGAGAAAAGAGGCAAAACCTTGAAACATGATCAGGATGCAATGGGCTCTTTCCCCAGTAGTAAATCATCCTGCCTGATAATGTCATTATGCTGAAAGATTCCCTTTTTTTAGGTCATCTTGTGTTCACTCAGCAGGAAAAACAAGTGTACCATCACCAGCATTGGCACTCTGAGCTTAATGGCACACAGAAAAGCAAAGGGACATGAGAGATGATGGTGGATTCAGTCCTCCCCATACAGCCCCATCTTTCTAGGGCACCACACTGGTGGGACAGTGGGCACCTGCATCCTCACTGCTGGAAAACACTTCATGAAACACAAGTAAACTTATCAGGATGAAACTGAGAAAGAATAATAAATATCTTCAAGTTTTACTTGGTATGAAATGTTGGCTGGTCTCCTTGGAAATGTGGCTGTTTTTCATTTACTCTTTATTTCATTGAAAATGTGACATCACATGCAAGAAGAGACAGTGAAAGTGAGCATTTGGCATCTGGAGAAATGCACAGGAAATTCCACCTGCAATTAGAGTTAAGATTGAGAATATAAAACTCACAGAAACCCTTCAGTTTCCTAAATGGTCCCTCAAATTGTCCTACATGCAGAAATAAGGTTTTAATAGAACAATGAAAATTCCCCAAAGCATGTCCATGTGTGCCAGTTGTATAGTATAACCTAAGATATAAAAGGCTTCCCTTAAACATAGAGAAGTTCAGAATCCCCTTCCCAGACAGCAGGATAAAAATTTAAAAATCCTTTCCTTCCTCTTCACTGTAGAAGAAAATATTCATGTACAATATAGTTTTGTAGTGAGAATTCATTGTAGTTTCCAGCTATATCAGTACTTTCTGAAAATTTAAACTCATTCACCTGTAAAGAAAGAGTTTAGTCACAGTTTTAGTTTATAAGTTTCCTCACAAAGCAGCCCTAACACAGCAGCTGAGTTCATAACTCTTGTTGCCAGGCTCCTTCAAGATAAATTCCCGTTCAAGAAACAACCATGACAACCGGTGATTTTTTCCTCCACTTAAATTCTGGGTTTAGAGTAATACTACAACTGATACAGAAACATCCAGCTCAAATACCTCGAGTGCTCTTCAGAAGGGAAAACTAGGTTTGCATTACAACTAATGAAAGCTTCCTTGTATGACATGCCAGTACTAGTGGGCATTTTTGCTGCTGATCATCTTCCATTGATTTCCAGCCAGTACAATAAATCAGACACATATTTTTATGAAATCTCTGAGTATAACTCAGCAGTTAGATGAAATTACAAGAATTATAAACATCCATGGGAATTGTACTGTTCTGTTTTATTCACACGCTGCACCTGATCACTAGACTGTACAAACTGGGGAACTAAATGTGCTTCATCCACCCCATTTTCTGCAGAAGCAGGAAATGGGTGGGAGCACTGTCAGCAATTTGTATCTCCTCTGGAGATGGTTGCAGTATTTTTCTTCACCCATAAGTATGTCAGTGGTTCCAGGTCTCCTATTTAGATGTAGCCTCTGGGTCTATCCCAAACATGAATCACTGTTGGTGAAAAAAGCCCATGTGCATTCCCTGGCTTGTTACCACCCTCTTATCCCTCATGACGAATTATTTCAGACTTATTTCACAATCCTGAAGTATAGTATAATCATGCTTACAGTGTCAGTGGTTGTGAAGAAATCTTCAAGCACACAGAATATTTTAAAGTCATACTACAGAAAGCCTGACAATTTATATGTATACTTTTTGTTACATTCTATTTACTGATGCTAATGAACTTTCAAATGGTTTTGGAATTTGGTTATTTTCAAAAAATCCCCCATATCAAATATTTTAGATGCTTTCTAGCCAGCTGTCAAAAACTGTTGTCCACATTTGGAAACTTCATCAACCGAGTTAGGACTGTCTTCAAGGAAATTTAAGAAGCACCTAAGATTGAAACTCTGGGACAGCATTAAAAAATCTTAAATCATGGACTATACTGTGTTTTTAAATTACTATATGTATTCAGTATTCAAACCATGACAGAGTATCCACTGTGCAAATAGCAATATTCTTCTTGTTTTAATTTAATTTTAAATAAATAAATAAACAAACAAACAAAATAAATAGCTAAATAAATAAATAAATAAGTACATACGTACATAAATAAATACATACATACACACATACATACATAAAATGTGAAATAAGTCTGAAATAAAATGTTGTTGCCAGATTTCTGTAGCTCTTAATCCACAGATCATGCAGGTAATTACAATCTCATTTGCTTCCAGGTTTGACAGAAGGCCAGCTGAGACACTGGCATTCTCGGGTATTTGCATACAGGGAAGAGGCAAGGGCAAAGAAATAGCAGTTATTTAAGAAGCTTTACTGAAGGTGAACAGGAGAGGAGTTTAACAGGGTGTAAATGACTGTCCTTTGTGGAAAAAAACGCTGCAGAACGGGCGCGCAGCAGGAAGGCAGAGGTCGGGCAGAGGCGAGCACGGCTGAGGCATCTCAGGCACTGATTGGCAAGAGAGACGGAGCCCCTGCGAGCAGATCCCTCAGTCCCCGCTCTCCTGCCCTAAGCATCACCGGAGCCTGACAGACTACCGGGAACATGCTGGGCTTCGGCAAAGTCCGGCAGCTCAGCAAACAGCCTGTCCACTTCTTTTTGTTTCCTTGTAGGTTCATGCTGTGCACAAAATATGGATCTAAACTTCATCTCCTAAAGATATTTTATTAGATCATCATTTTTTGGCTGCAGACCTTAGCAACTGAGCGAAATGTGTTTTATTTGCAACACCAAAAATTAAGAAAAAGAACAATAAAACATTAAGCATTAAACACGTACAGCTCCATCTTGAATAAAATTAACTAAAGTTACCTGATATTCAACGTTTTTCATTTCCACTCCTCCACATTAAAACTTCAACATTAGTTGTTTGCCAAAACTAAAGCCTTATTTAAGTATGCAAGTGATAAGTGATTTATTTCAAAGTTAAAACTAACAATTCTTACAAGAAAGCTGGAAGCTCATAAAGATAAAATGCACCTGATCTAATCACATTTCCCTTTCTTGGACTCATCCTACTTTTTAATAGCTTAAATCACCTCTAAAGGAGAAAAATAATCAATGCACACACATCCCCGGAGCAAAGTAGAAATATTTTTAGATCACACTTTGTGACTAAAGCTATAACGTATTGTTTTGCTCTCCGTGAATGTGGGATCACACAGGTCTGCTTCAGCGAATTTATCAGATGTTCATTTCTGAAAGAACAGGCATAATCACAGCTAATTAAACTCCTGAAGAATATATTTCCTTTAAAAATTATTTCATGGCTGTATCAAAGATAAAGGTCAGTATGTAGTAGAGAAGTTAGTTGAAATCTTTGGAGGATGACTGTTGTATGCAGCCAGTCCTCTTAAAAAATCAGCAGGAGGTGGATAGTGGAGTAACTGCCATATGGATACACTTTTTAAGGACTTTAAAGGAAACAGGACAACAATCTCACGAAGGAAATCTTTATACAAAGAAATCCTAGACAAGAGGTTTGGAAAACAGTCAGTTGTCATTACTAAGAAGCTATCAGATCTTAAACCTAGGAAAATTCCTCTGTATAAGTGAGTCACAAATGAGCACATATTTGGGATATACAAAAGAGCAAGGATGATAAGGAGAGAAAAAGATATGAGCCTGATTCTGTTTTATTTAATCTCTATGTTCAGAGCAATACTAGAATATAAATGCAGGGGGCAATATGGCTTTAAGGTAGCTTCCACTTCTATTTAAAGTTGACTTTGAAAAGAACAGAAAATTACATATCCAGAGAAAATACAAACTCAGCAAAGTGCAAGCCCCATAATCTGTGCTCTTCTGGTCCATGTAAACCAAGCAGGCGGCTGTACCAACCCTGCAGCACTCACCACCATGCACTGATTCAATCTTTCTGAAAAACCAACCTACTCAGCCTGCAGTTCCTTTGGATGTGGACAGGAACCAGTTCTTCATGAGAAGTTTCCTTGTCATATCTGACTCCCTTTAGCACTATTTTCAGCAACCTTGACAGTTATGCTCTGGAAGCATTAAACCTCTTCCAATCTTTTCTCTTAAGGGAAGCCAAGTCTATAAAAAACAGTGGGAGAGCAGTATTGAGCATAGGAGGGCAAAGCAATTATAGATAAAATTGAAAATATGGCCTGTAGTAGACTCTGTATACAAGCTATACTGACCCATTTTAATGAAAACGGGAGATAGCTGAAGGATTACATAATCTCTGTACCTCCTACTGCCTGCATGGCTTAACTTGCCAAGCATTTTAAGCTATTGAGCTATTGTTTTCAGAAAAAAGGGTGTGGGTGAGCTTTATATTCCTTCATGCCGAGTGAAACATTCCCTTCACTCTCCCCTTCAAGTCATAATGCACTTTGGCTAAATCATCTGATGGACTCAATGCTTTTTGTCTCCCAAGGATCTTCCTATTCCTTTGTCTTTCTTAACTTTGCACATTCTCTATTGCACTTCAGAGCAGATGCCAGCCATGGACCTCTACAAACATCACTTCATTATTTCTCAATTACACAAACCATGCTTCTGAAATGGCTTGGTTAAATTTATTATATCCATGAATTTTTTAAAGGATTTTTAATTACATCCCCTGCTGTCTTAAGCACCCAGCCTTTGAACAGGGAACAAATTTACAAAATTAATTTCACAACAGGCTACAGCAATAGATGTATTTCTCAAAAGACCAAAAAGGGATGGGATGTTTTCATCTATACAGTGACAGAGCTTCGAAATAGAATTGACATCTACTTGTCAAACTCTGACCATGGTAGGCATTGCAATCATTGTTTTAAGAGAGAGGAACACCTCAAGAAAGTTTTTTTAAAAATCTTTTTAGTTCCTTGGTATTTTGGTGACTGTTCTATAAAGTCCAAAGACAGGAGAAAGTTTGTGCATGTGAACACTACTGTAACTCAAATCAAGAATTATGAGTTTTGTTGATTATTTGCCACTGATGTACTTTTCTTGGGTGTTCTCCGGGGACACCCCCTTGTTATGGGGGAGAAGCTTGCATGTCCTCATGAGGTTGAGAGCTATGCTGGCGGTGGTTTGTGCCTCCAGTAGGTCTCCCATGCCAGACAGGTCTCAGATGAAGGGACAGACAAAGTGTATCCGCAGGCAGGATGGGCTTACTAGCACTCTGGCAACCATCCTAGGAGAAGGACAACTCTAACTCCAAACGTGGGCAGATGGAGCTCGCTTAGCCCTGGAAGGCTATCCAAGAGAAGGATACTCTAACCAAACCTACGTCCTGAGGTATTCGCTGTCACCATCCAAGCTCGCTCGGCCCTGGCAGATGAACCTTAGGAGTAAAGGGTGGGGCCAGTTCCACACACGCTGTGCCTCACCTAAAAAATCCATTGCGCAGGCTTGAAGGGTTCACCCACATTGCAAAGCCCTGCAGCGACAGGCGAGGGTTGAAACAGCAGGTGATAGGAAGCAGCTGGAATCTGCAGACCCAACCCTGCATGCAGGCGGTTCAGGTTATGGGTCATTCAAGACTGACCCTGGAAATCACACTCTTGTGAGGCAGCATCCTGAATGACCAAGCAGCCTTTTTTAAGGACAACACTGCTTACTGCACATGGAGAGGGGCCTAGAAAATATGGCCTAACCAAAGCTCATCTCTGCACCTGGTTGAATAACCGTGGCCAACCAGCATCTTCCGATGTGGTCAAACAAAGACAAAGAGACAAAGTCATACACCTGCCTGCAAAGGTGTGCTCAAACTAACACTCGTATGTTGGAACATCAGAACCATGCTTGATACTGGGGATAGTGGACGTCCTGAGCGTCGTTCTGCTCTAATTGCCCACG
>JAWWLZ010000001.1:105079442-105107129 GCA_035041345.1 Poliocrania exsul | reverse complement strand
ATGAGCCTAATTATTGTGCAGGGCTGTTTCTTCAAGATTATCAAGTGCAAAGAGAAATCATGCTGCTTGGCTCCTATTCTAAGTTAAACTACTCTGGCAAATACTGCTTCATGATCCTGAATCTGCTGACATATTTGTATTGTTTACTGTGTGATTTCCTGGGTGTTTTTTTAAGCAAACTGAGAAAACTGACACACACAAAACTAGAACTAAAAAGACATTTGTATTTTACTTTTAAAATGTAAGGATACCAAGAGGATAAAGAAGAATTTAAGTCAGTGAGATATTTTGGTTTTGGGTTACTTGCAAAAGTTTATCTGTCAAACCCTGGTTTCCTGAAATGAAACTGTTCAAGGCTGCTGGGACAGCACAAGGGATGGTGAGGGCACCAGGGAGACAGAGCAACAAAGAGCGCTGTGCTGTTTGACTGTATCACTGCATCCCAAGCAGCAACAAGCATCCTGCACCCCATACCAACCATGCCAGCATTATGTCCCTGCAGTCACGCTTGACCAAAAGGTGTAGCTTGTGTCAGGTCACTCCCTTTGGCATTTTAGGCCATATCCATGACTGCTGGAGACCAAGAATTGCTTCAGGGTAGGTACTGCCAGCAGACACAGGCCAGGGCATCAAAAACACCAGCACCCAACTGCCAGATCCACTTCAGGTTCTGCCCCTCACAGGCCATGGGCACAACTTAAAAAGTTATACCTTTTATACCTTAATATTAACAGCAGTGACAATATGCATTAACTTTGGGGTGTAAAAGGTGCAAGGAGCATCAGTCTTGGTAGGCCATAGGCCAGGATGCCGATTCTTCACTTGTACTCTAATGTCTCTATGCGTATTAACTCCATGTAACATCTGCAGCTGTGTATGGTTTGGTACATAAATTCTACTGGTGACCATAGATTCATTAGCTCAATCCAAAACTTGGCATTTATTTTTATCATTCTCATTTCCTTTTTCTATGTATGTGACTACAGCATATCCCCAAGTGTTATACTTTCAGAAAGCTGGGGAGGATACCCTAGGAGCTCTGACAAGGGGAGCTGCATGGATTCGATGTGCATTTAAGAGGTGAACACACAAGAATTACTTGACTTCTGAAGACCCCAGCTTTTCAGGCATTGCAAGACAAGATCTTCCCACCCAGCAGTCTGGCTGGCAGGCAGAGTGGTCAGGGCACTTGCGTGACACAGTCATAAGCCAGAGCTGTTGGGCAGAACTGCAGTACTTTCAGCTGCATAGCCACAAAAAAGATAATTCCCCCAAGAAAAAGGAACAAACGCAATTTTTTTTGTCTGCAACTTCATCTACTAGTAATTATGCAGTGCTATCACATAACTGTTTTGAGTTTTAAAACTTATTAAATAACTTTCAAAGTCTGCAAAATTTCCAGTTCTTTGTAAAGACCCTGAGTTGTGCCATCTTCATTTTGATCATCTTCAGAAGCTTGCTGAGTCACTGAGATGGCAGTCTGAAGGGAAGCTGCCATTTCTCTGAGCCAGAGCATCCAATATGAGTGTGTGGATGTGACTTTTTGAGGGCTTTCAGAAGGAAATAGGACAAGGATAATGTTTCAGATATTAAAAAATCAGCAAGTACTTCAAGCAGATGCAAAGGAGGAAAGGACTGTTAAAATCCAGATCAAGAAAATCCTGGCATTATAGTACGAAAGCAAATAAATAGAGATAAAATCTAGAAGCCAGAACAAGAAAGACAAAAAATGCTTGCACACATTAAAAAAAAAAACACACCAACCAAAAAGGTCCTTTTTATGAATCAGCATTTGCAAAAGTTGGCAATTATTTTATTTCAAAAATAAGCTGCAAACCACTTTGGTTTGTCTTCTTTTTCCTTCTGTCTTCTCTTCTAGGACACTTGCTTGCTTTTCAATGATAATGCAACAGGTAAACTGAAAACCTCCCATACACAGTGACTGGTTTTGATATATATTAGTTACTCTAAAACTAATCTCCTGTCAGCTCAAGAATTGTGTGTGCAGGTTGCAAGATGAAATTCATTCATGAAATGCCCCTCACACTCACTGATCTGGAGTTTCTCCAAGCAATCAGTGCCAAAGTACTGTTTATTTCCATAGCAACCATGTGCCAAAGAGAAGGTAAGCATTATTAATGTGTAACACTTGTTAAAAAGTTAGAGTCATCATAAAGGACTGCTGAAAGAGGCATTGCTTATTTTCATAGCCAAAGTCTCCTAATGAGATGTCTCCTACTTTATCTCAGTACTAACTAGGCTTTTGTGTCCTGCTTCATTGGGGTTTTTTCATGATTTGTCTAATCAGTTTTTGAATCAATGTAAATTTTTAGTACTTCAAATGTCCCCAGTTCTGGATTCTACAGCTGAGCTGCTGCCTGGTGATTTCCTTGGATGCTCCCTCTTATTTTAGAAGATCAAAAGGATCCTTCCTATTGACCTGCAATCCATATATGATTTTATAGCTATCTTTCATATTGTTTTTGAGTCAACATTTTTCATAGCTAAAGCCCTTGTGTGTTTATTTTTATATTGAGCCCATAATCACACACATGATTGTCCTTGTCATTCTACTGTTCTTCTTTTAGGTCCAATTTTTTTTAATATACATCTTAAATACATATTTTATGTCAATAGATAGATAGATAGATAGATAGATAGATAGATAGATAGATAGATAGATATGTATCGATATGAAGGATAAAAAGTGTTCAGAACATTCAAGATATTATAGCCTAATACTGGTTTATGGCTCATTCTCCCTCCCTTCCCTAGTAATTTGCTTCATGCCGACTGCCATTCAGCATTGTGCTGATGTTCCTACAGAACTGGCCATTATAACTTAAGAATCTTTGTACTACTTGATAACAGCTGCTTTAGAGTCTGCAACGGCATATGTTAAATCAGGATTTCTCTTGTGAACTCTTTATATTTTCACACATTCTCTTCCCCAACCCTGTCATGTTACTGAGTATCACAAGATGCTACAGCAACTATTCACGCTTTCCTAGCTTTTGTTTTTTCCACAAAGAAGAGTTCAGAACAGTCACTGAACTTTGTTGCTTCATTTTTCACCCTTTTCCATTCATTTATGAATGTAATGAAGAGCAGGGCTAATCAGATATGTCCATGTGGGACCACAGTGCTAAGTTTCCTCTGGTGAGAAAAGTAACTACTTACTTTTTTATTTGGTTGCCTATCCATGTCACCACTGCCCATCTGCCCCAGTCACAATTTCTTTAGGACCCTTTGGTGAATGATCTTGTCAAGCACCTTTCAGGAATCCATGGAGATCATCTGAACTGTATCTCTCATATCAGCATCCTTGTTCACTCCTTCAGAGATCTCAGATAGATTTATGAGGAATGCATTACCTTTACAAAACCACGAAGAATTTTTCTCAATGTAAAATATTTGCCTAAATTTCCATTAATTCTGCTCTTTTATCAATGTCCAGCACCAATCTGTCAGCTTCTAAAATCTCTGCAACTCTTTTCAACATCAGGCAGCAGCATTTGCTACATTTCCATCTCTCTGGATTCCAGGTTATTGGTTGCAGGTGAGAAATAAGTGGCTGTACACTAAACTAGTAGTTCATCTACATTCATTTAGAGCTCTCTGGTGAAAAATATGGTCCTGCTGGAAACTCTGTTAACTCTTCCTGTAGTGGCCACTTAGGACAATCTGACTTTTCACTGGTTTGTCATTGCCAAGGCTCAGTTCTCCAAAACTGCTTCAGGTTTGGTTATTTTGAAGTCATTCTTTATTCCTATAAAACTAGCTAAAATGAGAGTTTTGAAAAGACCAGGAGAAGAAAAAACCCATAACAACCTGTCACTGAAAGACCATGTCAAAATGCTCCTTTCAAAGGTTGGACATTTAAAACCTCCTTATTTGACTTCCCATGAAGTTCCTTGAAAAGCTCTATGGATCAACAGGGAAAAAAAGCAAGAACCTGTGTTCACAACAGCCTCTTTTTCCTTTCAGTTGTGTTTGTCTTTCTATCTACAGTCAGACCTGTCCTGGTTCAAAAGAAATGAACAAAAAAAGAGATCATGGTGCATAGGCATGTTTTTTTTTTTCAAGTAGGATGAGTCTTCATGAAATGAAAGTTTCTGTAACAAAGGCTTTTAGACACTGGGGTTTTTTATACATTGCTCACATATAATTTAGTAATGAGTAGTTACCAATGTAGTTAGGCAGTTGTGGACCCAATTATCCAATTACTGCAACTGACGGCACAAACAGAGTAATTGTACAGCAAATGCACTCACGTACTTTGTATTCGTGCTTTTGTAAGCCTGGTCTTACCCTTTCAGTGCTGTGCCAAACTGGGGATGTTTCATCTTGTTTATTAACTAACACCTGGGGAAGTTTTAGCCCATGTTTTAGGGAGAAAACATTCTGGGTTTTCATGGAAAGCAGCTAACAGTGGAACTAGCACAAAATAGCTGGCAAGCAGCAACATTAATTCTCTCAAATTCAGACGACATTGAAATTAAATTTGCTGGCTTCTCTGAGCTTCCTCTTCTCGAAGTCCTTTCTTGTGAGAATATAATTCTATTCCTTCTACATGTTAAAAAGTCTCATCAGCCAGAAATTTGCATGTGACTGAAATGAATCCACAGGAAAAACAGAATTTACTTCTTTGTCTTAACAGAATATTAGTTTAGTGCATGCCACAAAATACAAAATACAAATCCAGATCTAGCTCACAACAAATTTCAGTATTCTTTTGTTATTCCTCTAGACATCTGGGTGCATGAGAAGGGAGAGGGGCATCTGTCAAGCCTGTACCTGTGCAACAGCAGTATAAACAATAAGGCAAATTTTTCTTGAAGACACAAGTTGATGTGGAAAGCTAAATAATAAGTGTAGGTTACATGGGCAATTGCAAATAAATCAGATCAAAATTTCCTGCCAAGTGGTAGTGGGGTACATATTCTTCCACAAAATGAAGCAATGCATTTCCCTTCACACTTAACATTTATGACTGTGAATTGTTGTGTGGGAAGTCTAATGGCTTGGGACAATTACTGAATAAAATGGCACTGCAGGAAAGGAAATATATTCTTCGTGGGATGTAGCAAAGGTAAAATCACAGATTGTTCTAAATTGCTTGTATAGAACATACCTTATAAGCATGAAATATATGAGGGGTTTTTTTTGCCTTGATACAGCAATAGTCTCACTGTGTTAATCTTTCTCCTTTTAATCTCCTGGATTCCCACAGCGCATAGCTCCTTTCCTTTGGTCTCTTATCCTAAAAAGTAGTTGCTCAAGCTCCAGGACCATGTTTATCTTGCTGGAGGCAATTAGTTAGGACCAGCTGTCAGAGCCACAGCCGGTTCCTAGCACACGTATGTGCAGCTCGTCAACAGACACAAGTCACAGCATATGCCTTCCAGAAGATAATGACTCTGATCTTAAATTGGAATAGGGTTTTGTTTGGTAGAATAACACATGGGGAACCAGATTATACCATAACCAAATACTATGATATTTCAATAAATGATTCAGCTTCAGACCTATTTTCAGTTTTGTAGACTGTTAGCACAGCAGCTGCTTGTAATATAAGCTCAGTTTATCTACGTCCTCCCAGTACTTAGAGGTTTGAGTACTCCCTTTGAATTTACTGCCATCTCTATTTTTAAAAGCTCATTTATCAGATAAATGCAGCTGAAAGACCAAGAAACTTCTAGGCTTTGAATGGATGGATTAGATTAAAGTGTTGGGCACAAGAAGTGAAGATTTTATTCAATTATGCAACTTCCCCTGCACATCAGTGTTTTCAACACTTTGTCATATTTAGAAACTGTTTAGCTGCAATATTATTAGACACAGTAGTTAAATGTTACTTATGAAAGAAAAGCAAAATAATGTCACCAGTTTGTGAGCCAGAAACTTCTACCTCCTACTGAATGAGAATTATCAAATAATAAAGAGCTCTTTGAAGTCTATAAAAAGACTGCTGTGGCTAAGTATGTTCTACATCAAACCTTTGTAATTCCCAACAAATTTATAATGTAAAGTTGATAAAGAACAAGTGAAAATTAAGTTCACAGCAGTTACTAAGTACAGGTCAGAGGTGGAAATATTTCACTCCAAAAACGATTATCAGGATTGAGAAACATTATGTTTGGATTGAGATTTATTTCTGAGGATAAGCTTTACTCACTGCCCTCCCAAAAACTCTGCCTTGCCCTGACAGGTTGCAACAGCCCCAGAGCAGAACTGCAAAAGCCAGAGGCTTTTCCATGCAAGTGTCTTTAGGAAGAGAAAGTGATATGACATTTGTGGAGTAACTTGTTGGGAAACTGAGACAACCATCAGGGAGGGAAGTTCAAACCCAATGCAGTGATCACTTCTGAAAGTGGGAAGTAGAAGAAGAGCAGCAGCAACAAACTGCTGAAGCTCTGAGCCACTGCTAACCGTTAATAAACAGGGAGCTAATCAAAAGCAGGCAAGGTAATATATTGGAAAGAAGCCAGACAAGGAGGACTTTCCCCTTTTCTGAAGCACTGGTGTCACAACTGGATTTGGATGTGTGGATGTGCTTTCTGCCTGTCCATCATTTTGACTGTTAGCTTTGTTTAAGCTAATGCAAAACTCCTAAACAGCAGAAGAGGCCAGATTTTTTTTCATTTGCTTTTGAATTGCTGAGTTCCAGACTATGGAGGTGATAGCCTCTTTAATAAAGGGTTAGAGAAGGGAAACGGAGCTGGAAGCTCACAAATGGGGTAATTTTGAAACTCACCATCTCCACACTAAATTTGCCAAACAATTGCAGCAAAACAGGCACGATCATAGCAACATTTCTCCATTTTGGATAGTACTCAGTGAAGTGCAAGCCAGAGAATAACATGGGCAAGAGAAGACATGGAAGTTGGGAAAGGAAAATATTGAGCAGATTTTGAAAATTATCTGAATAATTTCTTAAATTAAAAGTAATCCTTGACTAGGAATGCAGAGGCTGCAAGTGGATGAGACTTGTGAGTAAAGAATTCTTGCTAATCAGAAAGAGAAGCTCTGTGCAAGCAATCTGAAAGAAGAATAATAGTATTAGTCACTCCTCAAGCTCTGAGATTAACTTCTTTCAAAACACTGATTACAGCTCTAAGTACAGCCCAAAACTGGAATTTATAAATCAGAAGAGAATGCGGCATTTTTAGCAGTTCCATTTCAGATCCCAGCCATTCTCTTTCTACATAACCAAGATCAACCTTTGGAAGCTTTTATGAAGTTCTACCATATATAGTTACTCATCCTATATAGTAAATTTTCCCTATAAATCATGTTGTCCTTCAGCTGATTCGACAGCTTACTGCCTAGGACTGGAAGTTGTGTGGGGTATGGCTGCCCAACAACCAGCTCTGGCTACTGCAGTCATCTGTGAAATATCCTTTTGGCTTTTAAATCTCATCAGGCACCTGCTTAAAACAACTGGACTGTGGGTGTTTTTTACGTCCTCTGTTTTGTTTGCCCTTGCAGCTGACACAGAGCCTATGGGAGGACACAAGGCCAGTTCTTGCCTCAAGCACTGGGTGAACTGTAACACTGAAGCCTGACTGGCCACTTCCATGTGCCACTCGTGGACACCCTCCGCTCTTGTCCAGGGCAAACCAGTTTTCAGCTCTGAATACCCAAGGTCAGTGACAACCAAGCAATAAATTGTCATAAGAAGATGCTGAGCCCTGACAAAGACACCTAGAGAGAATAACACAGAAGTGCCATTTGGGAAAAAAATACAGGAGGAATTTAAAGCAGGAGCAAAGATTGCCAGACAGTAGACAGCCTCCTGTCAGAGGACACCTAGTCTGATTTTCTTTAAATTATAGCCTGCAAATTTAAGCACAATAATCCTCTAGCAGAAAACGTCCATGGATTCTTATTTAGCAAGCCCATGTTTTCTCTGGCTCCTCAAGAAACTAAGTTGCAGAGTCAGTTCCTGCCTGGTTCACTTCCAAACCTCTAGAGGTTGCACATTGCAGGTGCCCAGAGCCATTTACAGGGTCTTGGGAAGATGAGTTTATCTCAGAAAAGCTTCTCCCCTTCTCTCTTCACCTTTTATACCTTGTGCCAGAATACGAGTGATGAATCATGGCATCCCTAGGCACAGCCCTGAGGAGGGACATGTTTCCCCAGCTGAATTCAACATGACTTTAAACATATGCTTAAGCTATTCCTCAAATTAAATCTTTAGCCACTGCTTAGCTCATACCCTGCCAAATGAAGTCCATGAGGACTAACAAGCCCAGTGCTCATTGATTATGAAACTGTGTGGTCAGACTAACAAAGCAAGTGCTCATCCTGTGCTGAACCTGAAGAAGCAACTTGAAAATTTGTTAACATGGATGACGCTTCTAGAAAAGATGCTAATAAAACTTGAGACTTAAAAAATTAGGAGACCAAAACTCTTTAATAACTACATTTCATTACAGCCATTCAGAATGTGCAGCTGATAGCCCAGATGAAAGTGAATTGATCTCAGTATGTACTCTGACACTGTAACACCTGGATCTTCATTAAAGGCACATACATTTAAAGAATATGTAAATTGCCTAAGCAGAGCAAGTCAGACAATAGTAATGCTGAGTTTATGCATTAAGTCTTAAGTGAATCCCTTTCACTGTTTTTTAACTAGTAATATAACATTTCTCTCCATCTCTATTTATTCCAGTGTATCAAGTAATTTATTGTATATCATCACCTAGCCCCAGAGCAGCCCTTTTTCTTTAATTGTTCTTTAAAGCAGTTTTTAGTGTTTCAATAGACATCCAAACATTAATATCAAACAGAAATTTTCAAAAAAGGAACAAGTATTATTGCTTCTTTTATATTGTCTCCTTTTTCCTGTTTTTAAATTACCACTTTGATAATTACCTCCCAAATTAAATGTTTTTCTTTGAAATATGCATAGATGAATTAGAGTCCAGCTCAGTTTCTATTCAAACCAATTAGCAGAATTCCTAATGATGTAAATGAAAGGGAAGATGAGACACTGTTGTATCTCCCACTCCCAGCCTCAGTTTCCTTTTTTCTCTTCCTTCTTAGATTCACTACACATTTGCTTTGGTTTCTGGGGTTTATCTGACCACATTGTCTGTCTGCTCACCTTCACTTTGGAACCTTCTGGCTAAACATACTTTAACTTGAGAGAGCTACTGATCTCAAAGATTATATTTCTATGCATTCTGGGGAAACAGCAGAAAAGAGACAGTCAGATCAGTCACCCCAGCAGGAGAAAGGTGGCAGTGCGAGATGGCTGGTTCCTTGCCCCCATTTTGCCAGTGTGCAATTCCCCTTGCTAAGGCAGAACCTGGGAAGTATGGATAGCAAGGTTGGTAGCTGGGTATTAAAGAGCACAGAGAAAGATGAGCCAGGATGAGTATGATAGGAGCCTTAGGCAGATTAGGTGCCAAACTGGAAATTAATATTCACATATGACAACTTACAAACTGAATGTTCTGAAATTTTACTTTATTTTTTAAGAGGGAAATCAGTCTGATCATGACTTGCAGCTCTTGTGAATATCTATGTTCTTAAGAGGAATCCACGTGAGTCAGACAAGCATTTGCCCAGGCTAAAACTAAGCATAAACTTCAGGACTGAGCCCACTGGCAGTAAGAGCTCACTTCCTCACAGCATTTCCTCCTCAGATGTCAAATGAGTATTTCACCAGAGTACCAGCTTATCTCACCCAGGCCAGCTGTGAAAGCTCATATCAAGTTCAGCTTCTAAGAGTACCATTTCACCTGGTGTTGGATTTTTCCCTCTTCCTTCAGTCATAAATTCAGCAAACCTTTCATTTTTCTTTAAGAAATATGGTATACCAAATCCCAGGTCTTAATGAAAGCTGCTACATGTACTGTCTTATAAAAAAAGTAGGACAAGAGATACGAAAATCAAATCCCATGGCCTACTCTGTTGTGGGAATTTCTTTCATTATAATAGCCAGTGCAGCTAACACAGCTCAGCTACAGATAAAATTGTTCACATGCTTGTTCCATTTTCCTCTTCACAGCAGCTTTGCTATTTAAAAAACCTTGATCTAAAAATGTTTTGCCCATATATTGATCCCACAATCATCACCTTGGCCAGCTCATCCAGCATCTTCAGATAAATCTTACCCAGCCTTACCCCACGGTGTTGAGTACATCCAGCTTCTTTCAGGTCTCTAACTTGTTTGATCTCCCCACTGAGGAAGGGCTGCCCCTTCCCACCCCACATAATGCCAATATCAAAGCAGTTTTTGCTTGTGAATCATAAGGTGAAAAAAGTCACTGAATACTTCAACCTTTTTTGCTCCATTGTAACGAGCGTTTCTTCTCCACCCATCACTGGGTCCATGCTTTTCCTGAATTGACCTTGAAATTAACATTTCCACAGTGTCAGTGCCCCTCAGCAGTTTCAGCTCCAGCTGGGCTTTGGCCTTTCCAGTTTTGACACTAAGTTCCTAACACTCCTCTATACTGCCTGTCCTTGTTTCTACCTCTTCTCCATTTTCTTTTTGTGTGTTAGTTCAATGAGAAGCTACACAACTAGCCATGCAAACCTTCAGAAATTGAGTCTTCCCACAGGACACCATGGTTCATTCCTGAGCTCTCAGTAAGTTGCATTTAGAAATCAGTCAGCTTTCCTGGGCTCCCTTTCCCTTCACAGCAGCTCCCTAAGGGAGCATCCTAGGCAACCCCTGAGCAAGCCCCTATTTGCTTCCCCAAAGACGAGGGTCCTCTGCCTTCCCCTGGGCCCCAACCTCCAGCATCTTGTGGTTGCTGCATCCCAGGCTGCCCTGTGTGACCAGAGCTGCCACCAGATCTTCCCATCTTGTGATCAGCAAGCTGGGTCAATCACAGACCCTGTTCAGCTAATCTGCCATTTCCATGGGGACTCATCACTTACAAAGACCAGGAGCCTCCTGTGTTTCCTGCCAGGTCCTGGTGTTGTGCTCCCAACATGTCTCCGGTCAGTCCAACTCCCGCTCTGAGGAGGAGAGCCTGCAAGCAGGAGCATGGTGCTAGTTTGGAGCTTGTGCCTGGTCCCAAGGAGCAAGCACCTATGCTGGGGGAAAGTGGTGTCTGTCTGTACCACCAGGCACTGGCAGCCACAGCCACTATTAACTTCATGAGACTGGTCCATTATAGTTTACCACTGAAGAGGTTAGCTCATCTTCTATTTTTAGACCAGTGAGAGCTTTTCTATTAATTACAGTGAGGTTTAAAACAATGAAAATTATGTTTCTATAAAAATCTGGACTTTTGAACTCCTTTCTGAAAATAACAGGAAATCAACTCAAATTATTGCTTATCAATTGCTGATGTAATTAGAAGATGTTTTATGTGAAATACAGCATTTCAGTTTGTTTTAATTTTTAATTATTTTCTGGTATGACACCCACATGACCTACCCTTCTCCAGTCAAAGATTTCTTTTTTAAAATTTTGATCCAGCATCTGGGTCCCCTCTGGGAGGGGATTCTGGTGGTTAAAAAACCAAAATAGCATTGTACAGAGATAATTTTTTTTAGAGTTAATAAAGAAAATGACCATGTCTGTAGTATACCACTTCTATTAGGCACAACTACACTTCGTTCAATCTGTGGTTATGAAACCACTGTTTAGTAAAAGCCAAGACAGATTTGAATACATTGTGGGGGCAGGGAAGAGTTTGCAGCATAGTGGTAATGGACTCTTATGTCCCTGACAACAATAGCACAACTGAAAAATCTCACTCAGGGATAAAAATGGTATAATTACGGGGGAAATAGATATATTGGTTTGGCACTGGCAGCAGTTTGCAGGCTGGGTGGCTAAACCAATACTGTGACACATGACCTTAATGCTATGTTGCATGACATTATTATTTTTATAGCATCTGGAATTTTCAGTGTTGAAATTCAGATACAAAAATATGAAATATAATGAAAAAGGGGTTACCTTCAGACTCTTCTCATCTAAAAGACTTTAAGACTCCTTTTTCTACAGGAGAAAAACATACCAGCTCTGTCAGAGTGTGGTATAGGCATGTTTCATGCAGTTTTAGTCTGCAGGGTAAAAAAATAAAAGTGCAGAGTGTTTGCTTTAATGTTAGCATCTATATTCTTTCTTTCCTATACCATTCTTTTTGATACTTGAGGTTCACACTTTGCAGATTTTCACTACCAGAAACTCTAATTTTAGCATCAGAGATCTGAAAATGAGATCCTTAATCCTGAGGATGAAGAACATACTGAAGATGGTATAGAAAATGCCAGTAATTCTCAGGGATAACTATTATAGAAATTTAGAAACTGACAACTTTGTCCCATTTTGTCCAATATTTCTTATTCCAGTCACATGTATCAGTCATCAGTCAGGTTTTCTTTCAAAGTGCAGAAGTTGTGTAGTGCTTTGCGGCCTTGGTTGCAGTAGAGTGAAAGTCTGCAGTCCCCAAGAATTTTGAGTTTTAAGGACAATGTAGAAACAAAAATACTTTTTTCCCTAATGTCTTCCTCCTTTGCTTTCAAGGTTCTAGGTTAATAGTGTTTGCTAGGCCACTTCTGTAATGCAATCCCTGTTTACAAATCATTATTTCTTATTCCCTACCATACCCTTTATCTAATCAGGTTTGCATGCTGGCAGTCACGCCTAAGTACCTGAACACTACCAGCAGGAACTTGATTCTAGTATCTACAGGAGCATATTATCCTCTAAATGATTACCCACCCTCTCACAGAACGCCACTAATATTTCAATTTTAGTTTAGCTTTAGTGTCTTCTGTTATGGACACTTGCTATAGCTGCCCAAGTATAAAGATTAGAGACTGACCCTGAGCAATGGACTGGATGGAACTTCCCAGTGTATCAAGTTCTACCTATCTGGTATTACTAGCAAAAAGTCTGCATCTTCCTTTTTATGAACTGACCAACTTTTGTTTTAGAACCATGTAGATTCTGCCATCCCTTATTTCGATTGTTTTTTTAAAGCAATCAAAACTTTATTGCTCTGATAGTTATAAGCCATCCCAACTTCCAATCTACACGTATCCATGGGCAATGTATACTCATTCATCCCTGTGCCAATATTGTTCTTGAGCATAAGTGGCTCCTTCCCTTCCAGATATTTTACCTGTTTAACATTCACAGAGAGTAACCATGACTTCTTTCAGCCTTTGTTTGTCTAAGCTGAGCAAGCTCTCTTCTCTAAATCACCTTCCATTACTGTCATCAATTCTCCACACCTGTTCCAGTCTGAATTCCCTTTCTCTCAGTCATTGATGCTCAGAGGAGCACATAATACACCAGATAAGGTTTTGGCAGAGTCACTCACACCTGCATGAATATGTCTCTTTTTTGCCTACAGTTACTTCAATTGACAAATCTAAGCACTTCACTTCAAGGAGGCTTGTCATTAGTGGCTCATAGTCTGATTCTGATCAGTTAATACACCCCAAAACAATTATGCTTTCCATCCTTCCCACCTGGCACTCTTACAACACTTTCTCCAGGATATTTCTGCAGGGAATGGCTTCATTCATAAAACTTTAGCCATGTAAATGTTAGTGGTCAGGCTCATCAACTTTAAAGCAGCTGTCCAAGGCAATTTAGGTAGATAAATTCCACTCTGTCTCTATCTCCAATAAATTTCTGGTACTAACTTGATATCTAAAACCTGAAGTCACGCAGACTCTGGGACATATGAGCCATATTCCCCCAAAGAGTGGCTGGGCAATGGAAGAGGCTCCCCAGGAAAGTGGTCACAGCACCAAGCCTGACAGAGTTCAAGAAATGCTTGGACATCATTCTCAGGCACATAGTGTGATTCTTGGGGATGGTCCTGCACAGGGCCAGAAGTCGAACTCAATAATCTTTGTGGGTTCCTTCCAACTCAGCATGTCCTGTGGAATATTCAGCTCTTACCTAAGACCTTGGGGCCATTTTGTCACATACTATCTCTATAAGTCCCATTTCTGTCCACAGTCTCACCAGATTTCTCTGACTTTACATCATCCCTAGCCAGCCCAAACAAGCGACAATCAGGTTTATCCCCTCAGTGTAAATCCTGAATCCCTCAGCCTTGAATTACTCAACACCAAAGAGATACATGTGATGTGTTTTCACAGACACCACTTAGTTTAAGTTGTTTCTGGTGTTACATTGGGATTGAGAACAATTAACTGGAAGACAGCAACAGGGCTTGGAAGGGATATTAGGAAGAAAAGAAGGACTAGACTACTCACTTTCCTGAAATAAATGTATGGACATACCCAGCCTGAGACAGCTTTAAAGTTTGGTAAATCAGTCTAAGGCTCTGGCCATGGCTGCAGGAGGGCTAAGGGGAGCTACTTTCTCTAGATAACAAAGAAACAATAAAAACTCGCTACCATGACATTTTTCAACTCAAAAACTTACAGGAGGAAAATGTCTATAGGCATTTCTTTATGATCTGAGCACAGACCTTTTCTTCCAGGATAATTTCTCAGATGATTCCTGAGGCATGGGAAGGACAATCAGGACTGAAGCAAAGTTTGGGAGACAGCCTTTGATTACACCTCTCTGCTTTTTCTCACTGTTTGAAATGAGCAAAGCCAGAACAGACATGAGGCAAGCCCACACTATCTCTGGAAAAGTTGTTGCTGTCTAAAAGAAAATTATGGTTGGAAGTCAATTCACTGTTTTCCTACATGAAAAAATCAGGCTTAGGAGCTCAGCAGTCATGTCTGATTTGACAGGCAGGTAAACAAAGTACGCCTAGGTCCATCCATCCATTCCAGGGCCAGGGAGGAAGAGACTATGACTTTGCCTGAATCTGCTTATCTGAGAAACTTCTCATTGTTGTGGTTTGCCCAGCTAGCCCTCCTCCAAGTTTTCTTCTCAGACCCATTCCCAGCCTCTGCCCTGACCCAACCCTACTTTTCTTATCACTGCAGGTGTTCTGGCACTTTGAAGCACTAGTAGTCACTTTCTCAGTTTATTTGGTTCATGGGTTGTTTTGTTATTTGGGTTTTTAACATTTCAGCCCAAGGAGTGAAGGTTGACCACGACACTGCAAACTGCCCACAGCTGTCAGCCAGCACACAGAAGCTTCCCATGCTGAAAGATGCATCTTATTTGGGCGCCGCCGCCAATCTGCTCATACAGGTGAGGGTCAGCTCTCACTCCTCTTGCATCTCTCAGCTTTGAAGCTGCTGTGAAGTCTGTTCAGACATCCAAGGCTCTCTTTAAAGTGTGCTGGGCTGAAATGCAGATGGGTATCTGCTGCCCTGCCACCTAATGCATGGCTGAGAGAAGAAAGGAGGAGCAACTCTTGCATTCTGGGCAAGAAATGTTCAAAATTAGAGGTCAAGCTGTGTGGCACTATGCTGAAGGACTTCCAGCAAGTCCTTAAAGTGACTGCATAATTGCTTTGTACAACACTGATTCTGAGCAAGAGAAGAGACTTCTGTCAGCTCTGGTCTTTTTTCTCAAATCTTCATTGCCCTAGGGACAGGGATTGATGTGGTGAGAAGTGTATGAGAGTAGCAGCCTGAGATATGGCCCCTGCCAGTGGCTGCTCAGCAGGTCAAGAAGCTTCGTAGAGGCTTGGTCACAAGAAAAATCATCATTTATTTTTCCACTTGAGAAAGTACTGTCTGAGTGCAAAAAGCCTCTTCCAGATACAATCCTAAGCTTGATTTCAAGTGACTGTCATTTTTCCTCACATTTTCAAGTTCATCTTCAGACAGTGATGCTTTATACAACTACACATATGCCACATGAGTATCCATCTTTCTATGGCTTGAAGGTTTTAAAGACTGTTAGGAGTTAACAGCACATCTCAGTATTACAAAACTGCCGGTGATAATTGCCGCATTCTACTTTACAATTTTCAGACAGTGAAGTTTAGTTGCATTACCAAAAAAATGTGCTACAGACACTCTATAAGAACCAGCATTTTTCAACCTTAATAAAACCTGCCTCTCCATACTAGAGCAATTTTTGGAAGCATGCTGTCTTAATGCCTCTGAAAAATAGGGCATTAGATATGTTTCACAAAACAATACAAACTCATAATGCTGGGATTGCTCTGTATTTTATAGTCACTCATAGTCCAAATATCCACCTGGCACTTAATGCATCATAAATGCTATAATAAGCATGTCAATGCACACATCTATTTAATTTTGGCAAGTCCTTGATTGCAGCCTTTTGTACAGAGGCAGTTGCAGCTAGGAATTGTGATAGACAGTAAATCTAACTGATTTTGAATTGGCAACAATAGCTGTAATGAAGATTTGCATTTTCAAAGGCGTGTAATTAACACCAGTATTGGCTTCTTCCTCCAGCTAAAACGTCAAGCTGAACTACCTTTTGCTGAACTTGTGCTGGGTTCTGTAATTTTATTTTTCCTTTGCTGACAAGTATAAAGCCTGCAGATCACTTGCTGCCCAGGTACTATTTTGTATATTGCTCATACAAATGGTTAACCCATGAGACAGAAGCAATAGGACAAATTGCTGGATGTGTTAGGAATCAATGGATGGAACAAATACATAGCTTATTTAAATGGCCTCTGAGATATTACCCTCAGAAAATTTGGGCTTTACTCTGCTTTCTAGGGCAAAATTACACAATGCATAAGGCAAGAAGAATTTTTCTTCCATAGTTTCTTCACTTCAATTGTATTCCATATGCCCATTCAGCTAATGCACACAGTATCAAACACAGAAATTGCTTTGGTGACCTTTATGTTCCTCCAGTCTTTAGATGTAGACGCTCAGTTTGAACACATCCCTATGAAGGCATGACATTCAACACAGTTATTACATTGTTTTAAACATCACCAAAAACAAAACAGAAAAATGTTATGGTAGACAAACGCTAAAGCTTATGGGTTTGAACAACTTAAAACCCACCTATCAATCAATAAGGCTGAATTCCTAAATCTCGCAATGCTGTTTACTTATTATTTCTATAACTTTTTATTTTCCAGATATTATTTCTTTAGCTGAGATCTCCTTCACCCTGTTTAACACGCTCAGTAACTGCCAGTAGTAACAGTGAAGAAGGATTTACTCGAGGTTTCTCTGGGTCAGACCCTGAAGTATCTATCTAAAGTTTATTCTCTTCCTTGTCAGATAAAACTTCCATGAGATTTTAGTGGTCTTTGCCTTTCGAAAGCCACAAGTATAAGCCATTTTATAGGATGCAGAGTAGTTTATGTGAAGAGTTCACCAAACTGTATGCAAAGTTAAAAAGCAAGACTAAGCATGAACCTTTTAGATGCCACTGTGGAATGTAAGATGAAGTCCCTGCTAGTCTTGTTAAAGACAGAGCCCCTGAAGCATGAAAATTTTGGTTCTCTAAGTTAAAGTTCTTCACCAGTCCATGAGCAAAAGGAACCATTCATTAATCTTCATTAATTATTACAGGCTGAAAAATAAATACTTAAATGTTTTCACAGAAACTGAGTGTATTAGTGTAGCACATTTAAGACAAAAATATAAATATTTAAGCTCGTAGTGCACACTCTCCTCATCCTGCATACGTGCTATTCTGAATCTAGAAGGATTCGTACAGCAAACCGCCATAGTCACAGCATTAGAGACAGCATCTGATTCTGAGTATAGAGATGTCTTTTAAATGCATGGTGTTATACTAGAAAGCTCTTTTGACAGCTCCTAAATTGAAGGATGCTATGCAGCAATCCTCTAGGACTGGATGAACTGTGCCATTTTAAAAGAAGATTTAAAAGCTAGTTCAAGTTTTGCTCCTGCAGGTATTTATTTGAATTATGTCTATGGTTTCAGTGGGAAAATAGTTCTATTCATTGTTTTACTGTGCTAGTACATTGCAGAATCACAGTCACAGAATATTCAGAGTTGGAAGAGATTATCTTTCAGTGTACCTCATATTTAAATTAAATGTTGCCACTGGTTTTTAGGTTTTGTTTATGAGAAAATACATCCTACAGTTGAAATTAATCTCTGGGGAAAGAGTTATAAAAGAGTGGATTCACCAAGGGGAAAACACACCTGACCATACTACTGATATCCTTCCACGATAGCATGACTGGCCAGGTATTCTCTGCCTTGACTTTTACCGTGAGAGTGACAAAGCACTGGAATGTCTCCTGCTCTGGAGATACTCAAAACCTGCCTGGGTGCAATCCTGTGCAGACAGCTCTGGGTGAACCTGCTTCAGTAGGAGGGTTGGACCAGGTGACCCCACTGCTGTTCCTTCCAACCCCAGCCGTTCTGTGATTCTGTGATTCTATGAGTACTGTTAATGTGGCTGTGACATCAGTTTCTAGAATTCCTTGGTTTTTCCAACAGAAATGCCCAGACATGATTAAAAGTGTGACAAATAAAAAAAGGATTCATTGAGTCCATGAGAATTTAGAAATACGAATTTAGAAATGAGAATTTAGAAATTTAGAAATATGTTTTTCTCCTGCATCCTAACAAAAGAGTGAAAAACCAGCAAAGAGTAGGGTTCCAACCTACACTCTAGAAGGAGGACCTAAAAGCACACAAGCTAAAGGCAGAAAATCAGTTTCCATCTGATATCAAAGAACTTCCAAGGTTTATAGAAAAATAAATTGAAACTAAGGCAATGCTATTTAAACATCCTTAGGAAAACCACACAACTGAAATAATCTGTATATTTTTGCATATTTCATGTCTGTGTTCTTCCTTGCCATGAATATTTAGAGCCATTCATTGCATTCAAATATACCTTATCTTTTGATTATGGACACTACTTCATTTTGTTTATGGCAGCCAGTGGCACCCAAAGCTTTGAATCCCTGGAAGATGCAATGTGGTCAAAAACCCTAGAGCCCCTCTCATGTTCTGCCAGCAGAGTATGTGGCCCCTGGGTACTTAAATACAAAAGGAAAGCCAAAATAAAAAAGTATGCTGTTAGGAAAAGCCTCCATTTGCTGCTATTTTGCCGTTCCAAACTAAAGTGTAAGTTTAATTTTTTTTCAAAATGTACACAAAATATGTCACATAGACATCAAAAAAATATTCTTTGTGGGCAAGAGCAATTCTGCCCAACCTTGGAGTCCACGGAAAACAAAAAATAATAAAATGGGCAAAATAGGGTCCATTTGCACATTGATTTTCTACAAGGCTTTTTCTTTTCAGCTTGCAGAGACATTACCTCAGCCTTGGCCATATTGACTGCCACCAGTGGTCCACTCTGGCCTCCAATCGGGATTCATGGAGACACATCATTCACAGCACTGCTGCTTCCTTTGAGAATACACACAGAGTCAGCATCGAGGAGAAAAGACAACGCAAAAAGAGCCGTTCCTGACAATATCACCAAAGGAGACTTTCCACTGTGCCTTTTTCAACTGGTCTTGCCTATCCCACATCGGCCTTTTAGCCACCAGAAGGCTTTCAGGAAGCCTGGGTAGTGCCCTTCCCAAATCCTCATTCACGAAGCCTAGCCAGGATGGTGATGATGATGCAGAGACATTATGGGGCAGGCCAGGAAGGAAAAAATAAAAGCCTCTGAACAGTAGATCTGCAGCCAGACCATCACTTGCTGACACCACTGTGTCAGCTGCTGAGGATGAGGTGAAGGTAACAACTCAACTATCCCAGACAAACAACAACTAGACCAACACTTTCCTAGTATAGAAGAAACCTATTCAGCAGGACAACTCTTCAAAACTCTTATTATTCCTACTTTAGACAACATCTCTGTGATAACAAATGCAGAGTTATTTCAGACTCTTCATTTCCTTTTTCCTTCAAGAATAGGAGAACTTGTACCTGCCACAAAGGAGGTGGATATTTAAAGACCCAAACTCATGGCCAAAATAGATGAAATAAGCATAACTACTTACTTTAGACCTAACAAGTGAGTCAGCAGTCAGATTCTATTTCCCTTACTGAAGTCAGAAAACAAATTGAGCTGACAGCATTCCTCTAATGGTGATGACATCACTGAGAGCTGAGTTATTTTCAGACTCTACAGCACTGGTAAAGGAGAAGCATAAAAGAGAGAAAGGGAAGCTTACCTTTTTACTCATGCCTACTCCTAATATATTTTCTTTGCACCCACTCCCTCAAATGAGGTATTTTTTGTTATTGTCATTCTGCATTTAAAAGTATATATGTATTTTTCAAAGGCTTATAACTGAATAAAATTTTTTTCTTTCTTTAGGGAGCACCAACATATAAGATTAACAGCAATTTTAGCCTTGTATGAAGTGGTAACAAGTACTCCAAATACTTTAGAATTGCACTTAAATAAAAGAGGGATGAGTTTATACTTCAGAATTGCACCTAAATAAAACAAGAAAGAGTTTATACTTTAGAATTACACCTAAATAAAATAGGGGAAAGTTTAAACAACTTGCCAAAATATTCAAAAATGTTCTTATATGAAGTCTGTCAGTCTTCAGATGCCCAACCTGTGAGCCCCACAGGACAGTATAGAATGTGGCTCCACATCTGCAAAAATGCCCCTCTCAACTAACTGCACTGCTTATTTTCAAAGTGGAGGTGGAAAAGCTTCCACTTTTGACAGTACAAAAACTGTGCTTTGAAGAGTTTTCTAACTGGGAAAACAAGACTTTCTGGGACAGCAGCTGAGAGACACTATTAAGTTGGATACAAGAAGACTCGAGGGGATTTGTGGAAGAGCAGGGCTTTCTTCATGAGAAGCCTGAAGCACAGAGTGACATAAAAAATGCATGAGGCTGAGAAGCAGTGGAAAAAGAGATGCATAAGTATATAGGCCCATGAACAAGGTAAAGGAGAAAAGGAGAAAAGTGAAATAAGCCAAGACAGAGTTCCACTAAGCCACATAGATGAACCTGACTAGGAAGCAGAAAGAAGTGAAAGTGTGGAAATGTGGAGAAAGATGGGAGCACCCTGGCTTTATCAGTGAGTGATGAGACAAGGTGATAAGAACTTTGCACTGACAGGACTGCAACCCCTGGCAGTGGCAACAGACAGGAAGGAAATGCTGAATTGCAAATATGCAGTTCCTGAAGGTACCTGATTTAATGAGAAACTGATGACTTGACAAGGAGGATTAGAGAGGTTGGTTTCTTGTATGGCAAGTGGAAAATTATTAAGAGAAAGGGTTTAGCTGTAAAAAGAGGAAGCAAAGTTTTAGATGCACAGCATAAAATACAGAATTAATTTTAAATAATGATGAATGGTCAGGAAAGAGGAGTTGTGGTGAGGAAATAGATGTAGAACACATTGCAGGGAAAGCTGGCAATCTTCTGCCAAGTGCCAGCTTCAAGCTACATGAGAAGGATGAACACCTTGAAACAAACACAAGAATACCTTGAAAGAAACCCAGGAATGAAGTTAAGAGGACCAGGTTTGTCTTCAGAAGACAAAATGGAGAGGAAGAATTGTACAGAGGTTTAAGAGGACTGAAAAAGGCAGTCAGAGCTGGCTGGAAGGAAATTAATGACATATTTCCTGCTTGTCTACAAGGAAAAATAAACCCAGTGTGGAATGTCACCCTTTAAACAAGAGCATTGATGTATCACTAATGTAAAAGATGTTTCTATAGACTAAAGTGCACAAAGTTTGTCAGACAGATGAGTGGTACTTTACAGAGCTAATAAAGAAGCTCTTTGTCCTGAGAAACCATCAAACTAAAAAAATCTGTAGCAATGAAATTAATAATTAAGGAATCCTTGCAACAGACAGATTCAATACTCTCTGGAGATGACCATCTTAATGCAAGTTACACTCTCTCTTAACCAACATCATTAGTAATGGTTCTAGAAAGCAAAAAGGAATGAGATGCTGAAATACTGCAGGAACCCTGTCAACCCTGATCAAAGCCCTCATGGTAGCTTTTGTTCAACTAGGGCAAGCAGCTTGTTTGTGTGCAGCAGAGGAGCATTGACTCTGTGAAGTAGACAAAATAACGTCATTCCTTCCTGAAAATTGTGATTTTTAAAATAGCTTCTTTGAAGTCAGACAAAGTTTCAGTTTTGCTGAAAGTGAATCAGTAGAGGAGGAATATGATCTTGACAACTTATCTAATCCTTTCTACCGTCTGTGGACTTGTAGGTCCACCCATGAGCTGAACATTTATTTCTTACTGCAAGCAGTTACCTGAACCCACTGGAAATTTTATCCAGTTGCAATGGATTTAATGAGATACTGAATGGTTGTTTGTTTCATTAATCTTGTATCAAGTGGCTTTAAAAAAAGAAAATATTGGCAGATTTCTACAAATGTTTAGAGCATCTCTATGGCTTGTCACGGTTAACACAACAGTCTTTACCATTTCCTGTGATTCACTAAATACTGACACAAAAATTCTTATATAGGATTAACAGGCTATTCACTTCCAAGACACAACTGCTCCTTATATGCTCTTTAAAACTGTTCTGCTCTTTTTCCTCTTCCTTGTTTAAAAAGCCATCGTCTACTCGCAGCATCCTCTTTCCATTTCATCCTACGTCTTACATTACCTTCTGTTGCACTTACTGGAGAATAACCTACAGTATCTTGCCTGATCTAGTATAAGTCAAGTCCATACACCTTCTTAGCTTAAGCACACCACAGCCCAGAACCTCTGACAGCTCACACAGCACAGACTTTACAGTTTCTGTCGCATTTTGAAACACCAAAGTTCAAAATACGGGACCACACCTTAACACATCCTTCAGCTGCTCTGCAATACTGGATAAATGTTGCTGCCTCCTCATCCTGCTACTCCTTTTGGCAAGGGTGCGACTCTGGAGGAAGTCAACACAGCCAGGACAGAGTGAGATACTCATGAGGGGACTGGATTTGCTTCATCTAACGTGTTTCTCTTCATTGCTTCCAGATAATGAGCTGTCTTCCAACATGTTCATGCTTCCCTTCAGTAGGCGCTGACTTTAGGGGATAGAAATGTGCACTCACTGTAGAACTCTGTCATCACATGATGCTGAAATGATTCTGGGGATCTAAAATACTTGTCTTTAGAGTAGGCACCTTTTCACCAGTAAATCACCTGTGGGACACAAGGAAGGGTAGCAGTATGCTTTGGAGTTTGCTAACCCCCAGCTCATACTGAGTGCTGAAGGAATACTTCAGGGTAAGCCAATCATCAGCAAAGTTCCTTTTTCATATATCAATAACACAGAGGAGTGTGAATCCATCACATAACTGAATTATGAAGGGGGCCAGGGCTCATGCCAGGAACTCCCCACCTGCACTGGAACAGCAAACATCACACAGGGAGCTGGGGAAAATACTACCTATATACAGCCTGTTGCACAACACTCACAATTATGATCCGTATTGATTTACATCTGATGATATAACACATTTTATTGATCACTGGAGAATATTTTTGGACACGATCACATACCTGGACCTCTCTCTGAATGACACCGCTTCATTGTCTATGGGGAACAAGTCAAAGCACAAATGTGAGATGCTGATGGAAAAGCAAGTGAACTGTCTTGAGAGAACATGTGGATCTTTGAAACCCATAAAGGTATCAAACTGCATTTTTAGGTATGATCATTTGAACAGCAGGTATTTTAGAAAATATCAGCAGACTGCTGGGAATGAGCATCAGGTCAGTTGTCAAGCAGGATAAAGGGAAACTGTTACCTCAGTCAGGAGAATCCTGTTCAGTATAACTAAAGATCAGTAAAGAGAAAGTAAAGCTTTCTAGATTTAAAAGGGATGCTTGGCACGAGATGCTGGATAATCTATAAAAAGAAGTGAAGAGTAGGTGATTGTTAGAGTAGATGATTTGGTCGATCACTTTCAAAGAGATCAAGAGATGGGTGAGGACATTAAAACTACTTAATAGTGAAGATATAAAATCAGAAAATTTAGATAGTAAAGTTAAATCCCAGAAAAATTGAGATAAAGTAGGCTTTGCTTGTCAGTAGGCTCTTTAAATCAGACCTAATTTGGTAACAATAATAAAAAGGTATGTGACTCTTAAACTCCTAGGTCTAGGGGAGGTAGGGTAGCTGTAATTCTATGGCCTCCTCTAGACCTGGTATGTTTATAGCACTGACTTGTGAAGCTGACAAGTTTTTATTGCTATATTATCTTGTATAATATATCATATTCTACCTCTAACACCTTTGTGTCTTTTTTTCTCTTTTTTTTTGTGAACAGCTATCTTCCATCATATTTAACCCAGAAGAACTGTAACCTTCAAAGTCTGATCCTTGTTCATCCTCTATTATTTCCTTTTTGTCACAAAATACCCCAGTCTGAAATTGTAATCTGCCTCTCAATGTTCCACTGTAATGGGGTAACATCTTGTATTCAGTATTTGATAGCAGGTTTCCATGTAAGATTTCAAAGCTCAGCGAAAGGTTTCTCATACTCTGTGGTGAACAGGATAAGCTTTGTCATTCAGAAGATAAATCTGAGCTATCTGTATGTACAGAGACGCTAAAATGAGAACATATGTTGGAGACAGGTATGCTGTAATGAGACTGTATTTTATTGAATTCCAGATTTCCACTCAGGATGTAGAAACCACAGGCACAATTATTTCCTGTTAGCATATTGACCACAGATAAAACTTCAGAGAAGTAGCACCATCAAGCCTGATGCATTATGCTTTACCCTTTCAGTGCAATTTTAGGTAAACACACATGCATCCAGAAAAGCTAGTTGTAAGTAGTGAGTCAGACACTGTATCTCTGAATTATATAGGATTTAAAAGTATTCTTATTGTCATTCTCACATCTACTACTACACTTGCAGGATTAGAACTTCAAAGAAGAGCCTGCCAGAGGAAAATGCAGGAAATGTTTGCATTCCTGTAGGATTCCATCATCCAGGGGCCTGTAATGGTGAAAGCACCCTCCAGCAGATGTTGTTTGAAAGGTCAGGTTAAGTCTTAATACATGCTAGACATTCACTTCAGTTCTTCCCTTTATAATTATTGATTATAACTCCCTCTAACCCTGGCTCATACAGCAAATCCTTCTGGTGTCTCTGCTATGACAACTCACACCATCTGGAAACTTCTTGCAGCACTTTGACTCTCTTCCCCTGGTCTTTGTCAGCTTTCCAAACGTCAATGAAACCATCCTTTCAATATCCCAGTGAGGTTAAGGAGATGTTCTTTGTGTTTGCAACTAAAGCACAGAGCAACCAATTCTAATTAGCACTAAGGTTTTATTTTGGCAGGAGGTATTTACACTTCTCCAATCGAGGCCTCTTCACACTTTTGAAAACATCATGAAGAAAGACTTAAGTCTCCTTAGTTGAATCTCATCTATGAGAAGTGACTGACTAAATTACACAATTGTCTTTTGTGATCTGTTAGGAATTGAATCCAGGTATCTTGAGAGTAAGAGAGTCTCTTTGTCTACTAGCTATATAAATAAATTGTATTGATTTTTTAAACTCCTTGGAAGTTTTCCTCTGTAAATTTGGACAGTATCTTTTATTTAGTTTCCTGTGCATTAATTTAAAATTATATATTTCAGTATTATGGTTGTAACACTTGATGTGAAATTTCACACTTTTGCACTGCATTTACTATTTCATACTCTATTCAGAAGATACAGCATTATAATTCCCACCTAATATACTACTGGACCTTCTTGAAGAGTGTCAGATTGTGAGTTTTGTTGCCATGGTTTCCTTTGGTTTTTTCACCCCTTTTATGTGTATTTTAAAAATGCAAGTTCAATTCCCAAATATTATTCTGATAGCAATATTGGCAAACTAATTCTGTTTTATAGGGACTATTTTTTGGGCATGACTATGGTGATTTACTAACTCTGTGATTTATTTTGCCTTAATTGCAAAGGGTAAGTAAGTACTACTACAAAGCCAGGCAAAGCATTAGATACCACCAACCATAAGCGACCTTCCCTAATTTCTGCCACTCACATATCAAGGTGCCTTCTGTGCGGAAAAACAGGTAAGTCGTATTAAATTGATGTCTCCCTTGCAATCAGGTGACATTTTAGTGAGATTTGTTAGAAGTAAGAATAAAAAAAAAGGTGCAGCATGTGACGCCCACTGGATTCATATGACAAGTTAATGGGATTTTATACAGCACTGCCATTTCAGTGCCAGATGCTACCCTTTTCCTAACCAACGTGATCAAATTTTGGCTTACATACAAAACATGCAAAACATCTGTGTGGATACAATAAGATTTCAACTACTTATGCAAAGGTGAAATCAACCCCCACGACCCAGTCTGGTGACAGACAGGCATCAGCAGTGACTGCAGTGAAGGAGCGATGGCTGTGCCTAGAGGGAAAGTGGGTAAGAGCAGAGTCTGCTGCCACAGGTGAAAGCATTACCTTGCTTTGGCCGGAGACAAAAGGAATCAAAACCAGGAGCTACTGTCTTCAGGCAAAATATCTTCAGCATCTTACCTCTTGCTGGGAGGATGATCCAACTCTGAGCTTAGCAGAATCTGAAAGTCAAAATGCCCTGCATCTCCCAGAGATTAACTGATGTTTGTCTTCCCCGTGAAGACAATTTCCAGATGATTTTCTTGCCCTGAAGTCTGTTCTCGCATAGTAGCTCCTATTAAAATCCTGATGCAGCTTTCTCCTATATAAAACTTAAATATGTGGTGTGATAATACTCAAACCCCTGAACAATAAAATGGCATACTTCTACATTCAGGTACTTCAGTGCCTGAGAAAAGGTCAGATTCCTATTGTTTACAGCCCTCTTATTCACTAGTGCATAAGATCTTTGCCCTTGTTTTATTCTGGATTTGTAGGATACAGGGAAGGACAAAAGATGACCAGTGTAAAAAATTTAGATACACTAACAAAATATGATGCTCACTCTCCTTCTAAACAAGATTTTTTATTTCAAACAATTAATTTAGAATATGTTCCTATGTCAAGAAAGAACTAGACCACTATGAAAGGAAAACAGGAGATCATGGAGTTTTTTATTTAGAGGCAGGAAGTCTTTTATAAAGAGGGACTTGTTGAACTATGTAAAATGCAAGGTTAAGTTTGGGGTAGTCTTCCTGTTGTGATTACCACCTTTCAGCTGCTCAGGTTCTTCTGCCTAATGGCACATCTCAGATGTACATACCTGACTGTGTAGCTAATGCAGGAATAAATGTATGAGCTTTGATAAAGTCAAGAAAATTATCCCTGTGAGAGAATAGAAACTCTTATTTCCAGAGGGATGGAAGGTAACTTTTATTTAACATCATGGATTTTAACACAAACTCCAAGAATGTTTTTAAATGTCCTGATTTGTGTGTCAAACACATAATGTACAACTCCTGTAAAAATGAGTTTTATGTTCAACATAAGCAGCCAATTTGAGACTGAAGTGACCTGGTGCTGATCAGGCTACAAAAACTTATTCCTTGCTACTAACATTATGCATAAAGGCTGCCAAGCACCACTGAGTTATCTGTTTTCTATTGCCTTGCTCTAAATTTCATACCAATAACCAGCCAAAGTTTCACAATTTGATCTGTTTGAAGGAAGCAGTTCCGACCTCTCTTCAACCCTTAATAAGGTTGGTTGGTGAGGGGTTTTTTTAGGACAATAGAAGGTAAAAAGGTAGGGTTAGTTTTTATGTAATCTATTCCCTGGTCTAACCACATGGCAGCACAAAGCAATTGCATCACTTCAAAAGAGAGGCTGATGCAAGGGCCAGACATAACTGCAGTGAACAAGAGGAGGCCACGGCTGCTTCTCCTGGCAGTGGTGATGGCTTCAAGTGAGCAACTATGACCTTTTACTGCAGATATGGAAGCCTCTGTAG
>JAWWLZ010000001.1:105062308-105079433 GCA_035041345.1 Poliocrania exsul | reverse complement strand
CAATGCCTGAGCACTCTCTCTGCAAAGAAGTTTTTTCTGCTCTCCAACTTCAATTTCCCCTGGCAGAGCTTGAGCCCCCCTTGTCCTATTGCTGAGTGCCTGTTCTTGTTTTGTCAGAACACAAAATTTCCTGAACTTGCACGCAGTGTTTTGATAACGGGAAATTATTCAGCTCCACAGAGGGATGACAAAGTGCAGTTCCTGTGTGTGCAGTTGCTGTTCTTTGTGTGACCAACAAGCCACTTGGACACCACCCTGACTTTCTGAGCTCTCCTGGACCAAAGCCAGGTTGTTTCTGGCTCCTGAGTCTTCTCACCTCTAAAGTTCTCTGTTGGTTTTATTTGCTGTTACACAACTAAACTTCTGTGCTGCCTGCAGAGGTCAGGCATGTTCACTAATTGTTAATTTCTGTTACTTGTTCTAAGTGTGATGCTCCTGTGCACGGAGCTGAGATGAGCCCGTGGCTCCACCCAGGGCCGGGCTCTGATTCCCGGTTTGTCTGGGCTGGGTAATAATGACAACAAAGTGAAACCACGGGAACTTTCCAGGGGTTTCCTTGAGAAAATGGGCAGGGGGATCGGCTGGGATGAGGGGCTGGAATCAGGATGAGGGGCTGGAACCGGGATGAAGGGAAGGGATGAAGGGACAGGACCAGGGACTGGGATGAAGGGAAGGGATCAAGGACCGGGACGAGGGACAGGGATGAGGGAGCAGGATGAGGGATCGGGATGAAGGAGCGGGATGAAGGACTAGGATGAAGGACTGAGATGAAGGAAGCGAGATGAAGGGACCAGGATGAAGGACTGGGATGAACGACCGGGATGAGGGTCCGGGAAGAACCGGGATGAAGGAGCAGGATGAGGGATCAGGATGAGGGGACCGGGATGAAGGAGAAGGATGAAAGACTGGGATGAAGGAGCGGGACGAGGGACCGCAATCAGGGACCGCAATCAGGGACCGCAATCAGGGACCGGACGCGCCGGGCGCTCGCGGTCACGTGGCGCAGGCGGTACGCACGCACGCACGCACGTAGGTGACGCACGCACGCAGCGGGGCGTGGCGGCCCCGCCCGGCGGGAGGGCGCAGGGAGGGCCGATCGCAGCGCGGCGGCGGCAGGAGGAGCAGCAGTCGCCGCAGGAGCCGCCACCGGAGCCAGCCGGGCTGTCCCACGCCCGCCGCAGCGCTCGCCGCCTGCCTCGCCGCCCCCGCCGGAGAGCGGGAACGCGGAGCGCGGAGGCTGCGGGAGCCGGGTGGGGAAGATGCCCCTGGCGCAGTTACCGGACCCGTGGCAGAAGATGGCTGTGGAGAGCGCGGCCGAGAGCTGCACCGAGGTACGGGGGGGTGCTGTGGGGAAAGTTGTGAGGAGGGAACGGGACTGGGGCTGCCGGCGCTGCCGCCGCCGCTCGGCGTTCGGGCAGAATTTCCCCCCGCGGGTGTCAGGGCGGACAGTGGGGGCAGCGGCGCCGCGGGGGGACCGGGCGGGCAGTGCGGGGCGAGCGGCGGCCCCTGCGCGCCTTCGTCCTCCGCGGGGCACTGACTCACGGCCGGCACCGGCCGGCGCTCCCCGCCCGCCCGCGCCGGGGCTCGGGGCGTGTTTTCCCGGGACCGGGCTGCTCCCGGCGCACTCCCTCCCCTTCCGCCCCCTTTCCCGGGAGGGAGTAACCTGCCTCCGCGGCGGCCGCCGGCTCGGGCGCTTTTGTTCCAGAGCGGTGTCTGGTTACTGTCACGGCGAGTTTCCCTTCCTGGGGCTGCCCCGCCGCCTCTGCGGCCCAGGGTGGGCAGGAGGGCCGTGCCTGATGTCCCCCCCTTCCCCGGGCCGTGCCGGGTGTCCCCCCAATCCGGCCGTGCCCGGTGTCCCGTCCCCGCCCCCGACTCCCCTTCCGGGCCGTGCCCGGAGTCACCCTCTCTCCGGGCCATGCCTGTTGTCCCCCCACTCCGGCCGTGCCCGGTGTCCTCCCCCCCAGGCCGTGCACCGTGTCCCCCCCCGACCGTGCCCGGTGTCCCCGCCGAGCCGCCGCTCCCCTGCGGCGGGCAGGGCCGCCCCCGCCCGGTGCCGCTGCCCCCTTATCTCGGCAGGATGGGGTTGCCGGCAGTTTCGCAAGCGTTTGGGAAACCGCGGGGACGTTCCGCACGAGTGCAGCTCTGTGCTCGGCGGCATTGCTGGGAACATCCCCGAGGTGCCGCGCAGTGTGGGTTTCCCGCTGTCGGTAGCGGGGAGTTCGTGTTGAGCGCCCGCCCTTGTTAGGCAGGACGCGTGTCAGCTTTCCTAGGCTGGGATAATGAGAGCGTCTGGAAATTAGAGCCTCTTGCGTCCGAGGCCATAGAAGGCTTCAGTTATGTTAATTTTTTTCCTACTACTGTGTTGGTTCGGATCTGTGTAAACACTACACCTACACAGTCAGTTGTGCTTGCTCCGTGAGTTCCTCGTAGCCCACAATGCGTGTGCTAGTTCGCGACCAGACTCCCATCTGGAAAGAAAAAGCTTCCTCTGACAGTGCAGCTTCTACCTGAATCGGCTCCAGCTGATCCGCAGCCAGGCTGCTTCAAGTGATGCTGATCTTGAACGGTGTTCTCAGGCCAGCTCACAACAATGAGTCGCAAGGTTAGGACTCGCTCCTTCCTTAGTGAGTGAAGGAAACAGTGAGACCAGTGCAGAGTTTCTGCAGTATCGGTATTTGTCCTTTTGATGTTTGTCTTCTCATCCTTCTATTTAAAGTGACTGTATCTCTGGGGGTCAGAAGAACCTGCAGTTCAGATCTGACAGGCGGATATGTCTTAAATTTTTGCCAGTTACTGTAGTTACTTTTAAATTCTTGCTCATTGTTCACTGACTTCTGAAGTGATGATCTTGGATGATTGTTTTTAAATGGGGAGTAACTGCAATAGTACTGTGATGCTTGAGGGTGGGGCAGAAGGTGATAGGAGAGATCACTTAAACTTATGATTTAGAGAAAAGATCTTAACTGTTGCTTTAGTCCTCCGTGATTACTGCATGCAGACCGTGTGACTTCAGTAACAGTAAATGTGCTGGATAGGTAGCAAAATACATTGTCATTTGAAATGTGTACGTGCATTATTATACTCTGTTACTTGTTTTAGCGTATTTCAGATGTGATTTGTTTTTAAACTGCTGTCATAGACGTCCTGAAACAAGTGTATTTTGCCAGTTCCTAAAAAAATAGTTAAACGCTTCAATTGACATGAGTCTACAGTAGTTTATCACAAAAAAACGTCTAGGACCACTAACAAAACATGAAACAGTAATGAGCTGACAGATTTGCCCTCTAAGACTCTAGTCTAGAATAAACACTCAGTTCTTGAAAAGACCAGGCTGCACCTGTAAAAGCTTTTCAGATAACGCTCAAAAGGAAAAAGACTTAGAAAGGTTGCTCACCTGAAATGAGTCTTCAAGAAAAGATGATGCTTCAGTAAAAATAGATAAATTGAAGTCACATAAACAAATGACCTAAATACATAACTTAGATTTTTTTATTTGTGTGAGTCACGTTTATGTGTAGCATAGCAATATCCTAATTACAGACCCTATTCTGGAAGAGTATCCTTTGGCAAGAATACTTCATTTGGAAGCTCATTGTGATTTCAGTTATAGTTTGGTACTAAGAAGGTCTTTAGCTGTAACACTGAGTGAAGTTTCCACTAACCTCTCAGATTTGCTGACACAGTTCTTGTAAGACTGCATCTTCCATATGGAATTATAAATTATTGAGCTTTAAAATTCAACTGAGATGCTTTCCTTGTCTTAACAACTCACTGAGTTTTTAATTGGATTTATTTTTTATTTGTTTCCCAATGCAGTCCTGTATTTATAGTTATACCACCAAGGAGATGATCTTCTGTGTTGTGTGAGCAAATTTAGGAGGAAGGCTGGAATACCTTTCAATAGCTTTACTTTGGAAGAGTAGTTAACCACAAACAACTGCCATAACTTATATGTGCAAGACAGCAAATCTGTAGAATGTGGTCTTTCTTAGGAAATAATGCAAACACTTTTAGATAAAATACAACTTTATAGTTTTCAGATATAACTCTGGTTCTACAGGTGCAAGTAAGTCTGATCCACATGGCATCTCTGGCAGCTTTTTCAATGTGTTTAGTTGTTACACCATTTTTAAAATATTTTGTCTGTATGATGTGTGGTTTTGATTTTAAAGCTTCCTGTTTTAAATCACAACACCTTTAAAGCCTGTGAAATGGTGTTCTCTCTTACTGACTCAGGGTCTCTTCAAGATTCAAAACAAGCATAGGTTTGGGTTTTTTTGTGGTGAGAATATGCCTGTTACTTCAAGTTACCTGCTTTCGAGCAAATTAAGCATTGATGATTTGAGTTTGTATTTGAATGCCTGATCCTTTGGTCTGTATATACTCCCAGCTGTGTATATTAACATCAACTGTAGTAGAATGAATGCAGTTATGGCAGCCAAATTTTGGACACCACTCTGCTGAAAGAGCTGGCCACCATAAGGAGATGCCATTTGCTAGACTTCCTTGGAACTGTTTATGACAGCTATCTTTAGGAGTTTTAATTTAGGTGCTCTAAATTGGCTGTGGAGAAAGTTCATTTTTTTTCCACTACTCTTGAAAGGATTTATGGTTATCTGTTTAGGTGTCTAAATAGGTGGTATGAATCTCCCTTCACAGATTTCCTGGTTTGTGTTCTGTATCCAGAGTTATTTGAACCTTGTGTGAGATGAACCCCAAGCATGTAACAGTCATACTGATGCTTTAAAGAAACCTGTATAGTTTAAATTTTGCTTTGTAATTTCATTCTGATGTCAGTGTGACATTCTCTATGTCAATATATACTCCTGGCCTGGAATCAGATGTCTTGCCACTTGTAGCCATGAGCCTGTAGCTGCAATTGTCTCTCCACATCCTGTACTAGTCTGTGTAATCGGTGCTGTACTTGGGTTCCACAGGAACAAAGGCTATATTTACATTTGGTATAGCAAACACAGGTAAATAATTCAAAGTCGAAGTGGAATTACCTAAATGGACTGACTGGTTTGTGTGGATTTTGAAGACTATTTATTGTCTCTCCATTATAGGCAGAATTCTCTGCAATGCTTGGCTATCGCCCCTCCCACATACCTGCTGTCAGTGCAGCGCATTCTGATGTCTGTTTCTTGATGATTTGTGGGGTGACGTTTTCTTCCACTGGGTTAAAAACAGGAATTTTAAATTTAATTCTCATCTAAATAAGCAGTATACACTGTATTCTACAAACTGCTGTGATAGACAGATAAAAGATGTTTTATATATATGTAAATATTTCTGAGAAACATATAATCTGCATGAAAAGTGTTTGGGAGGGGTGTGTGGTTTTTCTTCAGCTTTTTCATGTCCTTATTGGTATCATTTTACCTGCTCTGTTTTTAGGTTAACACAGTCCTACTTTGTGACATGGTGCTGATGTCCTGTGTTCAGCTGGGTGGGGTAGGAGCAGGCAGATGAATCCTCTTGAATTCAGTACCTTTATACACTGTTGTGTGCACTCTGCAGCTCTTGGTTTCCTCGTGGAGGTGTTGGCTTTGACCTCCTCGGTTGTTCAGTTAGTTTTCTTATGACATCAGCAGTTCTTATCTTGTTATTGTTTTGTTTGTTGTAGCGTGGGCAAAGTTTCTTGCCCCAGCTGGGACACCCAACACAAAATAGATGAAAGCAGATTGACACTTTCAGAGGCTTGTCTGTTGTGTTTGCATTGATTGTGGTCTGTCACACTAACTGGAGTTGTTTGTCATTTGAAATGCTTCCCTTAGAGTCACAATGATGCATAGACTGAGGTGGGCGTTTCATTATTTCTGCACATCAAAAATATTACTTTTGTGTTGACTGATCTTGGCAGTTGGCAGATCTGCCACCTCTGAGAACTCATTCAAGAAACTGGTTTGGGGTTGTGACTTTTCTGTGTCATTTGGTTAGGGAAGGTGTTTTGGGTTTGGCTTTTTGTTTTGTATTTTTCCCCCCGAATGTAGTTCATAACCGTATTCCAATAATGAAACTTCTAGGCATTTTTTCAGGCAAGAGTAAAATTTTCTGATTGCTTTTTTTTTCATCCCGGTAACTTTCAAATGGGGAATAATCAGTAAAACTGTAATAATTCAGTAAAACTCAGTAAGTTAGAATCTCTTCAGGGAATTTCTAAGTTTAGACAAACTAAAGTGGTTGATTACAATTGCTGTGCTCTATACTTGCATATGTGATACTCTGCTAGTCATTCTCTCCTTATTCCCTGAAACAAGATTAAATGCCTCACCCTTCGGAAATAGAGGGGAGAAAATTCCTATGTAACAGAGGGGAAAATAAGGCTCAGCAGCTGAGCGACCCCATCTGGCATCATTCATGGAGTCTGTTCTCGAACTCGGAGGTGAACTCTGATTTCTGGGATCCTACTCCAGTGACCTGACCACAGAGGTTACTGATAGCTCAGTCTTACCAATTAAATTTACCATAGGTTGCCTTTGATGCAACGATCCCCCTGTGGTGTGGTTAATGCTCCACTTAACTCTTTTTGGAGGAAATGCGCTGCCACTTTAAAAAATTATTAATTAATTTATTTATTGAGTGGAGCTATTCAATTGTCTGTGAATGAGTATGTATCTTATACATACATTTTTTTTGTCTAGATCTTTTTCCTGACACAGTTTTTCTGGTTCCATTAAATTAAAATAAATGTTAAAATAAAATTAAAATAATTTAATTTCAAGCAATTATTTACTGAAACATAATTAGCTATATTAATAAGATGTGAAGAAATGGTATTTTATTGTGATATTAAATGTCCAACAATACATAGCTTTGAAAAATAAATTCTTCTTTTCCTGCAGACTCAAAAGGTGGTGGTTTCAGGATGTAGGAGACCATGACGAATATTGTTTGTTTTATTCCTTACATAACATATTTGCCAAAATTAGTTACTGCTAGAACTTAGATTTACATGTGAAACAATGCTTTGAACTTAACAGAGAGTCTTTCTCCTCCAGTCTTCCTGCAGCTGACTTTTGTTGTGTAGTCAACTCGGAAATCCTGAATTTTAGAAAATAGTGAAATTGTTCTGTAGCTTATTCTCTCTTCTTAGCAGAATGTATTAAATTAATAGATGATAAGTGTAAAAGAATAATGCTTTAGTTGACTTCAATATGAAATTTCAACCTTTGTAATTTATTATGCAAAGAGATCTGAGAAACCAACTGATATCTGAAGGCCTGAGTCTGCAAGGACACGAGGAATCGCAGCCTGGCTGTGCCATGGGCTGCCCTGGCAGAGGAAGGGCCTGCCTGGCACATCGTCCCGTGTGTGCTCCCGTCCCTCTGTCTGGAGCCCAGGGCTGTCAGCGGGCCTGGGACGGCCCTGGGCTCCAGGGCAGGTGAGAGGTGCTCGTGTCTTCTGCCAGCACAGTCTTGGTGGTAGGATGTGTTCACCATCAGGTGTTGGAGTCACTCTTAAGATTGTCTGTTCCTGCAGAGAAGGAATTTCTTTATTTTCAAATGTGCAGCAGTGGTTGGATATATTGAAGTGAGTGATTTCTACATTTGTATTTCTTCCTCTTTGGAGCAGATGGACAGAGAAAAGGTGATGTGGGTTTTTTTGGTTTTGTTTTACTACAGCTGCTGAATTGATGTGTGAAGTATAATAATTCACCACCCATCTGCTCGTACAGCTGGGGAACTAAAGGAGACTTTCACTTAACTGTCCTTTCTTTTTTTCTTTTCTTGTATTTTGATTTCCTGGATGCATGTGACTTGGAGCTGGTTTTAGCTAAGGAAGGGGTTGGCCAGGACAAAGATTTTAGGATAGTGTGTGTCCAGCATCTTGGATAATGTCATGGCACTTGTCTGACTTCAAGGTGAGTTAATTCAGAGTAAAACTCAGTGAGAGCTGCAGAGCTTTAAATTCCTTTTCTGACCTGACTTGGCACAGAGCTGAACAAATGCCAGTGCCAAGGAAGGCCTCGCTGTGCAGGAAAGGGGACTGATAATTGTTAAACTATACTCTTGAGTCATATTAGATAAGAAGGTGGTAAAGTAGATAGGATTTACGAAATCACATAGTTAAAGTTGCCCAAGTATCCTCACCTAAGGAAGTTTGGCTTTGTACCTGAATGATCTGCGTGTTAATGGCTTTTATCTGAGGTTGGTTGTCTATGGAGAGGCAAGTTTCAACATCCTGTTGTTTCTTTTAATACTCAGCAAAGGAAGAACTCAGTCACCTTAGTCAATAAAGTCAGAATAAATTATATGGACTTCATGGAACCTGAAATAACAAAATTTTTGTAAAAGAAGTACTTGCAGTAATTTTATGTTTCATAATAATGAAGACTGATGTTTTTAGTTTCTTGATTTTTCAAAAAAACATTAATGATTTTTTAATACTTGCAGGTACTATTTCTAACATTATATGCAAAATGTATTGAATATATGCTATGAGAGAACAGCTGAAGAAGTCTAAGATGATAACTCACTTCTGCTATTTACATCTAGTAAATTTTAATCAGGTCAGGATTTAGGTAAGTGCTTTGGATCTGTGTGGCTTCACAGCTCAGGAGTTCGGGCACAAGTCATTCATTCAGATCCTATTAAAGCCTTATATTTTATTTAAGCACTGGAATAGATTGTGAAAACTCCTGAAGATTTAAGAAGGGCTTAGACATAAACATCTTGTGAGCAACATTGTAGAAATAGCTGATCATGCCTTGGTGCACAGAGGTAGATGGGATGACCTCTTAAGGCCTTCTCAGTCTATTTCCAACTATTTTTTTGCGGACCCACAAATTTTTTCTCAGGGAGCTCATTGCTGCTTAGAATAGCAGGTTTGAGCGTGTTCAGTTCGAAAGGTATTTGCTGAATGTAGTTCCACACAGAGCCTTGTGTTGCAAACAGCACATTTGTTGTGAATGTTTCATGGGAATGCTGCGTTCTGAGCAGTCTTGAAAGGAGCCAGAAGCATCATGGTTACAGCTTCATTCTGCTGAAGGACCTTGTGGTTCCTGAGTTGTGTTCGTGGTTGAGAGTCCCTTGAAAACACCAGAGTAAGTGCTCAGATCTGTATATGCCCAGTGCTTTAATGACTTCAGTAGTAAATATGTTGAAAGTTTATGTGTTTAAATCTCATAGCAATGCTTAGAAGTTGTTGGGTAAATCTGGAAGTTTTGGTAGCTGAAAACTGGGAACTGAGAGAAACTTGATTGCCTGTGTTACTCTTGGCATGTTAAAACTTCTACATAACTATTTTTATTTGGTCTGATTCTGACATTTGGGGGTTTCTTTCCTTATTTGTTTACTCAAAGCATCATCCTGCTCTAAGACTGTTTACAATTCTTGATTTATCCAATTGTTAAACCTAAGGATGTAAAACTTTTAGAATTATGTCTTAATTTGGTTTTATGGCTGTGCTAAAAGGCACCAATTACATGGAAAAGCAAATAGTGTGCATAGTAGTACATAGTGTTCCAAACTATGTTCCCAGTATAAGGACTGGTTACTAATTTATATGCTCAAGCCCAATATTGATAATTAGGTAACACTGAGTTTAATGGCTGAAGAATTATTCCAAAAGCCATAACTGGTAACAGTTTCATAAGAGGTTTTAAAATAGCTGACAGTCATAGTCGGGTGCAAAAATTAAAATATTTGGTAGGAAGAGTACTTAAACATCCCAAAAAATATTCTAGCAATGGCCTAAATGCAAAGGAGAGTGGGGTGGAAAAAGATACTTGGTGGTGTCTAATATCAGAAAAGCTGTGGGAACAAACTTATGTCCTTCAGAAAAAAATTCTTGTAGACTGTAGAAAACAACATAAAGTTTAGCAAGGTAAGACCAAATTAGTGGAACTTCGATTTGCAAACAGAATGTAAGAATGGAGATATTAAACTAAATCTAAAAACTGCAAGTGTATACTATCTCTGATGTTATTGATGAAAACAGTGGGAAAACAGGAAAAATTAGTACTACAGGAAACAATGGTTTGCCTACTTAATATTTCAATTAATATGATTTAGATGCCTGTAAAAAACAGTGTGAAGGGAGTGATGGGTGCCTGATATTACTATTAAATCAAGATATCCTATCCCAGATCGGTAAATTCAAACTGTATTTGTCAATATAGATGGTGCCTTTTATATACAAAATTCATCATGTGGATCCAGTGCTAATCAGAAGGATAAGTGGAAAAAAGCATTAGGTTTATTGTGCTAGAGCCCAGGATAGTGTAGTTTTGTAGGACTTTTGAGATTAATTGCATATCTAGCAGTAAATGTACTTTTTCTTTTTAAATTGTGGTTCAAAGTGACATTAAGACTTGCAGATCAATAAATAGCTGTAGTATGTAAAGTGCAGGATATTCGCTGCTTCACAGGATGTGGTGAATTGATTGTGGGTGGGATGTGGGCTACATTTCTTGATGTACTTTGTTCTTAAGAAGAATTTGGTATCATTGTAGTTTCTCGGTACCGATACCTTACCGATACACCCCTGCTTGCTGCCTCGTGGTCCCTGTGGTGCAGTTTTTCGTGGGCGTAACTGGTCAAGAAGTGAAAAAAATCAGAATTTTAAAAAGCTTTCTTTAAACTGTCTTTCTGCCAGGAAAATCACGTACTTGATTATACCCCAAGAGTTCAGTGGGTTTAAACCTGTAATTTTTGAATGTTAGAACTGTTGATGGTTGATTGATGTTCATATCAGAGGTTCTGTCAATTCGTGTGGTGGATGTTCATGGACCACCTGCTTGATGCAGATTCGGATGTTTCTCTGCTTTATGCCTGGTCAGGGAACCTGTAGGATCTGTTTGTGTTCCTGTGCATTCAGGAAAACTGTTGGAATCCAACTGTGTTTAAGTATTGATTTCTACTAATTTAGTGAGATATGGCAACAGGCTCCAAAGCTTGGAGAACCAAATTTGTAGCTAATTTAACATGAAAATTGTTTCTGGAAAAAAGAATAGGAAGTGGAATCAGTGGATTGAAAGAGCATTTTGTAGGATGCCTTCCTAGGGGATGTGCATCCTCCTTTTGTTGGCATGAATTGATTGTTGATGTGTTCAGATGTAAGTAAAAATTTTCTGTGGACCCTTTCTGTTATTTTTTTTATGTTTGCGCTGTCATCTGAAATATGTTTTATTTTTGGAACCAGAGTACTAAAACCAGCCAGATCTTTGATTCACTCTGCTTGCTCAGTGTCCTGCTATGGGAGGAGTGCAACTGAAGAATAATCAGGATCTCGAGTCTCTCTCTTTTGAATTAGACTAATCTGAGAATGTGAGAGTTGTATTCAGCCTTCTGTTATTCTGCATTCATCAGACTGTTATATCTGCTCCCAATCTGTTATGTCATCAAGACCTGCCCTTGGTTCTGGTTAAATACTAGAGGGAGTTGACGCCCTGCAAACCGAAATGTTTCATTGGCTCACCTCGCTGCTGACCTCCTCACTGCACAGGGGTTTAAATGTTTCTGATAGGAACCCTTTGGCTTTACATTTTAACTCATAAGGAGGGCAGTATGCTTTGTAGCCTTTCGGAAGACACAGCTGCTTTCCATTTAATAGTATCATTTACCAGCAAACCATAAATCATATATACATATTCTTCTTTACCTTACATGGCTCAGACTGTTCTGAGAAAAACTGGTTCTACCATCCAGTGATTCCTGTAGCATAATCATTGCTTGGGTAGACCTATCTAAAAAGATCTTGCTAATCCAGTGATCTGGCTCAGGCATGACTGCACGGCACACATGCTGATTTCTTGAGTTTGTTCTTAGTTCCAGTGAGTGTTTCGAATGCGTTGCTTGAATTCAGCTGGAAAGTAACTGAAAGCAATGCAGGATTAAACAGGAAACCAGATTGTGCAAAACGGTTTGTTTTGCAGAAGTTTGCTGTGGTTTTTCTGGTTGACTGTTGAAAAAGTCAGTGAGGTTGAAGATTTGAGCCTTTTTAAAAGCAGGGGTTGATCTCACCTTTTTGTCTTTGAAGGGAGGCTTGTCTCAAGTTTCTGATACGGGTTTCACTTTCAGGTAGTTTCAGTTCTCTTGAAATAGTAAATGTGAAAACTTAAAGCTCACTGTGTGGTAAGTTCTTATTTAACCTGCAGTTAATGTACATTATTATTCAACAGAATGGTGGTTGTAGCAGGAATCACTGTTTGTGAAACTGCATGTGGAGTCAGTTTAGAGCATATGGTTTTGATACACAAATTGCCCTGTTTTAGGCCCCAGAGTTTGGCCATCATTAGTTGTCAGGACATTATAGACTCCTCCTTTCCAGCTAAAGTCAATTGTCTCATTTGTTCTACTGGTTTTCTTCTCAGGCTTTTTTTCGATTGACAAGATACTTAGGAAACTTTCTTGTAGCATGAACAGACTCTGGAGACGTGTAGCTAAAATACAAATGGTAACTTAAAGATATGCCATAGATTTGAGAAGAGGGGAAGTGTGGGACCTGTGGCCTTGACAATGGTAAATGCATAGAAAATAGGGTTCCCTGTAAACAAGCGTTATTAGAAACACTCATTTCTGTTAGTTAGCCAGGCTGGCACTTTTCTGGTCTTTTACTTGATAATTGCAAATTTTTATGTGAATTAAGGAAAGATAGTACAATATTCACTGTCTGTACACTGTAAGTAGAAGATGCTACAGTGGGGGCATGTGGGCCTTTTGGAGCTGGATAAGTAGAAGTTTGTACTGACTGCCCTTAACTGAGACAGCTTTTAAAGATTGTATTCATTGCTGCATTAGCCTACAGCATGTGAAAATGAATTTTTTTGTCCTCTGTCATGGAAAGATGACTTCTAGAGTAGACTTGAGTCATGCTAGAAGTCTCTAGTATCTTCCTGAAGCCAGGAAAGACGAGAAAATAAAACTGCTACCATGTGCCAGATCTCTGCACTGGAACAACAATCAGAAGCCCAACCTTCTTCCTCTCCCCACCCCCTAAACAAAACAAACAAAAATAACAACAAAAAAGCCAAAGAAACACCACCCAAGAAAACCCTCTCAAACAAATAAAAAACCCAAAACACCTGCATCATATTTAGGAAATCCTTAATTCTTATGATTTAGCTTTATCCAGCTGCATCTTCTAGGGGAAAAAAAAAACCTCAGGAGAAAACCTGCTAGAGAGCGGGTAATCATCTGATGAAACATCCAGTGTGCTTGCAATATTTGAAAATTAGACTTCATAAGTGGTTAGGATTTAATCTGGAACATATAAAAGACTCCTCCAGACATATGAAAGCTGGAAGACTGTATTGATCAGAAGTTGTTACAGAAGAATGATGGGAAGGTTCTGAACAAGAAATCTGCTGAAAAACTTAGCAGTGGGAAGGAAGGTGTAGAATGAAGCTGAAATCTCTGAATCTTTGAGCAGCTTTTAACTTTCTAATGTCTAGAAAATATCTGTCTATACATGTATGTAACTCTTAAATGAATTAAATTTTGTAAAAATAGAGTAGGCTTTGTGTTCTCTAATGGACAAATGAACTTAAATTCTGCCTCCAGTGGTAATGGAAAATGTAACCATTTGTAATAGTTTTTCATTTCTTTCTAAAATCATACTGAATTTCTGTTAAACTTTTGGAGCAAACTAAGACTTAATGCCCCTGTACAATAACTTATGAAATAGATGTTTTTGCTTACAACTTGCTAATACTCTTGTTTGTTGTGTAAGCAAAGCCACCCAAAGTCTTTCAGGGAAAAATATCTCTGAGACATTCTTCAAATATTGTGTCACTGTCAAGAAAAAGAAAGCACTTATTGACCAACAAGGTATTTAAGGGTTTTTTTCAATCTTTATGGCTGAATCTCAAATTCAAAAGCCTATTTCTGTATGCCTTGTTAGAATGGTCCTTGGCAAAGTACAGAAAATAGGAAATGCTGCCCAATAAAATTAGATTGCATTCATCATTTTTCTAAGGCTATACCACAGTTACACATTTTCTTGATGGTAAAGGCTGACTTGCTGTGGTCTCACTCTTAGAAAGAACTTGTTTATCTGTTCTTTGTTGTGACTTTTTGCTGTTTTGGCTTCATCAAGTTTAACTGTCTTGCAGAAGTTGTACTAATGGAAAGTGATGTCCAGCTGTGTAGTAGTGAGGCTTCAAATGCCTGGTGGTTTTATGTATTTCTTGCTGTGACTTCATCCAGTTTGATAATACATGAGGATCGAGGCAAGAGTGGCACTACATTCCAGTAATATGCAGTTTTTCATGTTTAGTTTCATGTTTTACTTTCTGTTTTTGTGGAATATTAAGATGAAAGCACTTGACAGCAACATGCTATGGAAGCACATCTGCAAAATATTTCTGTACTTGGATTCTGCATTTCTTTTAACTTGCTGTATCTTGGTTTTTTACAGAATGGACAGCAAATTGTGGATGAACCTATGGGAGAAGATGATATCAACCCACAAACTGTGAGTAAAGATGGTTTTAGTAAAGATAGGTAGTACAATATTGGAGCACACTGATGTCACTTAATTTACAGGCAGTTTCCACTGATGTTGTGTTGTTGAGGTTTACTGGCCATGGGGTGCAATGTAGGATCCTAATATTTTTAAGAGACCTTTCTCGCTGACTCTCTTGTCTGGTTTGGTATCCTGCTGTTTGTTTGAAGAGCTCATACCTCATATTCCTTTCTACCTTCAGCTTGCAGGAGTCTTGCAGGGGAAGGTCAAGTGTGAGGAATTGTGGAAGTAGTTTCCATTGTGTTTGTTATTGAGAGGCATTTGTGGAAGGAATTCTCAACATACCCTTCTTGAAAATAGAGAGTGTTACTAAAGAGAAGGTCAATGAACCTTCCTGGCTGTGATAGTTTTTTAAAGTTCATTATCTCCATGTCAGACTTCCAGCTTACAAAATTTCATAGTGTGAAAGCACCACCGAGTGCAGTTTCCTTGTTGCGGTGCCTGTGACTTGTCATACATGAAGTTTGTCTGTAGTTTCGTGTTACAGAGTACTAAGTGACTGTTAAATCTGGTGATAAATGGCCTCACCAATAAAACAGCTTTTGGAACTTCATATTTGGTTGAATTTGAGATTGATTTGCTGATATTGCTTATTGTGCAGGCTTTAGCTGGTGATCTGTGCAGCGTGGATGTAATTGCAGCACCATGGCACGTTCCCTCCCTGCTGAAGTTGTGGACAGAGCTTTTTCCACTTCTGTCTTCAAACAAACCAGTAATAGATTTAGCTCTTAAGCTGATACGAAAATTAGGTCACTGAAAGCCTGCACTGTGACTGCTCTTGGTTCCTCCTCATGGCAACAAGGCTCTGCTGTCTTTAACAAAAAAACAAAAGGTAAAGAAACAAGGCAAGTGCTGACAGATGACCCTGAAGTCAGTGCAGTGTTAAAGAGTAAGAAAGGAACGGTATTTGTGGGTTTATAAGGCAACGCTAGGAGGAGATAATTTGTTCAATTATTCTGCATAAGACAGACTGCAGCCCTGGGAAAGGCTGTGGTGAGGCAGGCTGTGCCTCTGCAGCCTACTGGAGGATTACAGTGGAGAAGAAATCCACGCTGGAGCAGGTGGATGTGCCCTGAAGGAAACTGCAGCCTGTGGAGAGACCACTCTGGAACAGGCTCACAGCAGGAACTGCAGCCATGGAGAGGAGCAGGTTTTCTGGAGGAGGAAGTGCAGCCTGTGGGGGGCTCATGCTGGAGCAGCCCATTCCTGAAGAACTGGACTCCATGGGATGGACCCATGCTGGAGCAGTGCTTGAACAGCTGTAGCTCCTGAGAAGGACTCACACTGGAATAGGGGAAAACTGAGGAAGAAGCAGCAGAGACAGTGTTACAAACTGACTGCACTTCCCATTGCACTGTGCTGCTCCAAAGGGAGGAGGTAGAAGAATGGAGAATTAGAGTGAAATTCAGCCTGAGAAGAAGGGGAGAGTGGGGAGAAAAGTGTTTTTAGCTTTGTTTCTCACTATCCTGCTCCAATTAGCAATAAGTTAAATTGATGTTTCCCAAGTTGTTGCTGTTTTGCTGATGATGGTACTTGGTGAGCGATGTTCCTGTTCTTATCCCGACCCATGAGCTTTTCTTCACCTTATTTTTTCTACATATCTTAGTGAGGAGAGAAAGAGAGTGGCTGGATGGGGGTCTGGCAGCCAGCCAAGGTTAACCCCTCACAGCTATCAAATTTCTCTTTCAATATTTGATAACTGCAGGATTACTTACAAGTGTTTCCTCTACTTCCTTCAGACATTTACAAGCAGCTGATTTTTTTGATGAGCAACCAATTTTAACACAGTATGACCAGCAAAAAATTAAAATATTTCTCTAATGCTCTTTCTGTCAGGCTTGAGCTACTTGGTTAAGATTGTTTTAGCTTTTTAATACCTCAGACCAGTATTTTAAGAACATATTTTACATTTATTTCTAGGCTGTGCTGAGTAAAAGGTTGCCAATAGTGATGTAAAATAATCTAGGGTCTTTTAAACAAGAAGTTACTCCAGCTGCTCAGTCACCTATAGCTGGAGACTAACCTGTGCTGTCAGCCAGCTGAAACAATCCTGCTTCAGCTGGGATGGGATATTCTGTCAGTGCCTCCTCTCTGTTTTGGCACAAGATAAAAGCTTAATTTTAAAATACTGCTGAAACTCATTTAAGTTCTGACTTTGCACTGCAGTGGACTTGGAACACTTCCATCTTTGCTGACAATTTATGAAATTTGTCAGCTGTAACTGAGGACAGTAGAATGAACAGGCCTAGGGTGTATTAGCATATCAGGTAAGAGGACAAAATATTTTGGTAGGTGTGTAAAGTGTGCAAGCTCAGGGTAGAGAGTTGTCATAGTCCTGTGGAGATAGAAGGTAAAAACTTGAAATACTGCATCCTTTTGCTGTGTTACAAATGTTTTATGGCAAACCAGAGAAGAAATTTAAAATAAATATTAAAACCAAACACAGATCTGTCTACTCTGGAACTCTCTCTACTATTTTGTGTGTCAAAAGGTAGATTTTGTTTCGTTATGTCCAAAAGTGAAGTTAATTGACAGGAGAGCCTGAGTTGCATTGCAGAGCTTTGATTGAGATTTGGTGGTTTAAGAAAAGCAGGAGCTGTAATAGTACCTGTTTTTGAGGAGTCCAAGATGCAATATGGTTCAAAGTTTTGCTTCT
>JAWWLZ010000001.1:105037839-105058936 GCA_035041345.1 Poliocrania exsul | reverse complement strand
CTTCTCAAACTGAGGGTATAGGAGATTGTCAGTCTACCTAATGGACTACACTTGGGTTAAATGTTTCAACATTTTCTGGTTGTGTGTAAAAGTGAGGATCCCACCACGGTGTGCACATTTTATTCAGTACTGCCCCTGTGTTCCCACACGCTCTGTAGTGCTTTGAGAGTTCCTTCAGCGTTTTTCACTTCTCCTGCTCTCTGTTGTGGCTGTGAGCCCCATTCTCTTGAATGTTTGATGACATTTTGTCTTAATTTTTGTAAATTCAGAGCATGCAATTTAAAAGATGAGGAGGGGCAGATGAGAGATGAACTCACTTTATATTTCTGCAGTGGAGGAGGAGGAGGAAATGCATTGTGCAAGTGGAGTTCAGCAATTGACAGAACTGTCACTGACAGGCATAGCAAGTGCCTTTTGTTTTGGAGACAGTTGTGTTTCATGATAAACTTGTATCATACAAATCCTTATCAAAGACTTCAAGGTAAGAGGAGCAACTTGCTGGAGCAATTTGTCCTTGTTATCACAGACTTCCCTGTTGGGGACTGCTGCCCTCTAACCTCTCTCCTCCTTATACAGAGGAATATTAAAAAGGGGAAGCTTTCTTTGGAAAGATTCTCAAAATGAGTTGTGTGGCATATATCTTAATGTTTCTGGTTGGCTGGTGGTGCTCTTTGGGAACCGTGCAGGCTGTGTTCTCCCAGCACACAAGGAATTCCTCCCACCTGCCGCAGCCCCATGTCAGTTAGAGCAGAGCTATTGTTGTGCAGTAACCCCCTGGCTGACCCCTGAGCACGGGCTTTGTACTGCACTGGGAGGTCACAGAAAAGGTTTGGGAGAGCAGTAGTCAGTAATTGTACAAGTGTTGCGGTTGAAATGCCTGATTCCTGTCACCCTCAGCAGATACAGCAGAATGGGCTCATGCCCTCACAGCAGAAAGATAAGGTTGTGATTGTTTACCTACAGTATCTTTCCATCTTTAAGGCAACATTGTAGTTAGAGTAGCTCTTAGTACTTGCTCTCCCTTTCTCCTTTTATGTCCTTGCTACCATAGGGGTTAATTCAGTGATTTGAAGATTCCTCCTCACTCTGCTTTTAGTGTACTCCTCTTTCTTAGTACAAGGTAAGGCAGAGAGCTTGAATGGTCTCCCACTTAATCATGTAAATTTCTTTTATGTCTTTGAAGTGTAAACAGCTATATTGCTGTTAAACTGCAATTCTTGAGATATTTCAGTTTTGAAGGGGGAAGTAGATGGAAGTTTTAAACAATTGAAGAGAGGAAAGCTTCAAGTAATTTTTTGGACTATTTGTGAAGTACTTGAAATCCTTGTGTTGTGTGAAGCTCCTTCTGTTTGAGAAGCTTTGTTTATCCTGGAAAAAGTATTAAATAATTTTTCATTCTGTGTTACTGCTGTTGTAGTAGAGATTGTTTCCTCCATAAAGGCTGTAACATACTGGACTGTAAAATGTACATTGTTATTGAGGCCTTTTGAGCCCTCAGTTGAGTCACAAAGTCCTCCCTTGTGTAGTAGTAGTTTCCAGGTGCCTGTATAATCTATAATAATAATTCTGTATATTCAGTACACAGAATTTGAAAGATTGTCCTTGCAGATGTGACATAAATAAAGACCCATAGGAGTACAAAAGAACACAGGAAGGGCACGAGTTTGCTTGTGAGATCCTGATAAACCCAGAGTCTCTGTATTATCTCTCCAGGTATAAAGGAAAAGTTAGATAGTGATAGTGTAGACAACCACGACATGGTATAGAGATAGAAGCAATGTATTCTGTCACTTTAGTAAATTACTGGCTTTGCTTTCTGAAGAGGAATTAAAATATAACAAAAAATGCAATAATCCAGGTATTTGTTAGAACCCAATCATAGATAGCAGTTTGGAGGGTGGGTTTGTTTCAGTATCTTGTGCATGCAGGAGTACAGTGTTTTGCTGTGTATTTCCTTTGGTACAGGATCACTAAATGGAACCACCTGGATCTGTTTAGGACTGAGTGTATTTGCCTTTGACTAAAGGTTGTTACTTGCCTTTGTCTATTTATTACTTGAAAAACGGTCTTGTTCCTCTAATGGACCATGTACTGTGGAATTCATAGTTTTTAATAAATATCAAAAAAGATATTTTCAATATCCAGAAAAATAATGTCCATACTAAATCTAGAGATCAAATTTAAAACTTCATCTCTAGCTATTTGAAATGTTTTTTAAAGACATCGAAAGAAAGCTTAGTTATTTTTAATTCCCCTAAGAAATTTTTCACTCTCTACAGAGCACTGTAATAATGGTGCATAAGTCAGTCATTTGAGGTGGGCAATCCAATTCAAATATTTCTGCAGTCTGCCTTGTCCTATAACATCTGTGTAGCATTTTCCATGTGCAGGATTTCAAAGGGCCAGGCACAAGGTCATTTTGGTCCTCTAACTAAACTCTAATAAATAAAAACAGTCTTTAAGCATTCTCTGGATTGAAGTCTAACATGTTTTGTAAAGACAAAATTCATAAAAATAGAGTTACCACAGATAGGATTTCTCATACTTGCTTTTCTGCTTAACTAGTGAAATGTTGCACAGTGGCATGATTTCTGAAATAGATATTGATCTCTTGTTTGTTTTCTGGGAACCAGGAATCAGCAACATCTGCAACTGCATGTTGCTATCAGGCAATCTGCTCAAGTTTCCTGTGCTGATCTCTGCAAGCATCAGGAACATGAGCACCACTGCTGCCCAGTTTTTCCTTACCACATGTGTGTGTATATGCAGAATCAATGTCTTTTTTTTTTGACCTTTTTTTCCCCCCTTCTCTCTCCCCACCCCCTGACTGTGTCTGACTTGCCTGACAGGAAATTTTCTAATTGCCGGAACAGCTGGTCACAGCAAAAACACCAGGGTTGGTCTTCCCTGCTAGACTTGTGATCGCTCAGTCAGAAAATCTAAACATGGTTTCTTAGTCATGTTTAAGTTTCTGGCTCTACGTGGTCGTTCTATTCGGGTGAGCTTGGTTTTCTGTTTAAGGGAATAAGGGGAAAAGGGAGTAGTTTTATTTTAATTAAGCTTCTAATTTTAGAGCAGTTTTAGTTTTTCCTGCTTAGGAATTGGTGCTGTTCGGACACAAAAAAGCCTTTTGTATTTTCTTTTACAAAATAAGTCTGTGGTATGCTTGTATTTTGTAGAAGCTTCTAAGATACTTGCTGATAATTTAGGCTTTTTGGGACATTGTTACCTGTATGTAAATAATGTGAGGCTTACATTTCAGGAGGAGCTGTGAGTTTAGCTGAATGTTTTCTCACTGGGAGTCAAGTTTTATTAAAAATTTTTGTATTTTTAATATTTAGTGGTTATTTTAATAATTACATCTTCATGTAGTACGTTAAGCTGTAAAATATGGCTGTGTGGGATGGCAGTTTACTCAGGCTTACTAATTTCTAAATTTACTTCTGAAATGGTATTAAGAATAGTTGTTTGCATAAGTGTTGTGATTATTTCAACTTTTAACTTAGAATTTAGTCGTAGCAAATGTTTAATTTGTATAATTTGTCTTGTTGGACATATATTTAAACATTAAGAAGTTTCTTTTATGTTGAGAAAAATCACTAGTGGAGTACTGCATCATCTGGAGCAGTTTCAGAACTATTTAACAACACATGTAAAGAGGAATGTGGCAAAACATTTTATCATTGAAAGTCAAATCACTTTTCATGTTCTTCCTCTTGTAAGTCTGCAAATACTTTCCAATGAGGGGGTAAAAATGCAAACCCCACGACCTTCTTCTGTAATGTCTTAGCATCTTAAATGAAGGTTTATTAACTTGTAAAAGCAATACTAATTTTACACCTCCTAGCCTGTGTAGTGTTTTAAACTTTGCAGTGTGTATTAGAAAATGAAATTGAACTTTGTTGCTGTAACTGAAACACTGTAACAAGACATGTATGTAAAACATAGGCTGCATTATAATAATTTTTTTAACATAAACCTTGTAAAATAAATATTTATCAACTCATAGTCCTGAATTATAGTTCTTTTCCATAGGCAACATGACAGATAATTCTGAAAAATCTGGTGAAAAAAATAACATTGTTTTGTCTACTTACAGCAGCTTGATTATGTTGTCTTTAACATTCCATTGATTTTATATAATAGTAGATATAGATCAAACTAAAGGTTTTTAGCCAATATAAATTTTAGAAAATATATAGGATATTATCTCAATGAAACAGGATTTCATAGATTGTGCTGAATATGATCCTGGATTATTTTTTCCTTTTAAATAGTTTCTTTTTGTTTAACTTTGAATTAGTTTTTTAACTGCAATGGTCAGAAATGTCAGTGCTTGCAAAGTAGGAACAAAACTTTTATCAGACTTAGTGAGAAATGAAAGTTCCACCCAATGAGGTTTGTTTTTTTTTTTTCCAATGCTGACAAGCACATTTCAGTTCATGAGAATTTTGTGGTGCCTGATCAAAAGAGAACTGCATTGCAAAACTGCTTTTGGTGACCATCACTGAGCTTTCAAAATGGTTACAGAAATTCCTCAGCTTACCTGCCAAACAACCCACTGCTCATCGTTTCTTTGGGAATGTCCTACTTGTCCCAGCCTTTGTGTTTTCATTCCAAGGAAAGAAGGCATGGCAGAATTACCCTCCCAGTCCAGCCAGCCGTGTTTATCCAAAGGGCCTCACCTGTCCTTTGGCTTGTTGCTCTGGGACAGGACTCATTCTGCAAACCCCTGTCTTGCTTCATCTCTAACCCCACAGAGTGGGAGGAGTTCAGTCTCAGCAACCAGGCCCGCAGTTTCCATCACGGGAGGGGTTTGGCTACATGGAACAGACACAGACATGGGCATCCTTCTGAGTCTCAAAACTGTTGCAGTAGAAAGCCAGAAATGAAAAAGAGTAGAAAGTTAGAGAGCAAGGAATAAATACAAAAATAGTCATTTTTTTCTTTATTATCTCTTTGAATTGATTTTCTCTTACAGACTTAACAATTTAAGAATTAAAAAAATCCAGACCCTGAAACTTTATTTGGAAATAAAGTTTGGTTTTAGGAAATCCTCTTTTCTGTCAGGTAAAACAGTAGATGCTGTGTGCAACAAGTGATTTGATATCAGTTGAAATTTTAAGTTTTTTCATCTTTTGAAAAGAAGCAAAGACATAAGTTGGGGAAGTCTGTATTTCTAGCTTCAAATGCCCATGTTAATTAGTAGTTCTGCTCTGCTCTTGCTTTTCTTTGGTAGTAGTGTAAAACACACAGCATAAACAGAATATCCTTAAGTCAGCTTGACTTAATTTATGCATGGTAGTGCTTTGATTTTTGTTCTATTAGAATAATTGCTAGTTCAAAAGCAGAATTTTTAATCAGCTTTTTAGAACAATTGTTTGTGTAAGAGCATATAAGTAATTGTTAGTTCTGTTAAGTGACTCAAGTTGAATATTAGTCACAGATATAAGGAATGGCTTTTATTCCATGAGTTAGCTCACTACCATTGCTTACCAAAGTAATGGGAGATTATGAAGTGCTTGCTGGGCAGTGAATTTTATTTTTAAGATAGTTTTGAATTTATAGGTAGGAGAATAAAAAGTATAGAATATATGTATGTATATAGAATTGTCTGAGATATTGAGAAAATACTTAGACTGGTGCAATCCTCACATTTTTACCTCCCACTTTTACCTTCTTGAAGATTTCTGTAAGCCCTAATACAAGAGCTGAAAGTGGTTGGTTTTCATTTTGACTCTTTTTTACTTCAAAAAGCAAAAGGGTTTCATTTCTTCAGGTCATGTGGAAATTCATCCTACGTTCATAACAAGCTGGGAAAGTAAAAATGCATCTAAGAGACTTCCTGACTCAGGGGAGGGGAGGAAAAGGAAATTATGTATATGAGCTGGGGAACTGTGCCAACATTGAGTCATCCTTTCAGAATCACCTGATATCCAATAAGCTTACTGTCCTTACAGGACATAACTGCTTTATGTAACTTCAACACCAAGGTTTGATATCATAGTCAATAGTTCAGAAAGGGTTTATTTGATTATAGTGATCAACATTATGATGCCTGTGACAGCCAGAAAAGTGCTTTGCCAAGTACAGCCATGTCCAGCAAAGCTCTTATCAGTACAGTGAGGGGTAACAAAGTAGTAAAAGGAAACCTGCAGCTGCAGTTGGAGCAGTGTTAAATCAATTGCTGGGGATTCCATTTTTCTGTTTTCAACCTTATCTTTGCTTGTGCTGAGTGTTCATGTGCCTTAAGAATGTGCATTTGTCTAAAGGAAGTAAAACATTCCTGAAAAAGATACTGTGAGGGGTGAAAACAAAGCTGCTACTTCCGTAATCAAAATGGAAAAATCTATGTAGCTGCTGCATACCCAATACTAACAAATGAAAAATGATAAAAGCAGTACCTTTGCTGCTGCTCAACGTTCAAGTGAAGATTGCAATTAGCTCTTTATTCATTGGATTTGCTTTTTTGAAAATTGCATTGTCAACAGCATAAGCTGATTTTAGGGCTGTGTCTTATCTTGAGAGATGGCTGATGTTTGAGGGGGATGTTCACCAACGTGGGCAATACAGGTTTGACTGAGCTGTTGTCAGAAAGAATCTGGGTTTTTTCCTCTCATTATGGTTGTGTAGAAGTTGAAATTCCAGAACTGTGACATTTTCTAATGGTGATTCTGGCTGTTTCTCATGTGCAAATTATCCCTACACTAAATAAATACTAAAACCATCTTACCATATCATGTTAAAGTATTAATGAAGCAGCTGCCTGAAGAGTTTCTGGTGGGATCCCACCATGTGTTACCGGTGTCCATTCAAATGGAGTATTAAAACCATTAATACTGGTACAGTTAAGTGCTAAAATGTGAATTAGGGAAAAAGAACCTTGCACAGTCTGTGTGAGTGACTTGCCTTTGTCAGGCAGTGACTGTGGAAGGAGCAGTGCCAGAGGATGCTCAGTTGGTCCCGTCACAGCTGAGGACACTGCAGGGCGGATGGCTGGGAGTGTGGGGCTGTTGCTTCATGTGCAGCATCAAATCACTGGTACAAAGGTTTCCATAATTACATGAAAAATCAAGTAGTAAAAATAAAAAATGATTCAGAGAAGGCATTACAAGACTAAACCGAGTTAGTAAGTAACTATATATCAAAGACAGTTCTGTGCTGTACCTTCTTAACTCTGTTAAGAGCAGTGCAGAATTAACAGGTGAAGGTGAAACCTGGGTAATGCTGGAACTGGGATGATCAGTATTGAAGTTGATTTCTCCAGCAGTTACTTAAACTGGCTTAGCTATTATAAAATGTTTTAATTATTCATTGAAATGAAAATTTATTAATCTGTTTAGCTTATATTTACCTTAAGTTAAAGTCTTCACTGAATTTTTACAGTTTTTGGTCAGTGTGTCAACTAAGTTTGCTGTCCAGGGAGAACTTTCTTGAATACTGAACCTGTCCAAGGACTTGTTGCATGTGTCAGATTTCCCTCCTGGTTTTGATGAACCTGAGTATGTCTTGCCACCTCTGTCCTGGTCATCTGTGCATCTTATTAGAAAATTGCAGTTTATTTAAAAGCCATAGTGAGAGTCAAGTTACTTCTCAATTCTCAAAGCAAAGATATTGTGTGAGGGGTTTTTTGCCCAGAAATTGTCATAAAATCCAGAGATTTTATTTAAAACAAGTGTGAGGGTTAACGTTTCATCCTTGTTCCTTTAATATGTCCTTTATTTCATAACTTCCACCTTTATTAGATGTAAAAGAGGTTTTAGTTTCTTTAACTGTGAAACCTTTTGTTCAGATGTTACAGATTTGGCAACATCCATATTTAGTATTTCTTGCGATATTTCCGAGCGCAAACAAGTGTTAAGAGGGAGAGGTTTTTGATCAGTACTTACTCATCTGTCAGCCGAAATTCAGTGCCCTTCTGAGGGGATTTTCACCTGCATGTGGGTAGTATTCACTTTATGGGAAAGTGAATGTGCAGCCTTGTTTTGCAGTCCCTTCTGCCCCTTTTAGTAACAGTACACGGATGTTGTGTGTTATCTTCAATATCCCCTTCCTGAGGCAAAGGACTCAGGATAGTTGTTCATCTCATCTCATCTCACGCAATAATGTCTTCTGGGATTTTCTGAATCCACATAGGAATTTTTGTGTGAAGAGAACTTTGTCAGAAATCTGTTTCTGAGTTTGTTATAAGCTTGGGGAAATTCAGGTAATGACAAAGGAGTCATTTTGTTTAGCCTTTTGCTGCTGTTACTCTTTTTTTTTGTCATCAAATAAGAACATCCATTTTCCACACTAATGGCCATCAGAGTAATCAAAAAAGTAATGCCAAACCTTTTCAAGTGTTTCAACATATTAAAAATAAATAGAATGTTCTTTCAAAAAGCCTTAACCTATAGGTACTCATAGCATGTACTGCACATACTTTTATTTGCTCTTGATGTTATAAAAAATTACCTGATGTATTTTCTTATTCTCTGCATAGTTAACCAGAAAGACATTTTTTTAAAACCCACACTGTTACGATCAAATAAATCTTCCTGGTATTTTCCAACCCCAAATCTTGTTGTTCATGCATATCTCTGTTAGAGACATTACCCTGGGATATCTTGCTTTTGGTTAACTTTCTGTTTAATCTGATTTCAGTTGAATTGCACTGAAGCTGAGAGCAAAGACTGTGTACTCAGTCTTTCTGTTCAGGATGGGTCCAGTTTACTTTTAGAGTCACATTGCATCTAACCAGAAGGCTTTGGATGTCTTAATATTTCCTTGTACTTTTTTTCATACCTTTCCAGTTCTGTGTCACTTCATGACTTTACACCTATTGCAAGTCATCTGTATGTAGGGACAATGTAAATATACCATTCCATTATTATTATTATTACAGTAAAACTACATTTTTTAGATAGCTGCTGGTTTTTCCTTTTGGAGTAATCTTTGTATATCATAATTTTAACTTATGCTTTCAGTATATTGAGGAGTATATACTCAAATATTTGTCACTCATTGTGAAGGTGATGAGCTAATTATTTTTAATAACTCATATAAAATAGCTTATCATAAAGAGTTAAATGTTTAAATATTTCTACTCATACATAATTTTGAATATCTAGAAAAGGAGAAATCTGTCTTCTAGGAATACCTTTCCCAGGTAAGCATTCCATACATGGCATACCAGTTTATTCTTTGATTCCTGTTTAAGTTAATTCACATCTAATTCTTACACATCTGTAAGAGTAAAATCAATTTCTTGCTGAAAGAAATTCCCATTTCTCATTTCTGTCCCAGTGTTTTGGAATTTCTTTCTCAAGCACTTGGCATCGTGAATGTTCGCACTTCACTTGTGTGTTTATTCAGGAATCTGAAACTGAGTGCAGTGAGACTTCTGTGGTGTTTGGATGTGCTAATATTCCTGATTCTGAACAGCCTTCCTCTTGGTGCTACAAGTAAGAGCCCAGATCTGATCCTGTGCTGACTATTAAGATGATTCGGAGCTATTTCCTTGTGGATTATTTTGCCAGTATCAGAGCATATGTTGAATTTTTTTTTAATTATTTAGTTGATTGTTTTCCTGACCTTTCTATATGAAATTTGTAGACTAAGAATGCTTATATTTTTTGAGGCGTTATTTAAATTCTAATGAGTGTTTATTGTGTTTTTTAATTTTAGTAGGTTTAGGTTGTGTCATAAAACCAAATCTCACACGGCACTCACAGTACTTGGTTGTTGTAAGTTCATGTCTTGCAACTCTCTTGAAGTGTCTACAAGTGGTTTAAGCTCAGCCTCCAGAATGTTCTTACAGGCCCTACTGTCACATTATCTTCAGTAGTTAGAGAAGTTAGAGATAAAAGGGTTATATGGTCTTTTTGCTGCTGTAGTCATGATTATAAAAAAATCAATCTGTTAAAAGATTGGCATTACTGGGAGTAATAAAAAAGTGGAAATTACAAGCCCATGAGAACAAACAGCAGTTGGTGTTGTGGGTGATACTGGTGGTTCTCCTGGTTACCCAGAGCCCAGTTTTCTAGTCCTGGATCAGCTTTTCCATTGTCCCTGGAACACCCTGCTCAGGAAAAGCTCTGCAGATCACACACTGCTTGTTCTGCACAGATGAGTTTGTGCCACTCGGATCTGCTTGGGCCACTTCTTTGCACAGAACAGTTTTCAGATCTGGAAATCCAGAAATCTGAAGGGTAAATTACAGAAGAGTCTATAGATAAACTCACGTTTTTCTCTTGTTCTTCTATGCTTTTTCATTACTACTGAGAAATACTAACCTAGTAAGACTCTTCTGCTTCTACTTCCTTTAGGGATTAAAGTCCAGTTTCCTTTTAACATGCTGTCTAATAATTGTTCCTGTAATGAGATCTCAGAAACAAGTACAAGTATTCTACGTTGCAGAGTTAGTTTAGCCTTGAATTAAAAAGGGACGGTAAAAGAACTTTACATAAATTCAATCACTAGAAGCAAACTAAGTGTTTAATGTTCATTAAGCACCTAAAACATTGATTTTGTTTTTTCCAGCAACATGATTAGGGTATTATTTTTATAGCCTAATAATGGTTAAATATTTTTTCACTGCTTGCCCAGAGGGTGTCTGTCCTCCTTCTGTTTTTTTCACTGACAAGCATGTTTCCTGTTCAGATTTGCTTGGTGCTGCAGGATTCCTTTTTTTTCAGCTTTTCTCTGTTAGATTTTATTTGTCTGTGGAATCGAGTCAATTCAGTGTTCTTTCCTATGTGTGTGTTCTTTCCTGTACATAGATATCTAGTGTCAGGACATTACTAGGAGCTTACTTATACTGAGATACTGCCCAGAATGGTTCTGACTTCCAGACTATATCAGTACAGGAAATTATTCTGAAATAGTGGTGTTTTAAATTCACACTCAGACTTGTTTGTCAGCCACTTCCCTTCTAGGCTAGTGTTGATTTAACACTATTACATTGTTAAGGAAACTCAAGGTAATGTTACCTTCTGTTTGTTTCCTTGTCTTCTATATTTAGTTTCACTATAATGGGTAGCCAGTAGCAACCACTTTAGGTTGACTAACATGTTTTCTTTTTTTTAAATGGCTTTCTCTGAGAGTTTTACTTTCTAGTGTGAAGAAGGCCTTGAGAGTACTGTGTGTCTAGAAGAGGAAATTATGTCTTGAGACTTTTATTTAGATGTTGGTGCCATATAACATTTGACAAAAGGGGGCTTTCCAAGCTTACAAATAGGAGAAATAAAATGTAGGCAGTAGGGTACAGTTGTAACTGAAAGGAAGGTCCCACCATTGCAACATCCAGATCACTGGGTTGTGAGTGTCTGTACTCATGTGAAAGCTGCCGGGGAGCAGAAGAAAGGAGAGGAGGGCCCAAATATTTCAGCCCTGCATGTGTCATCTCTCTTATTTTGAATTCATCACATAGGACAAATGTTTTTACCATTTATCGGGGAATGATCAGAGATGGCCCTTAAGACAAATTCAGTACCAGACAGGATGGCTGGCCAGCTTGCTGTAAGATGGCATCCATCATCTGATCTAATTAGTGCAGTTGGCTGAGAAATAGAGATCTCTTTCTGTAATGTATATATTTTAATTGAGGTAGGTAGTGGGTACAGTGAGGGTTGATTACTTCTGCATATAATCTGCATTTCTATAAAAGGCTTAGCTTTTGTATTTTTAACTGAATTTGCGAAGCAGTTGTTTAGGTTAAAATAACAAACATTCGGCAGTTATGTCAGAAAAGGAAACTGCAAATTTGTGGGCAACTATTTGTCATAAATCTTGCTCCCAAACATGTTTCATGGGCAAGCTACTAAAGTAGGAATATTGTTTGAGTTCTGTTTTGTTTCAGAGTTGTGTTAGGTCTGCCTTTTATGGACAGAGGAGTATCTGAACCCTGAGAAACTGCAAAGTCTGGGAATATTCTCTTAGTATCAGGAATGTGAAATGGTGGTTTGGGGTTTGTTTTGTTTTTTAGAGAGTGCCCAAAATAACCACTGGAAAGTTGGTTGCATAATAATTGCATTGCATTCAAAAATAATAATTTTTGTTTGTGTATAGAGACCAAGTTAATATATTTTCTCTTTCATTTCTTGTTGAGTTTTGTTGGAATGGACCTTAAAGGTCATCTCCTTCCAACCTCTCTGCCATGGGCAGGGACACCTTCCATTAGACCAGGTTGCTCAGAGCCCCATCCAGCCTGGCCTTGAACACATCCTTGGATGAGGCATCCACAACCTCACCAGGCAACCTGTCCCAGTATCTCACCATCCTCACAGGAAAGAATTTCTTCCTAATACCTGACCTAAATTTTCCCTCTTTCAGTTTGTAGCCATTACTCCTTGTCCTGTCTCTACAGTTCCTGATGAAGAGTCCCCCTCCTGCTCCTTCACATACTGGAAGGTTGGTTGTTACGAGGTCCCCACACAACCTCCTCTTTTCCAGGCTGAACAGCCCCAACTTTCAGCCTGTTTCCATAGCGTAGGGGAGGTGCTCCAGTCACCGGCTTCATGGCCTTCCTCTGGGCTTGCTCCAACAGTTCATGTCTTCCTTATGTCCACCTTGCTTTGCCTTCCTGAAGGAGATTTTAGGAAGTTCTGTTTCACATGTTTTTTACTTTCCCAAGATTGCCAGCGAGCAAACAGGTAAAACAGCAAAGCAGAAATGGATCAAAGTATCTGAAGTAACGTGCACTTGGCAGTCTGTTTCGCTGTGCTGTTCTATTCGTCCCTTGGGATTCTCTAAGATTGCAGTAGGTGGTTTGAGGAGTATGTAATCCAACTGATCATATACTAATGTAAAAGATAAAACTGCAAATGTTCGCCAGCAAATCATTCCTTTGACAAGTTAAAGGAAACAATATTTCTTTCAGACTCCATGAAGATTCAGCCTTGAGTCAGGGATGGTAGTGTTTTCTCCTGTAAGGAAAAAGAAGTTTAGATTTATTAAGGTGGAGTACTCAGCATGCCTGTGTGCACATATGGGCAGCATTTTGGTCGTCTTACAATGGAAACTGGCACCTAAATGTATTGGTCATCTTCAATTTGGCTTGGGTGTACTGAAACTAAGTTCTTCACATTAAAATATCTTTTTCACTTCCTGATTTTAAAAGTTGCCAGGATGTTCTGTGCCTTATTCCAAATCACATGCTGGATTTTTTATATATTTATACACTCTTAAACATACATGCTCAGGATTTCTTATGTGCAGCTTGTTTACCACTTCGGCTGTAATCTTTTGAAAAAGAATTGTCAGTCTGAGAGAAGAATGTGTTGGACATAATGACATGGACGGACAGTTGCTTTGCTTTTATACACAGTACTGAAATGATCAGATGCAAAAGGATACTTTCAGCATTAATTCATGCACATAAATTTTGCAGAATACTTAAAAAATTTGTAAATTAGTGCTTCAGAAACACAGCTTTAGAATTCTGCCTGTAGTAACCCAACACTGTAACTAATTGGTGCACATTTCAGTGCCTGTAAAGTCTGGAGCAAGGAAGACATACCCTTGGAAGAAAATCTTAAAATATCCTGAGGTGCAAAGGACCCATCAGAGTCATTAAAGTCCAGCTCCTGTCCTGTACGGGACAACCCCAGGATCACACCATGTGCCTGAGAGTGTTATCCAAATGCTTCCTGAACTCTGTCAGGCTTGATGCCATGACCCCTTCCCTGGGGAGCCTGTTCCAGTGTTCAACAACCCTCTGGGTGAAGAACCTTTTCCTAATATCCAGCTTAAACCTCCCCTCACACAACTTTAGGGCATTCCCTTTGGTCCTGTCACTGTCCAGGTTAGAGAATACTTGAGCAAACTGGATGTACAGACTGTGGGCCCTGATGGGATGCACATGAGTACTGAGGGACCTGGTAGCTGCCACTGCAAGGCCACTCTTGATTATTTTCTATTTATCATGGTGACTGGGAAGGGTGACTGAGGACTGAAGGAAAGCACATGTCAACCCCTATCCTAAAAAAGGGCAAGAAGGAGGATCCAAGGAACTACAGGGTGATCAGCCACACCTTAATCCCCAGAAGGGTGTTGGAAAAACTAATCCTGGAAACCATTTACATGAAGGACAGAAAGGTAGCTGGGGTTATTCATCATGGATTCACAACGGTGAAATCATGGTTGGTGAGCCTGCAGGGAGGGATTGAGGCGATGGGCAAAAACAGAGATGCAGAAGGTTCAGTCTGAACATCAGGAAACACTTTTTCACCATGAGGGTGACTAAGCCCTGGCACAGGTTGTCCAGGGAGGTTGTCACCATCCTTGGGGATATTCAGAAGCTGCCTGGACCTGGCCCTGGACAACTGGCTCTCGGTGGCCCTGCTTGCACAGAGTGTTTGATGGGATGATATCCAGAGGTGCTTTTCAACATCAGCCTGTCTGCAATTATGTGAAATAGGTCCAAGAGTTCCTCATTAAATAGAGGAAGAGTATTCTCAGATTTATTTTATTTACTATGACCCATAGAACAAATTGGAAGGGAATGCACAAGAAGTTGAAATTGTAGTTAGTATATTGCTCTCTGTACTTTGACTTAGTTGCATTATGTGTGTTAATACAATGCCTAGATAGATCTACAGGTGACATGAACAAGAATGCTTGCTCTACTTAGTTTTTAACAGTTGCTGATAAGTTCTGAAATTCATTTCCTGTGTGATAAGGAGTGTTACTTCAGGGGACTTTCAAATTCAGTGCAGAAAACACTGAGTTAAGTGCAGAGCACAAGAAGACTGGAAGGGTTCCCTGCTGCTTAGACGTTTCTGGTGACCAGTTTCTCACAGAAGAGGAAATACTGAGGACTGGGCATATGGGATCTCCTTGAGAAGAATGGCAGTAGATTCCTTTCCTCAACAGAATTTTCTCAATGGAAGGTCGAGAATTTATTGCTGCTGAAGTGGGGGTGGAGGGTGTGCTGCTTTGTGTGGAAATGTTTTGGGTCTTGCACTTATGAAGGTGAGCATTAGCATCACTGCAGCACAGTGGTCCTCATTCTAGTGATAGAAAGGAGGGCTTTCCAAACATGTCTGGTCCCTTTGATGCACTCTGGGTGTGCTGTAAGAGGTCTGAATTCCTGAGAAGGTTGGTTTCCATTACTGGGTTGTGAATCTGGAACAGCAACACGAACCAAATAATACAGGCCTAAGAAAAAAAAGCTTGAGAATTGCTGACTTGTTTTGTCTACTCTGATTGTCTGGAGTCTGATGCACCCCTACAAGTTTAAACCATGTTGTTACTGAATTAAAGCTACTTGTGTGCCCTAATTATGCAAAGAGCATTACTCAGAGGTTTTTGCCTATGTTTGGGAGTGTCTGGTTCATTGGGTTCAGTGGCACTGATACTTTTCAACATACTGTGAATTCATGAACATAGGAAGATGCACCATTAATGTAAATTTATTCCTCTGTTTTCCTCTGTCAGGAAGAAGGAAGTATCAAAGAAATTGCAATAACTCACCATGTAAAGGAAGGACATGAGAAAGCAGACCCTTCACAGTTTGAACTTCTGAAAGTACTAGGACAAGGATCCTTTGGAAAGGTTGGTCACTGAACTCTTGTGGAGCCAATTGCTCAGGAATATGGCACTGAGTATTGGGAACAAAATACTTAGAACAACCACAGTCTTGCATTAAGGCAATGTTGCAAGTGAAAGCTGCTTTCTAAATTAGTGCTAACAAGGCACTGTAATTGTGGCAGATATTTTTGAAGCACTATTTTTTTTCTAGTTTGCATGATATGTAGATTTCAAAGTTTGATAGAAAAATTGGCTTGATATGAAATAATTGGGTATTCACTGTTAAAATGGAATGTCATTTTTCTCTAACATCTCTCTGTGTTTAAGAGGGCGAGGGTTGAAAGGTTTCTTGTTAAGTATTCCTAGTTACTAACTTGCTAATGGTAGGTCATCATTAGTACAGAAGCTATAGGCAGAATTTATTTTTGTAGCAGATTGTTGCAACAAACAAATTTTAGGCAATAATGACTGCTGAAGTAAACATGATACACTCTAGTCATGTTCATGCTGGTGTTATCTGTAATAATTTGATTAAGGTGCAATGTACCTTGATTTTTATCTGAACATCTGTTTCAGACTCAGTTTTTCTAGCATTTGGTAAGTACTGTCCACACTGAGGTCTCACTAGGCCACATGATTTATATTTTTAGTTGTCCAATCCCAACTTGAAAACAAAACATTAACTTTGTGTGGCAAGACAGATCAAGACTGAATGGAATATGTAGTGGAAGACAACAGAGCATTTACATGAACTTTGAGCCTTAATTCCAATACTGAATGTGATGTTAAGTTCTAATGTATAAAGCCAAATCTGTCTTGGATATGATGGAAAATTAGAATAATAAATCCATTTCTCCTTTGGTGGTAGGAAGTTACTGTTAGTCACATTATTGTTCCTGTTAAGTTTGGAAATGTAGATGCTTAGAAACTATAAAATTTTGTCCTCCAACTAGTAAGAATTGACTGAGAAACCTGATTCCAAAGGTTTGATTTATCCAGAATCATAACCAAGTTTTCATTTGGAAATCTTGAGATCAGGAGAAGTAAATCATTCATGGGCAAGGAAATGTAAGCTAATAAATGATCATTATTATATTGATATTACTAAATTCAGTACTGTAACGGGGTGGGGGGAGAGTGAGTTTTGAAAAAGCAAAAAGTGATTAACTGTCGAGCTGACTCAAAGTTTTGCAAAAATGCCAATCTTGTCCACAGTTGTCTTAACCTTTATGCAAAAATTGTTAGTATTAAAAATCCATAATCCCTTTATTCAAATATTTTGTGAAGATGTCACTATTTCCCATTTAGTTTAAAAATAGTAGATCTGCATGCTTTTCAAGCTCTCTTGACGATGGTGTGATAATCTCTGGATAATGCAAAGGGTTGTTAACGTGACTGAGATTTGGGTACAAAAACAGACATAAAACTGATTTCATATAATGCTTATCTTTCTCATATACCACAACATGTCTATAATTTTTTAAAATAACCAGATAACCTGTGGCAGATGTATTTTTTTTTTCTTTTTCATTTCTAAATCTAAAATTTGGCTCTGCTGGAATTAATTTTGTGGTAAGGATATTAAAAACAATCTCACTCAAGAAATCCCATTATACTGAAGAAGGAAATGAAACACACTTTAATTGTGGCTGGTTGTCCTTTGTTGGTAACATTCAACACTCATCCAAAGAATGTAATAAAAATGCTTTTGTGAGACAAGAGGTCAATCTTATATTTTATAGGTTATTTTTTTCAAAGTTATTTAGTTATAAATTGATTCAGGTTTCTGGATAAAATTTTGTTCACACATTTATCATACCTGACAAGTATTTTACTAGCACATTTGCTGTGCCATCTTATTAATTTCAATAAGATAAAACTAGAGTTTGACTTCTAAAAAGCTGAATTTTGTGTTTCAGATTTTCTTGAACTTCTGAGAGAATCCAAATTCATCCTTTTTGGTTTTTTTTTTACTCACTGAAATCAATTAAGTTAAATGAAAATTAATTTGGCAAACTGTCTTGAATGACCATTTTAGATTATGAAATGAGGGAATAGTAGGAAAAAACAAAAGGAATTTTTTGTTTGGGTTTGCAGACTCTAAAACTGTCAAATTGAGTTTTGTTGTAATCCTACTGACTACTTGAATTTCATAGCAAAATACATTAATCTGAATTGCTTCTACTTTCTTTTAAGAATTCTTCCTAATTTTCAATGCAGGTCTTCCTTGTCAAAAAAATCTCAGGATCAGATGCTAGACAGCTTTATGCAATGAAGGTATTGAAAAAGGCCACCTTGAAAGGTAAGCATTGTTTAGAGAGAGGGAAGGGGGGGAAAGGAAATAGAGAGGGGACATTATACCCAAACCTAATCTTTACACAGATGCTGTTCTACAGATTGTCTTACAGCTTTCTTCCATCAGGTAGCAAACAGCAGAATACACTGCTTTGTGTTGTAAACCTGGAAGGTTCAGTTAAGAGCAGGACTGTGTTGGTAGTTACAGAGGAAAGCGAAAGCAGGTTCCTTTCCCTGTGTTTGTCAGGTGATGGTGGTTTAAGGGAGTAGTTGTGTTACATCTGCCACCTGACTTGCTCCTGAGCTCTCGTTTGAAACTCAATATCCTTCTGTTTTTCCTCTGCTGTGGATCACCAAGGATACAGTTAATGCCTTTTGCTCAGCTTATAATTAGGGCATGATATTTAAAAGTGCATTGTATCAGCTGTTCTATTCTAAAAGTTCTAAGCACAGGAGTTCAAGTCTGTGTTTAAGACAGACATACACAGTACATTTGCCCAAAACTTTTGGTGCTTATTCTGGATGTAGAATATATTTTATAAAAACTTAAATTAATCTTCTAAGTTAACTTGACCAAAACTGTGTTGTAAATTTGTCTTTTTCTTGCATGGGTTTGATCTTGAGTGGTATCAGTAGCAAAATAAGTTTAAGCCTGAACAATCTGAATTCTGTCTTGGAGAATTCTTTAAGAAAAAAGTAAAAATGTATTTTTTTTACTGTAGATTAAAGTGAAAGTCATCTTTCACACTAAGACCTTAACCAGAATGTTTGCTTGTTCTTTTATGCCATTGTTTAGTACTTCTGTCTATTTGAAGTTTAATTCATGATAGCACTGAAATTGCAGTAGTTTTGGGATAGTTGCAACAACTTGTAGGGCTTTGCCTTTGTTACTGATTATTATATTGAATTTCAGTTTTAACCTACAGTTTATAGAACAGTAGAGGGAACAAGAACTCACACTGAATTGTGAACTTCTGCTAAAATGCTGAACCTGAATTTTTACTTAAGACCTAATGCTGAATATCTGTCTCACAGATCTCATTATATATCACACTTAAAACTATTACAGAGGATATGTTTTTGAACAGTTTCCCACATTTTGATTCCTTTGTGTTTTGTGGCACGTGTTGTTCTCATTATTTACTTCCTATTTTTCTGAAATTGGTTTCCACTCATTTAGGGTACATTAATATCCTCTATAGCCTTGCATTCTCCAGCCTATTAATGGCTCAGGATGGGTTAAAGGTCATTCAGCAGTTGCTTTTTTAAGATGTTTGAGGGCTTCTCTTCCTCACCTTTTGATTGCAGTTTAGCCTGATGTGTGAAAATTACAGTCCAAGCTGTGGATCTTGTTTTGCCTACAGATGGCAGAGGCTGATAAATACTGAAATTGGCTGCTTGACTTTTAATTGAGAAAGGAGACTCTTTGAGCACTAAGAATTCAAGGATGCCACAGCTCTCAACACTCTGTGTCTGAATTCTCAGATGCTTTTATGTACTGTTTGGTTGTGATTCATGTTTTAGGAAGAGCAGAGTTGCAAGCAAGTTAGGGTTACTGTTGAAACTTCAATATGAAATTACCTGGAATTAATTCTGTTTTTCATATTTGCAGCATTTTTAGATATCTAATACTATATTTTTAAATTACACAGTGTATTACTGGATTTGTCTATTGTTCTTTAGCTCTTTCAGATCTATTTCATAAATTAATTTTTGTGTTCTAAGAGTAAAGATAAACATGGCCTTTAAGACCACACTTGAAAGCAGTGTGCATGATTCACAAGTCAAATTTAGAGAGAATATTTTCATAGGAATGCAACTTATTAGCCAAAACACATTGATCTAACCTCACAGTCCAACTTCTTAATGTTTAAAGCAAATCTAAGGGTATACACATACAACTTTGTTTACTGCAGAGACCAGTTTATTAATACCCTGTGATAGAAGGGATCATCTTTCAGTGCCCCTTTGTGACCGGGAGAGAGAGAAACAGGGCCAGGTCATTGCTAGAGAGTCTGGCTCCAGTAGGATGAGTATGGGAACTATAGGCAAACAAAAGTCAGATGTCAAGTGAAATAATGATTGATACTAATGTCTGAAATGAACTCAGTTCTTTTACACTCTTTTTTTGCTTGAAATTTTGTAAGTCTGTACTTTTTCTGGCTTTCCAGAAATAAGGCTTGGCTTGTTATCCATGGAACTGTTGTGTAGCTGCTGGCACTTGAAAGTCTATCAAATTTTTTTCTCAACTGAACATTGCTTAAAAAAAAAAGGAATATTCTGTCTTTCAATTTTGCTATTCACGTGAACCACTGAACAGTGAAACCACACAAATATCTTGTGACATGTTTATGGCTTTACATGCAAAGGTCAAAATTTAAATGTGATGTTTGCTCTGTGTTTGCTGAGTGCTTATTTCATGTCCTTAATTTTTAGAAATCTGTCCTACAGGGAGGTGGGAACTTGGTAGCTTTTTTAATTCATGAAAATGTATAACTTTTTCACAAGTACCTGTATTATTGTAAATGCCTATTTCTGGGAAAAGATAGATAAGCTTGCTAAAAGACCCTTTAGCTTCTTATCTCTTTACTGCCTTGTTATGTTTAATATGTGAGAAGTCTTGCTTGTTAACTGTACAAGAAATGCTGGCAACTTAAACTTTGGACTGGACTTTGCTGCTCTGGAGTGTTCCCTTCAGGAAGATGTAACATTTGTGAAAGGAGCAGTAACAAAATGTAGAATAAGGGAAAGAAAGAGAAATAGTGTCTTAAACCACTGAGAGCAAACTTTGATAGCTCTCACCTGTAAAAAGTTCTGAATTTTGTCTCTGTTCCTGGCTGATGCGAAGTTTGAGATGGGAACCAAGCCCAGTCTGAGTGGCAGGGAAGTTTTGGAGAACAGCTGAAGCAGGTGCTGTGCTCAGCTGACCATCCTCCCTGTGCTCATGCAGTGCCAGCACTGTGCCCTGTGCATCTGCATGTGGTGCTCTTTGGAGTTTAATCTGTCATGGCCAAGGAGCACTTACATGTCTGAGCCACCACAGTGGGATGGGCAGCTTGAGCAGAAACTGCTTCTGGTGCCTGATACGTTCCCCACACACATTTACTCTCAGTAAGTGCTCTTAAAATCAGAAAGATTGTTGGAAGTATACACTGCATTTAATCAGTAGTACTTTTATTGTAAGTTCTTAATGAGAAAGGGCAGTCTTGTTGTGTAAAGGAGAGCACTCTGGACTCTGAATCCCAAGGTCCTGAGTTCCAGTCTCAGTGGGAACCGTCCCCTGGCAGTTCAA
>JAWWLZ010000001.1:104998736-105037739 GCA_035041345.1 Poliocrania exsul | reverse complement strand
AAAGGAGAGCACTCTGGACTCTGAATCCCAAGGTCCTGAGTTCCAGTCTCAGTGGGAACCGTCCCCTGGCAGTTCAAACCTCCCTGCCATCCCATCCCATCAGATCTCGAATGCTCAGCAGGGTCAGTCCCGGTCAGTACTGGGGGCTGTGACAGTCCCGAAGGACTTCACTGTCACTGTCCAAGCTCACTCGGCTGTGGCAAATGGACCTCAGGACTTAAACGATGGGGCCAGTTCTGTGCACACTGTGCCTCACCTAAAAAATCCACTGTGCAGGCTGGAAGGGCACGTGGGGAGAGCCCTTCCCAAATCTGCGTTCGTGAAGTCTGGCCATACATACATACATAATGAGAAAGAAATTGTAAGAAATTTTCCCTTCCAAATTCTAAAGATACTTAATAGTGCAAGTTATTTGAGTGAGTTAAACCACTATAAACATCTTTGATAGTATAATTGTATTTATATTATCAGTTTGTTTTGCTATACCTTTTATTCTCTGTGGTTTTTAAAAGTAGTGAAAAAGGCTACGTTTTCTATACATAGCTGTGGCAGTTTTGCTCTAATGTTTAAAAGTATAGAGCAGACTAAAGGGTGGTTATGTTATCTCATGTGATTGTGTTGAATTTATTTGCCCAGTGTCAGGTTTTGTCAGTAACAGAAATTGAAGCAAATTGAAATCCATGTTTATCAGAGAACTCTGAACTGTGGAATAAATTCTCTCTCAATTCCCTTCTCTGTAAGGTATATTGATCTGCAGGCAGTCATAATATTACAGGATACAATGTGAAGTACGTCAGGAAACACAGGAGAAATACTGATTCATAATGTAAATATCTTTATTTTTTTAATGTTGCCTACTCATGTTCTGTTGCAGTTCGAGATCGAGTTCGGACAAAAATGGAACGTGATATCTTGGTAGAAGTGAATCATCCTTTCATTGTCAAGTTACATTATGGTGAGTTGCAGAAAAATTCATTTTTATAGCCTAAAAATTAGTGTTTGTCAAGATAGTACCTAATACTTGCTTTGTGATTCTGAGAATAACAGAGCATTAATTTGCTAAGTCCTGATTTTGCAGACTGGCTGTGTAGTGATCCTCATGCAAAGTAAGCACATAGCTGACTTCCTGCAGTGTTAAATCCTTATAGGACTGACAGTCTGTAGCCCTTTGTGTTTTTAAAAAGTAATTATTTTTAATAACTAGGCATTATTTTCCAAAAACACTGATCTTTTGTATGTCCTGCATTTGAAGCTATTTCTTACAGTTGCTTTGCTTACTCAGTAAAAATCAGAGGCAATGACATTACTGTCAGTTGCATCAAAATGGGTGGGAATGTGCCTTTTAGTTTTACTAGTATGGGCAACTGTAAAAAAGTACTTATGTGGAAGAGAGGAGGATACCAGTAATCTTAGTGTGTCATGCAGGAAGTAATGTGAAATAAAGAATGAAAGAGTTTCTGTTTTCAATTGGTTTAGGGTTTTTTCACTTCATATTTTTCTTTTAGGATCCATTTTTTCCTAGAGTTCAAACCTAATGTCTCCCTCTCTGATGTGGCTTAAATAATGTACCTTTCACTATTTTATTCTTTTGCAAACCAGACTCAATCTGTTATGCTGAGTTTCCACAGTTTTTAAAATAGGTGCATTAGTTACTACTTTGCCCTTTTGAATCTGGCTTGTTACTTCAAAATCTGAAATAAATGCTGACTAAACTGTTCGGGGTTTTTTTGGAAATGTCTTTGGTGACTTGTTTTACTTTTACAAGGCATGGGAGTTACTTGGTCTGTGATAGAGGATCAGTTATTTAATTAATTTAAATACGTTTTTCATTAAATACATTTTTTCCCAAAGGAGAAATAAGAATTCACTTTGATAATGAATATAAGGGAGAATTATTTGGTATGTTATTTATCTGATCATGGATAAAATTAGATAATGTTTAATTTTTTAATTGCTCTTTTCAGCTTTTCAAACAGAAGGGAAGCTATATCTTATTTTGGATTTTCTCAGGGGAGGAGACTTGTTTACACGTTTATCCAAAGAGGTAAACTTTTTTAATTTGAAAAATTGTCTATTGATAAAATTCAACTATAAATTGTCTATATTAGGAGACGTTTTAAATTTGATTTTCATTGAGTCAAATTTTAATCTCTTTTTAACCAGCTGTTTTTTGTTTGATTTGGGGTTTTGCACAAAGTAGTTACTTCATGAAAAGGTAATCTACATTGTTTCTGAAAAAAGGCTTAGACAAGCAGTCTTTCTGTGCTGCTTTTTATACCTGGCAAAATTCTCTTCTCGTGCTGCTACCATGTTGAAATATAAGACTCAGAAACAGATTTATATAAAGTAACTGTATTCAAATTAGCTGATTTATGTCTTGGTTAAATATCCAGAATTCAATGTCAAATAAGATTTTTTTTAAATTTACATACAAATGAAAATTTATGTTGTTTATAAACATTAAAAAAGTAATAATTATATTCCACTTACTTCAGTAATCTTCAAAAAATGAACATTTTGCCTCTGTCATGATGCTGATATCTCTGTGTAGATATGGGAAATAGTAACTCTGAAGAGTTTTATTACCTCAATTATAATTTCCAAGAAATGTTAACATTTCATAACATATCATATTTTTAAAAGTTTTTTTGGCCATCACTCATGTGCAAAAATTTGGAATAAATATATGTTAGGATAGAGATACAAATTTATCCAATGTATATCTGGTAACCTTGAGTTTTAATTGTAGCTGCTTTCCATTTTTCCATGCTACAAGAGATCTGGGACAGTTGGGTGAGGTGACCATTGCAAAGCTGTAGGGTTATTAGGAGGAGAATAGAATGCAATGCATTTTGTGTATAGATACATCTTCATGTCTGTGCTGACCACATAAGTTATTACATTTCTTTTGGTGAATCCATCTGTTTCAAGTTGCTTCTTGTAGTTTGTTTTGCCACAGATAAGTAAAAAATTATTAGTGCTCTAAAACTGAGATACTTTTCTCTTAAAATCCCTCGTATTCTTGATTCTTGGTTTTCGGATCATGACTTTTTAATCTTGAGCCGCTCAAATTGTACAAAATTTAATATGGCCAGATAAGAAATATTCATCATAGGTACCTGAATCTAAGCAAAGTATTTCGTAAGTGATGAGTGAAATGGGCATGCTGGATGCATTTAATGTCATCATATCAGTCCATGTGATTTTAAAAATAGATCAGATGAACTGAAAGTTGCTGCTTTTGCCCTATTGACTACAAAGGGAAAAGTGATTAATTTGAAGCTAGATGTCTACACTGCAGTTGTTTTAAGGTTAGAGGGGAATGTTTTGCAATGTTTTTAAAGCACATACTGTGAGTGTATCATCATCCTCATGGGTTCTTATTATTGGAGCTTTTAAACATTTCTTATAGAAATTTCCCTTCTTGAATGTGCCTATACTAAATATTGGCTCTTTGGTAGATTAGCAGCAACGTTTTGTACCAGTTTTGGTATCACTTTTTCTCTTTACTAAGGGGAAAATGCATTGTATTGTTCGTTCTTAACTATTGTTTAAAATAATGTTCATCTTTGCTCCGTATTGCCATTCTTTTTTCCAGGTCCGTATGCTTTATCTAAAGGTATTAGTCTTAAATTCTAAAAACAAAGTAAGAAAACAGAATATCTGAGTAGTAACTGAAATAGAATCAAATAATTCAGGACCTTTTTTTATTTTTATCTTTTTCAGCAGTCTCAGAAAAGTTGAATTTTAATGTTTTCTGTCAGGGATCACAACAGTTGATATAACTGGGACAATATGTTCATTTCAATGAACGTAAACAGGAATTACTCTATCTTCCTAACTGAAAAAGTGGGATTGCTACCTGGATCTTACCTGTGCTCTTATGTAGACTATCTCCTTAGCTGATTCTTTGATCCACCTTTTTTGCAGTTATATCTCGGGCTGCGTCTTTGGCTTTTTACCACCGCTGTAACTTCTCTCTCAAAGTATTTAAAGACAATCTTTTTAAAACCATAGATCCATATGCTTTTCTTGTCTTTCTGACTTTATAGACAAAATTCAGGTATTTAGACTTCTTTGGTCCATTGGTTGTCTGGTAATGAAATGGTCACATCCAGAAAAGCTGTAGTCACATTCTTCAAGTGCTTCCAAAATTTTTCATTCCCACTACAATGTCTGTCTGTTCTCTTGAACAATCAGAAACAACTAATCTCCTGTTTTGCAGAAAGAATAGTATATTGGCTTCAAAAGTTATTATTCAAGTATGTCCAAGTATTTCAAGTATGAAATAGTATGGTTTATAAGATTCTAGTTTTTTGTGTAACCAAAAAATTTGAATTTCTAGTATTCTGTATAGGAATTAATTCAAGTATTATGAAGAACCATTCTGAAAAACCACTGTTGTTTTGTTGGTGCTGGTGTAAGCTTTACAGATTTCATATGTAAAATCCATTGTGTTGCTTTTTCAGGTGATGTTCACAGAAGACGATGTTAAATTTTACCTGGCAGAATTAGCACTTGCGTTAGACCATCTGCATAGTCTTGGAATAATATACCGGGACCTAAAGCCAGAAAAGTAAGGCTGCTCTGTGGAAAATGCAGTGTATTCATTTAATTTCTGCAGCACTTCTACCTGTGCAGTTTTTCTCAGCTGCTAAGCTTAAGTAATTTACTATATAAATTGAACAAAGGGAGGTGGGAGAGGGTTGTGGGCTATTTTCACTTAAAAGGTTGGATTTCACCTGTCTCAAAGGGGAAAAAGGATCTTAGCTCAGGGCTCCTTGACAGAGCTTTAAACTGTGTTCGAAGGGGGACAGGGACAAAGCTGGAGACAAGCCTGGGGGTGGCACACCACTCTGTGAGGGACAGCATGCTACCAAGGGCCTTCCCTCTGCCATGTCCATGGAGATGTGGGGCGGACATCCGTGCAGAACCAGGGATGCAAGAATTATTGATATGTTAGAAATCCTGGGAGCACCTGAGAATGGTCACAGGAATTAGGGCTTTTCCCTGCATAAAGGTATCAGGGCTATTAGCCCAGCAGCACGGGCAGCAAACAGCAGGAGTTGCAAGCCATTGTGCAGCAGGAAAACTGATGTAATGGCCATCATGGAGACTGGTGGGATGACTCACTCGACTGGAGTGTTGCGATGGATTGCTACAAACTCTTCAGAAGGAACAGGCAAGAAAGGAGAGGCGGTGGGGTAGACCTGTGTGATAGGGAGTATGTTTAAGAAGGTGCAGGAACAGGCCATCCTCACGTGCTGAAAGACAAGTCAGTGGGGAAAACAACCAGCCTTGCTGAACAAGGAGCTTCAGCTGGAACTTGGGAGAAAAGGAGAGTTTATCACCTCGGGAAAAGAGAGCTCAGGAAGACTACTAGGATGTCATGAGGTTACGCAGGGAGAAAATCAGAAGGACCAAAACCCAACTGGAATTTAATCTGGCCACTGCTGTAAAAGACAACAAAAACTGTTTCTGCAAATAGATCAGCAACAAAAGGAAGGCCAGGGACAATCTCCATCCTGTGTTGGATGTGGTGGGAAAGACAATGACAAAGGATGAGGAAAAGGCTGAGGTACTTAATGCCTTATTTACATGAATCTTTAATAACAGGGCCAGTTGTTGTCAAGGTTTTCAGCCCCCTGAGCTGGAAGACAGACCAGGGCAGAATGAAGCCCCCAAAATCCAGGAGGGAATGATCAGGGAACTGCTACGCACCTAAGACACTCAAAACTCCATGCCACCAGGTGGGGTTCACCCAAGAGTACTGAGGGACCCTGATGAAAGAGCTCACCAAGCCACTTTAAATTATTTACCAGCAGTCCAGGTCAGCTGGAGAGGTCACAGATGTCTGGAAGTTTGAAAACATGACACACATCTATAAGAAGGGATGGGAGATGAATCCAGGAAACTACAGGCATGTCAGCCTCGCCTCGGTGCCAGGCAAGGTCATGGAACAGATCATCTTGAGTATGATCATGCAACATCTACAGGACAATCAGGATCAGGTCAGGCTGTCAGGCATTTATGGAAGTCAGGTCCTGCTTGACCAACTTGATCTCCTTCTATGACAAAGTGACCTACTTTGTGGATGTGAGAGAAAGGCTGTGAATGTGGTCTACCTAGACTTCAGTAAAGCCTTTGACACCGTTTTCCACAGCACACTGCTGGAGAAACTGGCTTCCCATGGTGGGGACAGATACATTCTTCGCTGGGTAAAACACTGGCTGGATAATGGAGTTAAATCCAGCTGGTGGCCAGTCACAAGGGTTGTTTCCCTGGGCTCACTGTTGGGGCCAGTCCTGTTTAACATCTTTGTTGATGACCTGGACAAGGGGATTGAGTGCACCCTAAGCAAGTTCACAGACAATACCAGGTTAGATGGGAGTGTTAATCTGCTGGAGGGTAGGAAGGCTCTGCAGAGGGATTTGGACAGGCTGGGTCCATGGGCTGAGACCAATTGTATGAGGTTCAGTGAGGCCACATGCTGAACCCTGCACTTGGATCACAACAATCCCATGCAACACTCCAGGCTTAGGTAAGAGTGACTGGAAAGTTGTGTAGAGGAAAAGGACCTGGGGATATTGATCAACACTGGCTGAACATGAGCCAGCATGTGCTCAGGTGGCCAAGAAGGCCAGTGGCATCCTGGCCTGTATTTGAAATCAGGTGACCAGCAGGACCAGGGCAGTGGTGAGGCTGCACCCTGAATCCTGTGTCCAGTTCTGGGCTACTCACTGTGATAGACATTGAAGTGTTGGAGTGAGTCCAGGGAAGGGCAGCGGAGCTGGTGCAGGGTCTGGAACACAGGTCTTATGAGGAGTGGCTGAGGGAAAGAGTTTTTTATTCTGGAGAAAAGTAGGGTCTTTACAACTACCTGAAAGGAGTTTGTAGTGGGGGTTGGCCTCTTTTCCGAAGTAAAAAGTTGCAGGACAAGGGGAAATGTCTTTAAGTTGAACCAGAGGAGATTTACATTAGGTACTTCTTCACTGAAAGGGTTGTCAGTCAGTAGAACAAGCTGCCTGGGGAAGCGGTGGAGTCACCATCCCTCAGATTATTCATAAAACATATGCATATGGTGCTTGAGGGCATGGTTTAATGTTGAACATGGTGGTGCTTGGTTGGTGGTTGGACTTGGTCTTAGAGGCCTTTTCCAACCTTAACTATTCTATGTTTCTATAAGTATCTCACTTCAGAGTGGTATGCCAAGTGCTATATAATCCACGTTACTTGAAGTAAAGCATATACTGAAATGTTCCTGCCTTTCATTTTTCAGGTGTTTTAATGTGTACAATAGAGAAAAGGTCGTTTGGCCTTTCGTTTTTATTGTTATTGTGAGGTTTCTGGATTAGAGATAAGCTTAGAACAAATGCATGATATGAAGTTACACTTGAATGTTGTATCTTTGCACTTGAAGCCTGACAGCAAACATTTTTTTCCAATGCTGATTTTAAAAATGCACTGCAAGAAAGACCAGAATGGAGTTTAAAGTATTATATAAAAATAGTAAGTCATAGGCTTTATTTAGTGTATTGACAATCACATAATTACAGTGAAAACTTAAAATAAGCTTAAAAGGGCAATTCCGATGTGGTGGTCTGGTTGTTAGTCATCCATGCTTCAGTCAAATGACTGAACACTTATCTCCTGTTAATGCCTTTCTTCCTGGTTTTGTTCTCTCTCTTTTTTTTTTTTTTTTTTGTGTGTGTGTGTGTGTGTGTTCTAGAAGACGTAAAGGAGAAAATTGTAAAACTGTTTAGCCCTGACTGACAAGAATGGAAAGATTCCTGCTCAAATCAGGAATATGGAGAGTTTTGGCATGGGGTTGCACTTACCAATGAACAGGGAACAAATTATATTTAAACTTTGAGAGTGTTCCGTTAAGTGATTCTGAAGTGAGGAAAAATAAACTTAACATGTGGAAAGAGATCTTTAGAAAGCAAAGTGAGGGAACTTCAGTTATTTTGCTAAAATTAGCTTCCAAGAGGAATAGGATGAAATAGTAATTGACAGAAAACTAAATAGCTACGGCCTTAAACTTAGGGTGTGCTTCTTCTTGGTTTTGTTTTTTAAATATTATCTGTCTATACTTAGCCTTGGGTTTAGGCCTTGTGTGCATTCAATTAAAAAAATATAAATGTTGAGATTGCTTGTAAATTATGGATAAGGGAGTAATGAGAGTGATTCTTACAGGCTGTGTCTATAGTGTAGGGCTGTTTCCCACCATGGAAACCACAAAGAGGAAAAGGGAAGGGATGGGGAGATGGATGAGCAGGGTGTGCCTGGGTCACATCTCATCCCCAGGACACAGCGCAGCTCCTCACAGGAGAAGCTGGAGAAAGGAAGTCCGCTGTGTTATGAAATCCAGTTCTTGAATACTTTGCATGATTTGAAATGTGATTGTATTTAGTGTGGCTAAGGATAGTTGGCATCTTTGAGAAGTGTGGTCTTCGTGTGATTGAAGTGAAAAGGTGGAAGCACAAGGCTTACTGAAATACAGGGCCTGTGGGTCCTGTCCTTTGGTACAACATGAGATTATTTATTACTTAATGTTATTTGAAGCTTTCAACACCCTCCAAAATGGTAATTTCAAATTAATACCTGTTTTGTATACCTTGTCTAAGAGAAACAAAACTATACCTCTGTTTTTAGCAGCTGTGATAAAGCTTCATGTGCTACAAATGGCCAAAACTGAAAGTTCAAGATAAATGTTACTACATACTGAATTAAACAAAATAGTTAAATAAAACTCTGATAAGCTGATTGTTTCATAAGCTATAAAAAGAAAGAGTGGAAGGAAAAGAAAAAGTGTTGTTTAAAAGTATCTTCTAATAATTCATTTTCATTCGCAGTCAATTCTGCTTGTCTTTGTGTATTCTGTTTTGTTTTTTCCTAAGTGTTGTCAGTACATTGTGTGAAAAGCCAGTTAAAAGATGTCTTATTTTTTTTATATTCTTTTTATTGTTTTTTTAGCATCCTACTTGATGAGGAAGGACATATCAAATTGACAGGTAAACAAAGGGAAATTGTAATACCTGGATCTTTTCATAGTAAAATCTTTGCATCTTCTCTTTTGGCAAACCGATACGGTAAAATAAATATTTAAAATAAATAAAAATAAGTAAGTAATTAATTTTAACTGATAGGTAATTTAGCTGTGGAGCAAAGAGTGTAAGTAGCTTGAAATAGATGAAATATATAAATATTTCAATGAGATCTGCTTTACAAGTGTATCTGATGTTATGGACTTATGGTAGTGCAGAGAGGTAATTCTGTAATTCCCATATTAGTGTCTGGTTACATATACAAATCATATAAGCATAACAGTGCACATTATGGTCAAAGTATCAACTACATGACTGAATTTTCTTTTAATTATATTTGGAACTATTTTTTCCTTCAGATTTTGGCTTAAGTAAGGAGTCAATTGATCATGAAAAAAAAGCCTACTCTTTCTGTGGAACAGTGGAATATATGGCACCAGAAGTTGTTAACAGACGAGGCCACACACAGAGTGCAGACTGGTGGTCTTTCGGTGTTTTAATGGTAGGTTTCTGGTAAATGTAAATAAAGAAACTGTGCTTTGCAAGGTTTGGTGAAACAAATAAAACACTAACCTCTAAGGTGAGCTTTACGTGAACTCTAACTACAAAGGAAGTCTAAATTATATGAAAGTAATAATTCCACAGTGTTTGGATCAAGAACATGGACTAGGATTCATGTTAACACCAACAATATGCCATATTTTTATTATTGTTTAATTAAAATACTTCGCATATATATATATCTATATATTTGCATCTACAGTAGTTTGAATGTTACGGAGACCAAGAGGAATACTAAACTATACAGAAAAAATACTGTCTATTCCAAAGCAGGGGAAGACATTTAGATCCAAATTTCAAATTTAAATTTACTTTCAAGAGGAAAAAGAAGATCAGTAACTTTCTAATTATAGTCTACAGTGTAATTACAACTTAGTGGAATAATGACAACTGTTGTTCTCACAAATCAAAATAATCTAAAGGACACTGAGCTGACCTGGGATATGGTTGCTCAGTTACTTATGTTGTTTCTGCAGGGCTTAATAACTATGAAGTTGCAGGGTGGGGGGAAACAATATGTATATGGAATATGAATATGAAAAAGAATAATTACTAAATCATGTTTGGTATTTAAGGTATGCTGAAGAGCTTTTAATATTTAAAATATTTTTGTGTATTTTTGACGTAGATATTAAATAATTGTACTTTTAAAGAAAATGTTTTTATTTCTTATTGCTTCTGCCACATATGACTGTAACAGTGCAACTAATCTGTGTGCTTTATAATACTAGAAGGATTGTTGTGTCTGAAAATAGGTCATCCTATCACTTTTTAACCACTTAGAATGCTGTTGTGATCTGAAAACTGACTATGTAAAAGCACCTCATAACTAAACTAACTCCAGACAAGTGCACACACTCCTCACAACTGCACATTTTATCAATAAGAACAGTCAATTAAAAGATAATTGCAGTGTAGTTGCAGAATATTTGTTGTTGATAATACAAACATAATTAAACTTCAGCTTGACTTTATGAATCTGGAAACAATTTTGTGTTTGTGCATATGGTAAAATTGAAAATGGCTGAAAGATGTTGGATGTGACTGGTGTAGCTTTAATAGTGCACTGCATGTTAAACACTGGTTTCTACTTTGAATACAAAAATATGACCTTAAAAAACCAATTCTCCAAATTAGTATATGGAATATAGTGCAGTTTTCTCTAAGACATGTTTTTGTTATTTGCATTTCTAGTTTGTAATTTGCATAGGCAATCTGCATGTACCCAGTTTTAAATCATTCTTTATTACTTTCTGTATTGGTCAAAACTTTAAGTGATGGTTGGTGTGGTATAAGCACACAGTATCTGGATTGAACAGAAATTACAGCATGGAAAGGAAGATTCTAAAGATACTTCAGCAAGTCATCTGGCCTCTTTTCTTGTGCTGCTAGACAGAAATGTTTAAGCCAATTTGTCCTTTAAGCTGGTGACAGTTTTAAGGGATGCCGTACATCTAAAAGCATTCATTTAAAGTTTTCAGAAGCAGTGTGGGACTCTCCTGCTGAAATAAAACATCATAACTAGAGAAGGCCAATGTTGGCTTATTTTTAAAGTACTATTGGCCCATTAATGTTGGGGTATAGTATTTGAGAGGGGCAACAAAGAATAGAGATGCTGAGCTGTTAATGCAATGTGTATGCTTGTGACAAATTAGGAGCTTCCTAAAGAACTTTGTATTTCAAAACATGCAGCACTACAAATTTACCTTTTAAAAAGTGGGGTTTTTTCAAGTGCAACTTGTGAAGATCATTCTAATCTACAAACAAACACAAATTTTTTATTGCCTATAGTTTTGGCTGATACCTCTCACATCTTCCTGACAATTGTATTAACTATTAAAAGTAGGTTTTTTCATGTTGGAATTATTATTAAATTTGAAATTTTTAAATATATGTGAAAAATATTATTTAGAGTATAAAATATCTAGCAGTAGTGAAGAGATAGCAATAAGAAATAAAAAATTTATTTTAATAAATTGATGTTTTAAAGAATACTGTTAGTGTGACTTCATGCTCTTACTATAAATCTAAGGACACTACAGTCACACATTATTGATTAAAGTTATCCATGTACAGTTTTAATGTTGAGAGGGCTGCATGTCTGGGTCATGCCAGAAAAGAGGGGAATAGGATACCTTCTACTCTGGATGACTTAAGTTTGTATAAGCTTCAGAGGGTTCCTTTATAATTATTTTAATTTTGATGTCTTTAACTGAATGCCATGAAATTTCATTGAACTATTTTGCAATTCTTAAACCAAAAGAGTCATGATTTCTGCCCAAGAGTGTTGGCTGCCATTACTGCTGCCAGACTGCTTTCACTACCTCACTTAGATCTGGTACCCCTGCATTATACTGCAGCGCAACAGAAGTGCCTTTATCTATTTTTTTTACTTAGTCACTTTCAGAACAAATCAGTATTTTAACAGTATCTGTTGCTTATTACAAGGCACTGTAGAATGTGCATGCACATACTGTGTAGCTCTTATGTGTTCCTTCAGGCTTTATTTCCACTGTATGCATATAGTAACCACTTTTCATCATGCATGTCTTTGTCAATCAACTAACCTTTCCCCATTCCAGTGAAGGCTATATATATATACATAGCAATTTTTTAAATTTTGACCCTTTTACAAATCTCTGCATGAGGAGAAATCATAACTAACTTTTGAACAGGGAATCTTTTTCCCTACCCCCCCACTTAGTTGAAAACTAAAAGTACGGTTGTGTAGATTAAGTCGTAAAAGAATGAATTTTTTAGGCAGAAATGAAGCACAGAAGTTTGTAGCCTAAATTATTCAGATAAAAGCATGTTATGTGAGGTGTCAATATATGAAAATATTTTGCAGCTTTAAAAATGGCAAAGGCTGCTCAGTGTTCATAGCAATTTAATCTGTACAATGAAGTTGTTTTGCACAGACTTGATTGTTAAAATGCATGAATTTTGGAAGGTTAAGATGCTAAGTAGTTTTGTCAAAAATTAGGTTTTGTCCAGGTAATATAATTGATGAAAGTTTTACTCTATACAGTTTGAAATGCTCACTGGTACTCTACCTTTCCAAGGGAAAGACAGAAAAGAAACCATGACTATGATTCTCAAGTGAGTACACTCTTATTTATATATCTCATCAGGTATTCTACAGGGATGCCCTCCGGGCTGCAATATCTAATTTCTACTCTTCCCTCATTTTCAAAGGTACTGGTAAATCCTCACTGCCTATTCCATATTATTAATTCCCTTTGCTGCCTATCTAATTTGCTTTTCTATTCCTCCCCCATACCAGGTACAAAGAATTTCATAGCAGCTCTTTAATCTGTAGTAATAACTTCAACCATATGATCTTTCGCATCGTTATTTCCATAGTATTTTTTAACTTTCTTATCCTTTTTGATAACCTGTGCATTTTTTCTTTGTTGTTTTCTTTGTTTTAGGTTTTGGGGTTTTTTTTGAGAAAGTATTTTATCTCCTTATCCTTTATCTTACCAGCTCCTTCTTTACCTACTTCTTTATATTAATGGTGCTACCAACAACTTGCCTCCCCAATACTTTCCCAATTTGCTGAAGTGCATCCTCCCTTCTGTACTCCCCTATGACTTGCCCAAGCTCCAATTTTCCCTTTTGCTATTTTCAGTATAGATTTCGCATTAGCTTTATTGTGGAAATTGCTTTCCTTCATGCAGTTAACCTTTTTGCTGATGAAGGTCTGCTTTTTCTCCCTTGCTGATTCCCCCCATATTTTCTAAACTGATACAACCTATGGCATAACTGCCCCACTTTTAGGACTGTAACCAAACACTGTGCGAACAAATCTGTTTCCTCATATCATAGCTTCACTTCTCTATTTCCATCCCTCTAACTAATAACATTTTTTTCCATGAAAACTCATAAGACTATTTTAGTTTTCTCATTTGTTTTCTGCTTTATTGTTTATCATTGTGCTTAGTCCTGTTACCACTTGTCTACCCATATATCAAAGCTGGCATTTCTTCTACGCCAACCACCTGTTTTGAAAAGTAAATATATGAAATTCTTTCATATTTTTTCAAAATAATTAGAATGTGATAACCGCTAGAAAACAAACTCATTGTTTTCCTTGCTTTTGCTTTCATAATGCATGCATTATGTTTTTCTTTGCCCTTTTTCTTCCTCATCTTATTTGCAAATATATTTAGTGATGCTGCTGCCGCCTTCTGGCTCAGCACCCTGCCAGTTCAAAGCTTCATGTTGTGATTATTCAATGTCTTTAACTAAAAAGTTCTTCCTATTCGCAGCAAGTGTAAACTCCTTCTTACCACCTCCTATTTACAAGAAGCTAGTCTGAGATAGTTCCACTGCACTCTCACTTGTTTCAGGAGCCATGCTGGGTTTTTTTCTATCCATGTCTCATGAGTCACATCTTTCTCTTCTTCCCTTTGCCTGCATGTGATCCGCTCTGTTCCTCAGCGGTCTTTTCACTGTTGCTATGAATATCTTCTGTATTCAGCTGCCATGTAGAATATTGTCCTTGCATCTCCCTGGTTAGTTGATATTCATAGCCTTTCATAGCCCAGAGAGTGGTGATGAATGGAGTTATATCCAGCTGGTGGCTGGTCACAAGGGATGTTCTCCAGGATTGGGTATTGGGGCCAGTCCTGTTTAACATCTGTATCAACAGTCTGGACAAGGGAATCAGGGACACCTCAGCTGGTTTGCAGGTGACCCCAGGTTGGGTGAGAGAGTGTGTTAATCTGCTGGAGGGTAGGAAGGCTCTGCAGAGGGATCTGGACAGGCTGGGTCAATGGGCTGAGACCAATTGTATGAGGTTCAGTGAGGCCACATGCCGAGTCCTGCATTTGGATCACAACAACCCCATGGAACACCCCAGGCTTAGGGAAGAGTGGTTGGAAAGCTGTGCAGAGGAAAAGGACCTGGGGATGTTGATCAGCAGTGGCTGAACATGAGCTAGCATGTGCCCAGGTGGCCAAGAAGGCCAGTGGCATCCTGGCCTGTATCTGAAATCAGGTGACCAGCAGGATCAGGGCAGTGATTGTCCCCCTTTACTCAACACTGGTCAGGCCACACCAGGAATCCTGTGCCCAATTTTGGGCTCCTCACCTACAATAAAGACATTGAAGTGTTAGAGTGAGTCCAGAGAAGGGCAGTGAAGCTGGTGAAAAGTATGGGGCAAAAGTCTTACAAGGAGCAGCTGAAGGAACTGGAGTTGTTCATCCTGGAGAAAAGGAGGCTCAGGGAAAACCTTTTTGCTCTCTACAACTACTTGAAAGGACTTTGTATTGAGGTGAGGGTTGGAAGCGACAGGATCCGAGGAACTCAAGTTGCACATGGGGAGGTTTACCTTGGATATTAGGAAAATTTCTTCACAGAAGGGAGTTGCTAAGCATTGGAACAGGCTGCCCAGGGATGTGATGGAGCCACCATCCCTGGAGGTTTTTAAAAAAATACATGCATGTGGCACTTAGAGACATGGCTTAGTGGTGGACTTGGCAGTGCTGAGTTAATGCTTGGATCTGATGATATTAAAGGGGTCCTTTCCAACCTAAACCATTATAGAATTTTATGATTCTGTAATTAGTTGGATTTCTTTGAGCATCTATGTCTTAACTCCCTTGCCAACTACCTTATTTTTTCACCTTCTAGTCTTTGTAATTGTTATTAGTTTCAAATAGCTGCACAGAAATTGTGTTATGATATAAAGACATTTCACCCTCTTTCAATGTTTTGTACACTTATGAATATTACATATTATATAGAAGTATTTTGCTGTTGGTACTATAAACAGCTGAAAACCAGAAGATATTTTAAAGTGTTTTCCAATAAGTTCACACTTGTTTTTTCTGGCTATGTTTTGTTTTTATTTTCTTCATACTAGAATATTTTTCCTCAAATTTTTCATAAAACTTTTAAATGGTCAGGCGTGCATAAGAACTGGTATTTTCATAGTTTATCATTTAAGATATATTGCTTTTCTTACCTTCTGTTTGTGAAAACCCACAGAAAATGCATTCTTCTTACAGTACATGGTTTTTTGGGTTCTTTATTTCTCACAACATTAGCAAGACAAGTTTTTATTTATTCTTGTGTGTTTTACCTAAAACTCTGCAGTTTGAAGAAGTCATAGATTGCAGCAATAAAGTTAAACTTTTAAAACATCTTTTCTCTTTATATGCCTTCATATAAAATTTTGTTGCCGCCCATCAGGAATGTCAGAAAAAACTGCTGTCACTCATGTAGTTGTGTAACACAGGAACTCTGAGGACCTGGCAATTGCCTTTTCCTCACTTTGTCATGTGTCCAATACAGGCTTTTGTGAAAGGTGCTCCTCATGGTGGAGAAGGAGCAATGAGAGTCATAATCTCTGTGGTTTGCCCAAGGGCCTCTAATTCCCGCCACTGGGGACTGTGGTACATACCAGTGTTTTGTTTTTGTCTATTGAGTCACTTCTCCAGAAGATTAATTGCTGATTTTTTTTTGGCCTGGTTTTAGATTTTTCTAGCCAGTTGACTTCTTTTGCTGAACCTCCAGGGCTGCGCCCTGGTGTTGGAGCTGGTTTGGATTATAATGGGACAAAGATTCCCACCCAGTCCAGCACAGCCCTATCACACTTGTCCGTTCTCTGTCTCTCAGTAACATTGTAAATGTTACTGTGCTTTCACAATGTGCTCCGTGCTTCTGCTTTCAGTGTACTCTGTGATACGTGACTGTGAGCAGAAATTGCATCAAGTGAACATGCAAAGAAATCACAAAATATAAAGTGCACGAGTAAGAATTCAGCTGCCAGTAGTGCATTCCAGCCAGGAAGCATTGGGTAGCCCCCTGCCCATTGTCCACTGCACTGGAGGCCTTGATTTGCCTAGACTGTGTTACTGAAGAGCTCTGAAGTTTTTCAGACTTTTCCTTCTCCCAGCCCCTGGCTTTTTAATGCTGAAAGGAACAGAAAATTTACTAAATTCCAGTTTAAAGTAATGAACAGTGAACCAGTGGCAACATATGTGCACTTGCTGAAGTGACAGGGATGGACATCTACAATACCTGGAATACAAGGCAAACCATGTCTTCTGAATGCACCATGCAGAGAGCTTGTGTCATGAACTATTACAGAAAAATACAAGCTACAGGTTCAATTAGTGATGGAAAGGAGGGAACTATATCCATCCTTACCACAAACATTGTTACAAGGAAAAAATGAGCCCTAGTAACAGTGAGAGAATGGAGGCTCAATGTTAAGTGGAAAAGAGAAATTATAGCGAGGATTACAAAACAAAACTAACAAGACTACAAAAATTTTAATCTAAAAATTGAAGACTGGCAAGTTAGAAAGATAATGCTTGAAACAGATTGGAGAGGGGAGCAAAAAGTAAGGAGTGATTTTTTCACTTTTTGTTTTTACCTGCTAATATTTTAAAATCTGTTCTACCTTAATTCAGTTGCTGTCATCTGCCTTAATTTTCCTATTGTTTCTCCTGGATGCTCTTGGTGTATGCCATACAGTGGTAGTTTTCTTACTTCTTCTAAACTCTATTTTGTATGAATTATCAGAATGGTTTGTTTGGTGTCATTTTGTTGTAACTGGACCTGTAAGTTAATCAAAGCATATTACAAAAATTTACAAGTTTGTAAAGTGTTATCCTGTAGCTATTCTTCTCTACATGTTTTGCTACCTGTTCTTCTACTTAACCTGAGTCATTACTGAAAATACTGTACTACTCAAAAAAAAAAAAATCCCAAACATGTTTACATGACTGACAGCACTTTTGCTCTGTTTTGGATGTCTGAAGGCAATTTCTCAGTGATGCTTCTTTGGTTTAGATTTTTTGAATGTCAAAGGACAGGGAGAATGCAGAGTTAAATCCCACCTAAATATTTTTGTATACTATTAATTATTTTTATTCTGTAGGGCCAAACTTGGAATGCCCCAGTTCTTGAGTCCTGAAGCACAGAGTCTTCTGCGAATGCTCTTCAAAAGAAACCCAGCAAATAGATTAGGTAAAATGTTTAGAAAAATATTTAAATTTTGATCATAATATTCATAACATCAATGATAAAGTTTGTTTATTGTGTAAAATAGGCTTTAAAGTAAGAATGTAGTTTGCCTATTTGCTCTTACAGTGTTCAACAAAGTATTATAATTTTAGTCATACATCTAGAATTAATGCACAAGAAATAAATATAGTTTTGCTAGCCATTCCTTTGACCAAGAAGAAAATAGTTCACAGACTTTTTTCTTCCTTATAAAAGGAGCAGGTCCAGATGGAGTAGAAGAAATTAAGAGGCATGCATTCTTTTCCAAAATAGACTGGAATGTGAGTATCTAGTTAAAAATTAATTGAGTAAATTTCTTGGTTAAATCTTTGGTGTCATATAACTTTTCTATTCACTGTGTGTTCCTTCTCTTCAGAAATTATACAGGAGAGAAATTCATCCCCCTTTTAAACCTGCAACTGGCAGACCTGAAGATACATTTTATTTTGACCCTGAGTTTACAGCGAAAACTCCAAAAGGTAAACAGATAAGAATGAAACAATTTATATATTCAAAAGCAGCATTTGAATGGATCGATTTTGCAATGATCCATTCAAAATTTGATAGAAATTATCTTTACAAATTTAAGGTGTTACCAAAATTTCAGTACTTCTCTTCCAGAAACATAATGTAGATATGCTGCTATATGTAAATATTTTTGCAAAGTACTGGCTTTTGTGTAAGAAAAGTGTGTGATTATCAGGTGTGTTTCTAAATGACATATGCAAAATAGTTCATTAGTTTTTTGTATTTTTGTCCTTAGAAACACTTTCTGAAAATTCCAGTCTCTGTAAACAATAAAGTTATAGTTTGCTCCTCAGTGTAGACACAATCTCATATCCATGTTTTAAAAACTCTGCATGTAAGTAGGTGATGTGTTTTTCAGATTCACCTGGTATCCCACCCAGTGCTAATGCACATCAGCTTTTTCGGGGATTTAGTTTTGTAGCTATTGCATCTGATGATGAAAGCCAAGCAATGCAGACAGTTGGAGTGCATTCAATTGTCCAGGTGAGTACATCTGCTTTAAAAACATTAGCTAAGTTAATTTAAAAAAAAAAATCAAAGCTGTCTCTTCGTGGAGGAATTGTTTCCTTCCTCAGAGAATAAAGTACCATCACAAAGTCATTATCAGCTTTTATACAAGAGAAGTAAAGATCAGATTATTTTATCCAAACAAAATCTCTGATGAAGGTGCAGGACCTGCTTTATTACTGAGCAGCTCCAGGTGTGAATAGGCTTCAACCCGTAAATGAAGATATTCTACCATCTGTACTGAACTAACTCTTTAATATCAAGCCATAATAAGATGGAGGGGAATAACAGATGCATTGATGTTTTTCCCCCATGCATGAAACTGTCAGTTGATTCCTGCAATGCACTAGCAGGGTGCACTGGAAGTACAATTGTTGATTGTATCTGGATGTTCTGGACTGCCGTGCATCTTGGAATCCATGACTCAGGACATAGTCTCTCCCTTCCAAGCCACTCACTTTAGGTTAATTTGCTAATCTGTACTATTTTGTGACTGATGTCAGGGTATCATACAAGTAGTGTTACAGTACACAGTCAAGCTTTGGCTTTGAACTATCAGGATGACTCCAATACAGAGTCCCATATTAATAATTGTGAGGTGGTCACTTCTAATAGCTCAATGCATTTTCTATTCTTATATATTCTGTTACTGCCAGTTTGGTTTTGGATAACAGACCTAAGGTGCAGTTTTCTGTGAGACAAGAAAGGTGTGCCTCCTGCTGTAATGGGGGAGAGGCTTGCCTTGCCTCCTTATGAGACTGAGGTCATTCTAAAAGCATTCTGCAGCGCTGAGGAATTCACAACTGGGGGGGAAAAAGCAGATGCTTGTACAGGAGAGAAAACTAGAAGATATCTCAACCTCCTGTTTCTGCTTTTAATAATTCCAATTACTGAATCATGAAAACCAACTGAGGATCTAAATGGGGTTGAAAATTTCTTTAAAAGGTGCGCTGTATGATTGGTTTATTTGTATTTTTCAGTGCACAAATATTTTGAAAATATCTCAGAAAATAAAAGAACCTACAATTTATTCAGAACATGAATAGCTTTTGTATTTCCTTAATACTCTCATTATGTCTAGAATAGGGTCAACATGCTTTTTTCTAAAGATTACTTTCACATGTAATAAAAATTTTGAAAATACATATTTAGATCTTCTTTTATTCTCCAGAAGCTGTCTGGTTTGATATATGCAGTGGCATTATTTCTGGTCCTGATATCTTGCTAAAAGTTCCTGCAACCTTTTCTGTGCTGCTTCTTTCCCGTATAGTTTAGTGGATGAAGTTACTTCTCTTTGTATATGGTTTCATAAAGGTCTGTTTCTCTGATGCCTTTCCTCTGTGCCCCTCAACCGCTTCCTCACTGCTATTTCCTCTTTTCTGTGCTGCAGGATACCCAGATGGTTTCCTGCAAATGCTTTGTATCCTTTGCACAAACTCCTTACACTGGAACACTATTTCCTTCCCTTATAAGAGTGAACACTTGTCCTTCTTTCAGCTTTTTATTTCTGTGAAATGATTTTTGACTGCCATTCTGTGCAATTCCATTTAATCTGATTCTGTTCAGTATATCTGCATTCTCCAGCTGGCATTCATCTGTCTGTTCCGATAATGGAAACAGTGATGATACTTCTTTACCATTGTTGTTTCACTATTGTATCGTGAAGTCTTCTGTTTTTCTTTGGTTTGGTGATTCTGTCTTTAAATTAATAGGTCACCAATCAGAAAAATAATGTCAGTTTCTAAAACAATGTGCATTACTTAAAATAAATCTAATTTATAATCTATCTCATGCTAATTTTGAACAGAAGGTAGTGGCTGGTTTAGAACACTTTGACCTTGTACAGTCATCGGTTTAAAATTTGAAGCAAATCAATGGGAATTTTAAAAAATATATTTTAATAAAAATATCAGTTACATATTAATAATATTCATCAATTGATAATATTATTTTGGTAGCAGTTGCACAGGAACAGCATTCAGTTTACTGATGGATATGAAGTAAAGGAAGATATTGGAGTTGGGTCTTACTCTATCTGCAAGAGATGTATTCATAAAGCTTCAAACATGGAATATGCTGTAAAGGTAATTACTTTGTTGTAAACCACACTTTTCGTATTTTAGCATTGTGCATTTTTAATTTATTTACCATAGTGAACATAAAGATGAAGGTAATTTCTTAATCTAAAAATATATTATCTACAGCTGTGAACTATACTAGTGAACCAAATAGAATATATACTGGGAGATATTCATATCCAGTTTCTATGCTGGTTTGGGTCATGAAAAGCCATCTTCACCCTTTAAATCACCTATAGAATTATGGCAACTGGTGAGAGTTCAAGACTGCTTCTAGGAGGAAATGTACTATGAAAAGCTTACATGACTTTTTATCATTTTTTATAAATGTGTTTGATTACTTTTAGTCAAACAAAGTCATCTATGGGTTTTTTGCTTCCAAAGTAAATTCATAAATTCTCAAATGGGTGGGTAAGGCATTCACAACAGTTTTAAATCTGATATAACTACCAGAATAAACTTCAGCTCTTTGTTGTTGCTTCCTAGTTTTCAACAAGATTCTTAATGTTGCTTTGATGTTATTCTCTCAAGCTTTCTAACACTTCTTTGAAGGCATTAAATTCTTAGTTGGAATCAGTAGATTTCCCAGAACTGCAATCATAAGGGTTTTTGTCTTTCTGTGTAACACTGTGAGACTGAATGGTTGCTATGAAAGCAGGAGTATGGATTAGCAGACTTTCTAAGTGGAAAAATAAAAGTAGTCTTTAAATCCTGTACTATTAGGCAGTTCTCTTTTTGAATTGCTGAACAGCTTACCTTCTTAATTATGTAAAATATAAAGATGAATTAAGTATGTTTTGCTGTATCCTTGTATGTAGATTGCTTACTGGAGACGTTCCAATTTCAATTTGGTATTTAAATACTTACCTTTATTCTGGTTCTGGCCCAGAACAAATTTGAATTCTCTGCTTTCAATTCGAAGTAATTTTTGAAACAGAAAGTACTGACATAGCTGTTAATTCTCTCGATACTTATTGTGAAGATTGCCTCATTTTCTGTTGCCTTTTTCCTATTGCATTTTTTCCCTCAAGGAATCATGAAAAAAGGAATAAGGTGGTCAGTGTGTTAGGATGGGGCTGGTAGCAGTATGGGCATAAGGATGAAGGGGTAAGACAGAGATGGAGAAGATATTACAGGAAATTCTGCAGTTCAGGAGAGGAAAAAAATTGAAGAATACTTTCTAAGTAGGGCAAAGTAATATTTTGCTTATTTATACAGGGAGAACTCCAGAGCCTTATAGCAAGTCTCCAGAGATTCAAGTGAACTTTAATAATGAATGCTTGTTTGAATTAACTCTGAGAATTCCTTACTTTTTCTAATTTTTTTACTCTCTTACTCGCCTGCTTTATCTTTTGCTGCACCAAATATTTGTTTGAGATGAGCATTGACAAAATCAGTTAATTGACATCATCAAACCAGTATCTCATGTCAAATGAGGAACTTCCTATTTTATTACATAATGTGTGACTGAAGTCTTATCTACTAACTGTTTATGCCAGTTAGCACATTGAAGTGTTACACTTTATAATACTCACAGAAAGAATTTTGCCTATGTGTCTTTTTGCTCTTACAGATCATTGACAAGAGCAAAAGAGATCCAACAGAGGAGATTGAAATCCTGCTGCGCTATGGACAACATCCAAATATTATTACCCTAAAAGATGTAAGTAGTGTTTTAAAAGCATCTTTAGAGTGTTATAATTGTGTATCACTTTCTCATTTCAGAGATGACAGACTACGTGTTTAAGATTTGTGTTCATGTTTTTCGGTATTTAAAAATAAAACAGTGTTCCAATTCAATTTATTCATCAGTATCCAGTGTTTACAGAGATATTTTCTTTTAAAGGTGCTCATATTTTGGTACAAGATAATCTTAAGGAGTCAAATAATTCATCCCTCATAAATCCTAGCACAAGAATAATTCATAGGACATTGGCTGTGTATTTAAAGGAACAAAGAAGTTTTTTGATTGCTTAAATAACTTTGAATGTGTTTTTGTCTACATTAATCAAGAGCAATTTTAATGTACATTATTGTATAACCCAAAGTGATTTTCATGGACAGTAGTGAGTATTACTCAGTAGTAGACAAAATCTTTCTGTATCCATGGTTGTCACTCTTTTGCCCAGTATCTTTATCTGGTCTTTGAATGGAATGCTATTTAGCTATTTTTTTATTATTTGCTCTGACCATGGAAAGGCTTTGAACCATAAAAAGCAAGGAATAACATAAGTTGGCAGGTAGAGGTTTTTCATAGCAAACAGTAGATTCTGATGATCTAACAGAAAATTGTCTTTCTCTCTTTGATTATGTATTAAAGAGGATTAAAAATTTAAAAGGCATATGCTTAATGACTTTCATAGACTGCAGGAAAATATTCTGGTCCCCCAAACCAAACCTCAAGCGAAACAGCAAACCATTTCCAGGAAGCTGAGCTCAGCTGAAGGGAGACTGTCAGACATTTTGAAGTCATTAAAACAATAGCTCATAAATACTGTGGAAATGAGTGCTAGAGAACTCTGCATGAAGTTCTTCTGTCTCTAATCTGTCTTCACCTTATCACTATCATATGGTTTGGCCCTTTCTTGGACAAACAAAATAAGGCACATACACAGGGGGAGCCCACCATGGAGCTTATCTCACTGCAAGCCAGATAACATACTTACAATCCCACTTTCTGTTCTCCTTCATGGAATTGGACAGTAAAGCTACCTGAAGGCAACTGTGCTAAACAGACCCTGTATCAGCAATCATGTTGCTTTTAGTGCTGCATGTTGGCTTCTGTGTGACTTTAATTCATACTAGAGGTTATTTAAGTGGGAAGACAAACAGAAAGTGGGCACTTACCTGAACTTTAGCCTTATGAATATTTTATATTGAGAACAGAGACATTCAGGCAGCCTTGAACAGTTGCCATATATGCTGAATTATTTTACTTTGTAATTAATTTTTTATCATCATCAGTCATCTTCCAGCAGGAACCATCTTTAATGCACAGCAACAGCAATACACAAATAGGAGACTACAAAAAAACAAACAAAAAAAAAGCCTTAAGCCCACAGAGAAGGAAAGGCAGCAGGCTGTAATTCTCACTCACTTCTGCTTCAGATCAGTTCCCCAAGCAGCAATTATGGATGTCCAGTGTAAGGAAAGAGATACAGGATTCATATGTAATAGAAACTCATATGACATCCAATACTGTAAGAATTTAACATTAAGTTTTCCTTGTCCTAATACAGATCCCTGGGGCAGATTGAAGCTTTCAGAGACAGTAAAAGGAGTGTTTTGCCTTCAAGTCTCAAACTTAAGAGCACCATGTACGATTATACAAATAAAATTCATTGTTGATTTGCTTATTTTTTTCATTCAGTTCCACATCAAAACTTCAGTGTTTCTAATCTGAAATGCTAAAATAAAGCATTTCAGTATTGAAGTGTGGAAATTATTATTCTGCAAGAAATAATTTCTTTCTCTTCTATTTTAAGAAGAAATGCAGTAATTTAGCTTAAGATTGAAATTTTCATTCCTGTTCAGCCTTTTTATGTTATTTAATTCCTAAGTTGTTTGGATGGAAACAATGGATATTCAAAAGACCAATTTATTTCTGTAGTGCACAGTCCTCTTGGGGTTTTCCTTCTGATTGTTATCAGTGGTCTTTTTCAGTTCTACAGTATATAAACAAAAGAAGGAGCTATATTGTGCTAAATCAGATGTCCTTCTTATCCAATATCCTGCCTCTGACACAGGCCATTAGTGGATACCTAGGAAACAGTGTAAGAATGGAGGAAGCACACAGCTTCCAACAAAACATTACCTAGAAACTTCCTGTGCCAGACCATTATATGTATTTTAACACTCTTAATGTATAGTTACTGTTCTGTAGCAGAACTTTTGTACGTGTTTTGAGTTATTTAAAGCATTGCTTGAAGAATCATTTTGAAAACTTGAATACAATATATCCAGTATCCCTGTCCAAGTCCTTACATACAAGTTTAAAAAAACTCTCATAACATGTATGTAAAATCTTATTTCACTTTGCAGAAACCTTTTCTTTTTCTATTAAATTTTTTCATGTGCCTACATTTGTTTCTTTCACTTTGCCTGGTAGAGAAGACATATCAGCTGATCTTTGGTTTGTGCCCAGAGTTAATTTTAAAAAGTAGCATCACATTTATGATTTTAGCACAATACTGTGCACCTGACTGTGATGAAGACTTCAACAGTGTTTATTCTGTGCAGACAGCTAAGTTGATAATACCATTAGAGGAATGGGGGGGAGGGAAATGGTTTGTTTGGGCTGTTATGTGTGGGCTTTTTTGGCAGGTTGAGTTATTTGTGGGCTTTATCTGCAGACAGGACCAGCAGATAAAATAGTAACCAAGTGCAAATTCTGCTTGGATGCCTCCTGCAGTACTGAGATGTGTGTGCTCTGTCATGTCATGAAATAAGCTTTATTTCCTTATGTTATATTAGGATTAGAGGAAGCATGCCTATTGAAAGAAAAAATCTAGTTTAGTGTCTAGAATTAGATAATTCTGCTTTTCAGTACTGTGTAATATTTAAAGTCTTAATTCAAACACATTCAGATGATCAGTAATTTGTATTTCATGGAGGAAAAACTTCTATTAAATGAGAACTCAGAAACCCATCATGTCTTCCTCTCCTTAAGATCATAAGCTTCTAAAGCCTGCAAAATTATTCCTCTTTTTTTTTAATTTGATGAGAAGATAAAACCTTTTAGTATAGTTGAGAGCACAAAAATTTTGAAGCTTAGAACTGTAGTAGCAGGTAGCTTAATGGGATGAAAATCTCTTTTTTTTCTCTTTTCTGTTATTTACCTGCTGCCTATTCCTAAATTTATGTTACTACAACTTGGAAAATTATTTCTACTTAAACACAAACTAGTTCTTTTTTCACATGTTTTACTGAAGAAAATACTTGCAACATCACTATCAAAAATAGGTTGAAATGATAACGGGGAACAGTCTGTAAAAGGTTTGCCAAAGCAGGAACCACTTCTGGGTGGGTGGTTTGAGCTTAGCCAAGGCCAGGCTGGATGGGCCTCTGAGCAGCCTCGTGTAGTGAAAGGTATCCCTGCCCATGGCAGGGGGATTGGAACAAAATGATCCTTAAGATCCCTTCCAATGCAAACCATTCTGTGGAAGTGCAACTGAAGTGAAATGTTCAGTGTTACCTTCGAAGTATTTTGATATGGCTCAGTCTGTAGTGCCCCCTGGTGATAATATAAATAATTCCCCACTACTGCTTTCCTGGAAGATAAAAGCCATGCACAAATCAAGCTGTTTTCCATAACTAGAAGCAAGGGCTAAAATATGCACACCTCATAAATTTTAGACTTTGGTATAGGCTTTATGTGCAGAGTGATTTATAAGTTTGTGGCTTTTATCATAGCAACTTTGTATGCATTCACCTAAGTGTTCAAGGAGGCTATTTGAGGTAAACTTTCATTTTTTTTGATTTCTTTTGTCTCACTGTTCAGGTGGAATGATCTCTGTTCATATTTGTAAATTGGTGCAATAATAGCTGCTAGAACTAGCTTTGGTTTTGTCTTAATTAGGCCAGTTTCCATTTTTTACTGCTTAATTTCCCCCATGCCTAGTTTAATTTTCAGTAAAACTATTCAAGGGAAATTATCTGTTATTCATCCTTTTTTGTCTTTAAACACTTACATGCTGGTATTTTTATGTTATTTCATTACTGTACTGCCCTTTTGTAGAAGGTTTTGTGTTCATTTCTGAAGGGGAACCACGTTTGGATAGTGTGTGGGTTGAGAAATATGGGGAAAATAATTGAAGAAAACAGCTTGTGGACACACTTGCACTCTCTGTGTATTTCACAGGAAGACATCAGAGAATAAATATTTTGAAGTTACACGTTTATGTACTTTTTGCAGGTGTATGATGATGGAAAATATGTCTATGTAGTAACAGAACTCATGAAAGGAGGAGAACTGCTGGATAAGATTCTTAGGCAGAAGTTTTTCTCTGAACGAGAAGCTAGTGCTGTTTTGTTCACAATAACAAAGACAGTTGAATATCTCCATGCACAAGGGGTAAGTTTTCATCATGGACAAAATGTTGATAGCTGTTAATATTCTTCTCTTTCAGAAGCATAAACTCCTATCTTTATACATTCTTCTGTGTGGTAATTGAGTAATTTTTTGTATTCCTTGTATCAGGAATTTGTGTTGAAATCAAAACATTCCTTATCACATGTGTATGTGTTCAGATAACTGAGATGATGCAACTGTTCCTGTTGTTCTTCATGCAGTCTGTCAGCAGTTCTGTGGAATATGCAGAAAATGGCTAACAGAGGATAGGAGAGGAAGAAAGTCCAGGAAGAGGTGCTAAGACCAGTGCTGTTGCTTAGCCATGGGACCCAATATAATGCCATTCTCATCCTGTGATAAACCCTCAAAATTTATTTTCCACCTGTTACACTTGTAATTTTTTTTACTTCTTCATTTTGAAGACCATAGTTTATGACTTGTAGTTCTTGTGCCATAGGGTCAGGAAGTTGTAGCACACTGTTAGGAGGCAGAAAATTAACGCTTTGGGCAATTAATTTGGAGATGGAGGAAGTAGTACAAATATAAAGAAGGCCAGTGTGACAATTGCATGGCAAGAGTAAGTGTTGCACTTTAAAGTAAACAAGAGAAAGGGAATAGAGAAAAAGCAGAAAGCATGGGTGCAAGGAAAAAGTCAAGTTGCTAATATGTTGCATGATTACCCAAGAAAAGACACTTTGGAACACATAGTACTCAAATTATTTTAAGTAACAAATAACAATTCAGCACACACTGTCATTTCTGGAAGCTGTTACTTCAGAAAACTTACAATCAGATTTATCTAGTGTCTTATTCTGTGATTCATCACTTTCTTCAATCACTTGCTCATCTGCTTGTTTTTATTTGAGCCCATGTGCACAGGACTAGAATCCTTGGCCAGCAGCATCCACGGGAATCACAAACAAACCTTGATACCTTCTGTATGGAAATACAGATAATAGAATAACAAATCATAACTTGGTTTGTTCTTGCCTCACGTGGCCAAAAGCCCAGTGTCCTTGCATCAATTAAGGACTTCAGGGGCCTTTGTTTCTTTGCTATAGATCTCTGTAAATATTGGCATTTTAACTTGTATTAGACCACCTGCACTTTGGAACTTTTGCGTTTGGAAATTTTCAGGTTGTATGTTAAGTGCATCTCCATATGAAAGATGGCCATATATGTAAAGAGTGAGCACTTCAATAGTCTAATTTTTGTCTGGAAAAGTCCTTCCTGTCTTCAGTGCATTTTCTTGTTTTAACTCCTTCGGACACTGGAGAGGAGCTCACTTGAATATGATATTAGGTAATACCTGGTTTGACAGACTCTGAATCTGTGTGCAGTCTCCACAACCCTTCCCAAATCATGGACATTCATAGGATACTTTTAAACTGAAAAATTAGCAAAGTGAGGGATGAAATCTTCCTCTTCGGGGTAAGCAGTACTTCCAGTTCTCACCCAAAGCATTCTCAAAGTATACAGCAATTAAGGATTGGCACGATAGATGTCATCATAAACAAGAAGTACCACATCGTCTTGGAGCAGCAAAATTCTGCATGCTGGTAGATAAATGAGACTGCTAAAAAACATTATGCTAAGAAATAAAGAACTGAAAGGTCTTACATATTGTTTTGCTCTCATCTGTTGCTCTAGAGTAAAATTTATTTCTGTACAAAATATCAATATAACTTAAACAATCTGAAAAAATTTTTTTAAAGTTTATATTTTTAAATTTTTTCAAAATTTACCTTTGAGAAAACAGCTTAATATAGGAAGGTATTTTAGTTATTATTTAACATAAACATTTTGATTGGTTGGGAATTAGCATTTGAGTTTGAACTAGACTGTTACACTTACTCTTCCTCCTACTTGAGAATTGCTTCCCCTTCTTCCAAAAAAAGCATACAACTCAAGCAGACTGATTGTAGGAACTGCCAAATCCCTGGCTCAGCGCTGCTTCTATTGACCACTTTTTCCTTTCTACCCCTTCTAGTATCTATTTCAAAAAAACAATTGTGATTTTTCTTTTTCTTCTGCCTCTCAAAGCAGTGCAGGATGTTTTACTCATTACTTAGAGATAAAGGCTTCTAATCTATCTGAATGCCAAGAAACAAGGGCTGGTTCTCTCATACACCAACATCGAAAACCAGGATTTTCCCCTTGACATCTACTCTTTCAAGTCAAATTCTTTAATATCATTTGTATATTTTGGCTTACGTTGTGCTTGTTTCCATATTTTTAAGTATTTGTTTTGTTAAATCTGAGAATTGCGAAGTATTTGCATGCTGAAAGTCTCTACTAAATAGACTCATGTTAAATTGCTTTGCAGTGTGCAAGACCCTCTGCACTCCTTTATTTGTTAGCTTTGTGTTTCTTCCCTGACCAGCTGGTAACTTGGGAGGAGCATGTAGATCTTCTGGTTTCTGCACATTACTTACTTGCAGGAGTTTGGGGGTGTCCTCTCATTCTCTCCTTGAAATATTTCATCAGTCTTTTCTGTTCAGATTTAACCATGAAAAACTGTTTATTATTAATAAAGCACATAGAACAATCAGGAAGATAAAGGATTTCATGTTCTATTTAAATATTTAAAGAAGTACATTTAGATCCACCCTACTGTCTTACAGCTGTATACACCCTTTCCTCTACAGAGAGCAAAGACTCTGGAGGCTTTAGGCTAATGTGTCTTGTGAAGGCAATTCAACAGGTCATTACGACACCCATGACTCCAAAAGATATTACTAGGCAAAGGTTCTGATTCGAGGAGCCTTGTGGGGATGCATGTTAAACAGGAATTACATGATTCAGCCATTAGAACAAGACATCTGGAACTGTCTGTGCAAATCAATCAGGGGGTGTGGGATGTCTGGAGGGAGTTGTAGAGTTTCCAAGTTAGAATTGTAGTACTCCAGACACCACTGAGCATCAGAACACTGCAGCTGATGGTAGAAGCTGGAACTCTGGAAACTGATCGTTAATGGGAGATCTGAAATTAAGCAGCAGAATTGCTAATTATAATAGAAAGCTTTTCATGTGTTTAGCTTATTGTATTTAGTGGTTTGTTTTATTTTTTTAGGTTGTTCATAGAGACCTGAAGCCTAGCAATATTCTTTATGTTGATGAATCTGGTAATCCAGAATCAATTCGAATTTGTGATTTTGGCTTTGCGAAACAACTGCGAGCAGAAAATGGTCTTCTGATGACTCCATGTTACACAGCAAATTTTGTTGCACCAGAGGTAAAAACCAGGATAGATCATATACCTTGATTTATTTTAATGGGATTTTTTTGCTAGTTAGGGGGTTTTTTTCATTATTGCATAACAAATGGAATCACTTTGTAAACAGTAAAATTTGGAAATCTTAATATTTTTATGGCACAATCAAAGCATTTCTAAGCAGTTTTTTCAGAAAAAAATACTTGTCTCCCTCAGGTTTTAAAGAGGCAAGGCTATGATGCTGCATGTGACATATGGAGCCTTGGTGTTCTGCTTTATACCATGCTTACTGGGTAAGAGTAATTTCTGTTTGCTGTGCTGTGGAATAGCAAACCAGTATAAACAAAAATAAATGTAGGCCCACTGTTGCAGATGCTTCTGTCAAAGCACTGATTGATCTCAACTTTGGGGTTGAGAATATGCACTGCCTTTAGTAGAATCCAGGTTTGCAGAGACTGATGTGAAAAATTCTTTGCTTTGAATGTCTCATCTATTTTAGTTGTTTAATTTCTACTTAAGGGTTATTTAGGACTCAGAATTTATTGTCTTGTGAAGATTAGATGATTAAGCAGCATATATGCTGAAGAAAATGTATGTTGGAAATGCAATTGCAATGCATTAATAAAGCCATGATCCTGTGCAAAATTCAGCCACTGAATAGTTTGAAGTGATGCAGTTAGGATATAATCAGTGTGATGGAAAAGCATTTGTATATGCAACAGAAATGAATTGTATAAAAGATGATGAATAATAAATTCAACTATAATACCACAAGTTCAAAAGATATTTGGTAGATGCAATAGCAACTAGATTTACCTCTTTATGCTGGATTACTAAGGTTCCTGCTCTGGTTAAGAGTTAACATCATCAAAGCATTTTTGCATTTTAAAATAAGTGAAAAACATGTGTTTTCAAATATTTCTCTTTTTTGGTTGGGGATGTTATGGTAACAGCAAGAAAACATAGTCAAGCAAGGGAAATTGCTGCACCTTTTTTCCTCTGGTTTCAAAACTGCATTTATTCTCTTTTAGACTAATCATAAAGTCTTCACATTTAGTTTTATAACACATCAGTTTATTACTTCACTGGAATATGAAAGTTTAAGGAAAACTTTCTGAAATTCAGGAACCATCAGTATTTAGACTGCTATAGAAAAAAATCTGCTTTTCAGACCCAAGAGAGAGGGAATACATGCAGGAAGAACAGATCTGTAGTCAGTGCCATGTATTTTCCTGTGTGAAGAATAATTTCCTTTTACAACTGTTTGGCTTTCTGTTGCCTATAATTACGCTGATTTTGCTGAATCTTTCAATCAGATTATAATACCTATTGAGGTCCAGATTTTGGCAGTTACTAACATTGAAATTGTTTGGTTAAACAGCTACACTCCTTTTGCAAATGGTCCTGATGACACCCCAGAGGAGATTTTGGCTCGAATAGGTAGTGGGAAGTTCTCTCTCAGTGGTGGTTATTGGAATACTGTTTCAGACACAGCTAAGGCAAGTATATTTCCTTTGTCCTTTGGGGGATCAGGAATGGATTGCAATGTAACGTGTTGCTTATAATGTATATGTTATATATGATTGGGTAAGTTTCATCCATTGTTATTTTAAAATACTGATCTCATCCCTTATGTATCTAGAATTTTGTTTCCTATTTTCAATCCTTATATGTTTTAGCAGTCACTTGTATGTAGGAGGAAAACCAGGTGTGCCCTACGCTGTAGTAGTTAACAGCTGACCTTAGAAATACAGTGTATTTTATCAGTATTCACACACATGCATAATTATGCACTAATAAAGCTTCGTGTGGAAGCATGACTTTCGAAAATCCTACAGATAGTCTAAATCATGGTAATGAAAGTGACTGAAGTCTTACACTTTATTGCATTTGTACGAAGTAAAAATATTGGACAACTTTTTTGAGATGTCAAATGCAGCACATAGAATTTAAACTTCAGTGTGCAAGATCCTTTATGCCTCTTCTATGTAGATGCTTAAAGTGTAAAGTTTCCTTGTTTAATTGGATACCTTTCTTTTGTGTTACCAAATTTCAATTAAGTCAGGTGATTGAAAAATACACTGTTAGCATTGCAGGGTGTTTTTTCATTTGTTTTAAACAGAGATATGAACATATTTTTATACTTCTAAAATCTTCAGTTTGGAACAATAATCTGTTTTAAAACTGAAGATTTGCTGTTATTTGCATTGACCCTTTGTATATTATTGACAGGACCTTGTTTCAAAGATGCTTCATGTTGACCCTCATCAAAGACTGACTGCAGCCCAAGTTCTTAGTCACCCCTGGATAGTTCACTGTGACCAATTGCCTCAATACCAGCTGAACAGACAAGAAGCTCCCCATTTAGTGAAGGTAAGTAGATATTTGTCCAGCTTGTCATTTAGCCAGAAATAGTGTGAACAAAAAGAGGTTGTTTTGATTTTACAGTTAGGGTGGCATGTGTTTCCTCTAAATACGATTTAAAAGTCGTTATGACTGATTGTTGCACAAAGCCCTAAAGTGAATTTGTAATATGGAATAAGATTTAATGAGATTTTACTCACAGGGAGTAAATCTAATATATTTTTAAAAGACTTTCATTTTCTTGTATTGGAAACCTGTTGGACTGACTTACACTGGAAGGCTTAACTGCTAGGAAACCAACATAAAGAAACCATTCTTCTGATCATGAAAAAAGTTGTCAGGTGACTATAGGGGAGCTGAAAAATAGTTTAGCTAATTTTACAGTTTGAGAGGAGGGTAATTGTCAGTAACTAAAATAAAATAATATACTTTGTGATCACAGTAGAAGCTTAAGAGAAGTCAAAAGGGCAGTGTTAATTACTGTGGTATCATACTGTTCTGCACTCTATCTGAAACAAGATCTGGTTTGACCCTGAAATTTTTTCACTTTGAATCAGCAGAGGAAAATCAAAAATAATTGAATTCTACTCTGTATTCCACCCTGTTTATAGTCCAACATTCAAGAATCTCTTGTGCAACATAAAAGGGATCTGAAGAATATGATTAACACGCTCTCGGAATCAGCTGTTAGAAATTTCTAGCATCCAAGAACACAAGTGGAATATGAGGGGTGTTCTGATCCCATGGCTTGCAACTGTCTAACTTTTTTAAAATAAATCTTTGGTTCCGAGTAATGTTGGTGATTTTTATATATTTTGTTGGAAACTGAAATGATTATATAAATGATAAGCAGATACAGCCTACCAATGGGATTTCATTTCCCAACTATCTCACACAGCATAGAAAGAGAACTTAATTTTTGGGTTTGAATTCTTAAGCAATGTAAAACTACTTATTACCCTAAAAAACACTCACTGCTAACACTGCCAGTACTGGAGTAAAGCAGTAATGCCTTTCTGTTTTGTAGATGAAAGTACACTGGAAGTTAAAACTTGTTCAGAATCTCTGGCATTTAGCACTGTGTGGTCTGCAGTGTGTGCATCAGTCTCAACATACTCTTACTGTTTTTTACCCTCTACCCCACAGGGTGCAATGGCAGCAACTTACTCTGCTTTGAATCGTAATCAATCACCAGTTTTGGAGCCAGTTGGTCGTTCTACTCTTGCTCAGAGGAGAGGTATAAAAAATATTCCCTCAACAGCCCTGTGAAATGACCTCAACCAGATACTTGGTACCATGGTAGAAGATGATAGCACAAATCATGGCGACAGGTAGCACATATCTGACAGATACCTGCAAGCACACTCTGTCCCAGCTGGTACCTATAATGCTGCTGCTCCTGCTGCTGCTACTGCTTTCATCTACTCTCGCTTTAAACTGTTGTTGGCAAGTTCCTGATCTCACTGGAGCCGCAAATGGAGCGACAAGTGGAGACAATGAAAATGATCATGTTCACGACTGAATAAACCAGAAGAATTACAAATGCCACCTCTGTCAAAAATACACTGAATAAAGCACTCTGCACCACATAGCATTATTTTTATAAGGAATATTTTTTTTGTCCCCTAAAATATTCTTTGTTACAGGTAGAAATGGACAGTTTATGTTAAGCACTTAGCTTAAACAATCTGTTTATATTAGCACTATATACTTTGTGCCATCCAACATTTTGTATGTTTTTGTAAACAGTTCAAAAGCAGTACATTTCAGTGCTGTTTTCTTTAATGTATACATGCCTTGTTTTACTTAGATATTATTAATCATTTTGACAATTAAGTCTGATTAAACAGTTCACCTGGATTAATCAGTATTGTTGGACAGCTCTAAAAGAAGCCTGACTGTTAAACAGCTATTGAATGTAATACTATGAATAAGTAGTTTTCCTCACCTATGTCTTTTCTACATTTTTGTGTTTTTGACACCACATGTCATGTTATGAAAATCAGGATACTGTTTATAGTACTGAAAATTTAAACAGTGGGTCTCTCACCATACTAGATACACAATCAGTAATATAACCCAGAGAAAAGATAACTTGCTCCGTCTTTTGTTCCCCTTCCCCTCCTGTTTAGTCTCTCCCATCTAATCTCTGGACTCGGGAATCATTGCTAAATACTTTCTGATAGAGAACATTTCTATATTGTTTATTCTTATAATCCATTGTTAATATTTTATCTCTATGACTTTTGTTTAAGCTGCAAAGGACTTGTTCAGTGAATGAATGTTGGCATTACAGAAGAAAGGCAACATTGAAGAGAAAACAAAACTTATTGTCCAACAATAAACAGAAGCCTGCAAAAAGTAGTTTTAAACTGCATTCATTGCAGTTGCAAAACTGATGGATCTAATGTTCTTTCAGTTTTTTTCTGCTCACTTTAATTGACATTAAAAGCAAAATGAGAGCAGAGGCATTCAGATCTATCAAGTTGGAAAAGGGTCATTCTAATTTGCTATGAAAATAGTATTGTCCCAGTCAGGTAAGATAAAGCTGTTTGGAGTGAACATTCTCAATTTTCTGCAGATGGAAGCAATTTCGTAATGAGGGTGAAAAACTCACTTTAAATACTAATATAAACTTTTAACAGCCTTGGCTTCTTGGTGTGTAAAGTAATTAAAGGTGCATCTTTATGGCTGGTCTTGAAAGATCAAATTGCCCACATGAGAAGGAGCACTAGAAGGTGTTTGTATTCAGTGAGTGTTCCCCTCCACCAAAATTACATGCTACATTGGCTCCTTTCAGATATGAAAATGACTATTGGGAATTTCAACTTTAATAAAATATGGATCTGGGTGAACAGCTGTATATGAGCAATGCAATTTAAAATCTAAAAGGTGTGATTTTGTGTTTAAACCAAGAAAATACCTTCTTATGCAGGTGGTATTAGATTTCTTTTATGTTGATTAATTGGCTCATTTCCCTGAAATCATCAGAGGTTTGTTGAAAAGGAGAATCACCTTTGTGGCACCACAGATTTGCTCTAAATTAATGGGAGTGTTTCTTCTGCCAGAATTTCTGAGTTCCTATGGGAACCTTTGTTAGACTTGCAAAGGATCCCACTTTTATTGCCCTTAAAAATCTGCTAAATATTTAATCCATGGTATAATTTTGAAGGGATTGGTTTTATAAACAAGGATTCTTAAATCAGCATAGATCTCAGAAATTTGAACACACAGCTCTTACAAGCAATTAGTATTTTTCCTTTACTTGGGGCTTTAGCATTGAAGTTTGCCTGAGGTGTACAGATGCATCTACCCTTTCTCCAAGAAACATCTTTAACTAGAGGCAGAAAAAGGGCATTTTCTTTTCTTTTTTTTCACAGTGTTAGCAGTTCCAGAGGAATTTAGCACAACCCTATCTTTCAGAAAACGTATTTTCAGCTCTGGGAGCAGTTTTAAGTCGGGCTTCTCAAAGTCTAGAAACTGTACCTTCTGGTGGCTTTTAAAGGAAGATTGACATACTTAGTCAACAAACAAGATTTAAAACTGATACTGTTGAAATAAAGGGATGGCAGTACTTGCCAGTGTGTCAGTAAAAACACTTCAGTTTAGGAGGGAGTTTCTCCTCTGTTCAGGGTGTATCTGTAGGTACCTGACAAAAAACAGACCAAAAAAAGGAAGTGTTAAACTGCCTCACTATTGGCAATATCCATGTTAAAATAATATAAAAGTACTTTCAGTGGTTTTATTGTAGCTGTATTTTGTTGTCCTCAAGCTCATTGATGATTAGCCAAATAGTGAAGCAAAATAACTTCTACATTTTATGTTTCTACATTCTTAAGTGAGATCTTAAATTTAGTCTAGACTTTGCAGATGTTGCTATTATGTCATGTATACAGCAGCAGAGGATGACCATCTTAAATTGTAGCAAAACAGGGGTTTAGTACACCCTACCTTGACTGTATTAAAGTCTGGAGTCACTATATTTTTAGGTTGCTTTCTATACCAAGGTGTAAAGGGTCTGCCTATTTTACAGGCTAGACATGGTTTTATGTACCTTACTTCCATGTTCACAACTTTCAGATTTAATTTTTATGGTTCTGTAGCTGCAGTTAGAACCTATAGAGAAATCCACTTAATGTTTCTTTGAATCCCAGCACCTTTCTATTAGAATGTGAGGATATGACACACTGTGTGCATTCATTGCTGGACTGCTGCTTGATCTGCAGGGCGCAGCAAATGACTCAAGGGTACAGAGTCATACAATATAAAAAAGGAGAACTGCAGATACAGGTGAATTTTATATATGTCAGTCATGGGTATTTTTAATTTTTTTGTGTGAAATTACCATTTATTATGCTTGAGAGCATGAGGGAGTGGAGGGGGAAGAGTGTAGTTGCAATACTCATAAAATGCCATCTATATCCAGTAAGGGCAAAGTTCTGTATTCATAATCACTCTAACATTGAATGAAACTTACAAGGAGTTTTTCAAGGAAGTATTTAAAACTTTTTAGAGACAAGGCCATAAGAAGATAGATTGGCGTGTCTGGGATTTTTGTGTGTGTGTGTGTGTGTGTGTTTTGCTTTCGTAAATGTGGTGTACCAACTAAAGCTGTGCTTTTCTATTATTGGAAGGAAAGGATTCAAAGTGTGCTGGCCCTTAGTAAGCAGCAATGGTTAATAGATGAATTTTCACTTATGAAAATTATGTAAATGATTAGCTTTATCTTGATACTCTTGACCTAATCAAAGGGAAGATGTACTTATGAGGGATGTAATTATTTTGCAACCTAGTGGGGGGGGAAGTCTACTTAAACTGTTTTTAAAAAATTACAAAATCACAGATAAAATATTTTTCTACGATTCTATACAATCATACTTTATACTAGTTTTCTCAGCATGGCATGTGAGTCTAAGGTACCACTCCAGGAAATCAGTGGTAATGTACCTTATTCTGACCATTACAATAGCATCTGTTAGATGCTTGGCACTGCTGTCATAGAACTGAAATGCTAGTTTAAAAAAAAATAAAAAAATGTACTGAATACTTTAAATGATTGTTTTATTCAGAGTCTGATCTAGAGTCCAATCATGCTGTTAATGTGTAATTAAAACCGTTCCAGATGTAACTATGAACAGTTCTGGAAAGTTATCATTGCTTGTTCTCCTGTCTAATGGCAGGTTTTGTAGTCTTCAAAAGAAATTGAAATTTCTACTATGAATAAACTTTCAAACATCTTAAAGTGCTGTTTTGTTTATTCTGTCAAGTTTTAGGAGCCACTGTTTGTTCCTCACTAACACTGAACTACCTTTACAGCAGACCGAGTGTGCATTGCCAGCCAGAAAGGCTTTTTAGTAAGTGTTTGTCAATTAAAATGTCACAACGTTACTGCATGTTGAGTCAGGTAAGTAGAGAGCCAGAGGAAAAACACTAACTCAGGAGATGCTTACGGATCTGATATAGGATACAAGTACAAGGATTTTGTATTTTAATACCCTGTAAAGATTCTGTAGTACCTAAAGTACCTTATAAAGGCAGGCTCCTACGTAATACCTGCAATGCCTGCATTTCTCTGGACATTGAAAGTACAGGCATATTTCATAATTAACGAACCTTTAAAACACTTTAAAAATGGGAATATATGCAGAAGCACTCCATGCACAGGTCCACGTTTAGCACTTCAAACATCCTTAGAAGCTTACTTAAAGCTGTAATTCTTTCTAGCCTTGCTGCCTGGAAAAGATGGAACTTTGCATAGTTTGCATAAAATTACAGTAATTTTGACAATTTGTGAGGAATGTAGCCAAAAGCTGCCTTCGGAGTGTACCAGGAGAAAAGTGTCAGAGGACAGGAAGAGAAGTTTGGTGACTGGCACAACGGAAGGTGAGGAGGGAGGGTAGAATCGTTTCCTTGGCGAAATCCACAGCTGGGATCTGCTGCCCTTTGCTCACACAAGGCTTTGCCCCTGCCTGTCTAAAAACAAAATTAATATACAAGTAAACTGGGTAATCTCAGCCTCGAGAAGCTCTGCAAAGGAGGAAAGGCGGGGCCGATGTAACACAGATCCAGGTGTTACTATCTCCCCTGCTTTCAGCCTTCCCTTCGTACCTGCTCACTTAGAGAATCACGGAATGGTTTGGGTCGGAAGGGACCTTGAAGACCACCCAGTTCCAACCCCCTGCCATGGGCAGGGACACCTCCCACTAAACTAAGCAGGTTGTTCAGAGCCCTATCCAGCCTGGCCTTGGGATGGGTAGGGATGGGCATCCACACCTTATCTGGGCCACCTGTGCCAGCGCCCTCACCACCCTCACAGAAAAGAATTTTTTCCTACTATCTAACCTAAACCTACTCATTTTCAGTTTTAACCCGTTCCGCCTTCTGCCAGTCCATTCTCCGGTAACTCCTGCCCCATCTTCCCTGTGCGCTCCCTTCAGGGGCTGGGAGCAGTGACCAGTGGGAGCGCCCCGGCCGGGCGGTGTTCCTGGCCCGTCCCTCGCTCCCGCTTTCCCGGCCCCGCCGCGGGAAGGCCCCGTCGTTCGCACAGCCCGTCCCGGACCCGCTGCGGGCGCGGCCCCACCGGGCCGGGGCGCGGAGCCCTCCGAGCCGCCGGGG
>JAWWLZ010000001.1:104961215-104998541 GCA_035041345.1 Poliocrania exsul | reverse complement strand
GGCGCCATGCCCAAGAATAAAGGTGAGGCGCCCGAGCTCCGCCGGGCCCGCAGCGGCCAGGCCGGGCCGGGCCGGGGCAGGCCCGGGGAGCCCTCACGTGGGGCCGCCGGTGCCGGAGCCCGCGGGCAAGGCCGAGCAGGGCCGGACGGGCCCCCCGCCGCCCCGGACCGGCCCCGGACGGGTTCCCCCGGAGGGGTTCCCCCGGCCCGGCGCGGGTCGGAGGCCGCTGAGGCCCGGCCGGGGCTGGGCTGTCAGGGGCGGCCCTGCCGGGCAGGCGGATGGGCCTCGCCGGGCAGTGCCGGCCCTGCCGCTCCCCTTCGCCCACAGCGCGGAGAGGGAACGCAGGAACCGCGAGGGGAAGGGAGCAGCAGGTTTTTAACGCGGGGGAGTATGAGCTGCTCTCGCAGGTCTTGGTGAAGAGCATCTAATCCTGCTGCTGCCACGTGTGTGCCTTTTAAAAAGGGCAGCTACACTTGGGAGTGTAAGCTTCCCCTTGAGTGTTCGTGGGGGGTTTAGCACCACAGTAACTCGAGTTACTCTTCTGCTCCCTGATGATTGCCTGCGTCAGGTTATCCCGCCATTGTTTATGAGGGATGTGGTAGCAGAGATCACAGAAGCTGAAAATGGCCATCTTGTGGAAATCCTTGCTGGAGGCTGCTGTCACTCCAGAGCAACCAGGACATCTTGTACAGTGGAGACTTGTAATATTTTAGTTACTGTGTAACAACTAAAAATTTAGACCGAAAAATACTAAAAGTAATTTAAAAAATGTAGGTATGGATAGGATACTTTAAAACAGCCATATAGAGAGCAAACACAGAAATCTACATGGCTGATTATTTTATTCACTGTACTAAGAGACAGTAACAGATGCTATTTCCTCCTCCCCCTTTTAATTTAGGCAAAGGAGGTAAAAACAGGCGACGAGGTAAGAATGAGAATGAATCAGAAAAAAGAGAGCTGGTGTTCAAAGAAGATGGGCAAGGTGAGTTTTTAACTATAGTATGGCATTGTCATTGTTTTCAGTCACATACTCTAAGTGACCTGCATTGGAGGTGGATACACACAATATCTGGATGACTGAGAAAGATGGAATTATTGTTATTAAGTAAAAAGAGGTATACTTAATGGGGTGGTATTTGAATTCTAAATGACATGTTGAGTATAGGATAAAGTAGGAAAAGGAAAATTTTAAATAGCTTCACCACTTAAGAATGAAGCTTGCCTCTCCTTGACCTTACCGTGATTCTCTGTGTAAAACAGCACATAAACATTCCCTGGAAACCCCTTGAGTAGCTTTGTGTGAGGGTCTGTGAGCAGCTGGCTTAGCACATGTGGTTCAGTCTTCCCAATAATGGTCTCTGGGATGCACAGTCCCACTTCCTGTTTTATGCTGACTGTGGTGTCTCTTGGATCCTTTGATGCGCTTCCCAAAGTCACTGACCCAGCAGAACCATTCCTCTCACTGTGCTGTCCCCTCATGGCTTGGTTCAGTTGGCTCCTGGGCTGGGAAGTCTAACAATTAGTAAACAGGAGCAGTAGGGGAGGTCCTTGCTGGGCTGTTTTCAGGTGAAGGAACCGTAGAGTGGAGGGTGAGGACTCCGTTCCCCTCTGCCCTGCCTTTTGGGGACAGTGAGCTCATCTCCCTTTTGCCTTGCCCTGTCTTCTGTGTCACACTCTTGTGGTTGCTCACATGGTACAAGTACTTTCCTAGTGACCACTAATTCAGTCAGTTTGTTAGAAACATGGGAAAGGTACTGACTGAAATCACTGTCAAAGAAGTGCCACTGAACTAATTTCTGATATTCTGTGATGGTTGTAAGCAAAAAAGGAGCTGATTTTGATGCACCTATAGAACTGAAAATCCTTTTCAACTCCCAAGCAAAATCTGCTTAATGATTTATTCTCACGAACAATCTCATACGTTTTGTTGGACAATGTAACTTTGTGCTAAGGAAAGATTTTAGAATGTTGAGATACAGCTCTGGATAATTGAGAGAATTTTTTTCCTGGCAAGTATGGGTGATCAATTAATGTTAACTTTGTAACTTACAAACTTTATAATAATAATGTTGTAATTATTACAAGCTTTATTCCTTTTAGTTAAATGGTAGTGCATGGTGCTTCTGCAAACGTAAACAATGTGTGTGAAGGTCTCCAGTAGTGATTTCTGGAACTTGGTGAGGGAGGAGATGAAAGACAAGGTGAGAGATTGGGGATAGGTATTGGAGAGACTCTTCATAAATTTCAGCTGAAGTCTAGTAGTTGATGGCAGTGAGATTTTGTCAGCTAGGACAGGTGCTGTCATGCTGTCATAAACTTTCAAACTCTGAATGTGACTCAGTAGCTCTGAAAATTATCTGTAGTAAGCGTTTCAAGGGGAACAAAAGCATGAATGCAACCAAGAATGAGCAGTATTTGAAAATATTTACATTAATGGTGATACAAAATCTGTGATACATTCAGCAGCTTATGTGGCTGCTCAAAGCACCTCTCAGAGTTCATGTTTGACAAAATGTTACAGCAAATTTCGGTTACAGCGACGAAAGTTCTGGGCTGTGTCGTGAAACTGGATTTGTTTAGAAGTTTTGCTCTGTGGCACTTTGGGATGGGGTTTAGTGGTGGATTCAGCAGTGCTTGGTTAAGGGTTGGACCTGTTGATCTTAAAGGTCATTTCTGACCTAAATGATTCTATGTTTCAATATGTTACCATCTCTTTCAGAATATGCCCAGGTGATCAAGATGCTGGGCAATGGAAGACTGGAGGCGTTGTGTTTTGATGGTGTGAAGAGGTTATGTCATATTAGAGGGAAGCTTAGAAAAAAGGTAATTCTGAAGCATTGCAATAGAAAACAGTGACTGCATGATATGTAATTGTAAAAACTTAATATATGTAGCTTGTTACAAAAGTTAATATTTTACTGCACTTAATATCTTGAACATCTTTTTTTGATAGTAAACTCAGTTTGTCCTTCTGTTTGTCTTGCCAGCACAAGAATAGGCAGTCTTTGGCTTTTTGGTGAAGCTCGTAGTAGAAGAGCTGCCTTTAGATGTGTGTATTTCTGGGGAGGGGGTTTTGGCTGCTTATGAAATACTAGTTTTCATATTTTAGAAATTTATATGTATACAAAAATAATAAAAATCTCCCTAATTGTAGATGGAGAACTTGAGGACTATTTAGAAAACCATGTGATATCTGATATTAGATCAGCACTCAGCAGGAGAAGTTCTGTTAACATCAAGATTGACACTCAGCATAAGAAAATAAAGGTGTAAGAGAGTTGCCCAAAGCAACCTCTTTCTGTATGCTGTTTCCCCAAACCAGTAAGAGGGTTTGAGACCCCACTTAGTTTGATCTGTGGAGGAACTGAATAATTCCCGTCTTCTCACTGGGTGACTTATCTGTGGATAGTTCCATAAGGGCAGTTTGGGAATGTTTCTTTATAGCTTTCCACAGGCACTTTAGATGCCATCCTTTCATTGTCCATTCTGTCAGCTCCCAGAATACTTCTGTGCAAAGCTGATCAGCGAAACGTTGTACCTTTGGGGAAGTCAGGTGCATGTGTTTGCATTCTTAGCTTTGCCATCTTTGGATGGTGTCCCCTCTGGCTCTTGTCAGATGTTTCAGCTCCCTGTCCTCTGCTGGTGTGTCCTCTCAGACAGTCTATTCCCAGTGAAATTCACTGTCTGCATTCTGGATTGTTCTACCTGTCTGGTTTTTAGGGACCAATAATGCACATACCTTGGTATCAGTGTGAGCAGTTCTGCAATAAACTGTTGAAGGTAATGGAGAATGTGCATAAATTAAGTGCTGCAGAATTAATTTCTTGGTGCAGAAAGCATCACCTATTCCTCATGTCTAAAAGAAAGGAAATCTCTATTGAAAATGTGTTCGATCTCCAAAAAAATCAGCTCCAAAAGCTGACATAGGATGGAACCATCTTGTGCATTTAAATTAGCTCGTCCTCTTTTGCAGACTTCTGATTAAGTTACTAGAAACAGCTCTGTTCATTTGCTTATGCTCTTCACTGTGCTTGTCCATTACCCCCTTCATCAGGTTTTGTTTTGCCCTTGTGGACCTCAGTTTACAGAATGGTGGCTTGATGCATTATTTCTGTTTTCTCAGAAGTTAAAAGGCTTAATAACCATCCTGTTGGCTAGAAGTTCTTCAAAGAAGTTGGATTTACCTTGTAATAGCTCCATAACATGTGAAATAATGTAAATATGAGTGTTTTATAACCTCAGTTTTGCTGTAAAATACAAAATTGTGTATTTCCAGCTCACTGGTTAGAAAGTGAAGGTGACAGCTGTAGTGATGTGTTTCATGTCTCTCAGGAAACCTGACTGTACTGCTTGCTTCTTGTGTTACACAACAGAAGTTGAAATTCTGTAACATAACATATGTTTTCTCATTCAGGTTTGGATAAATACATCTGATATCATATTGATTGGCTTAAGAGACTACCAGGTAAACATTTAGTATAATTTTTCAATAAAGAGTATCTTATAAAACAGCTTTATTTGGTGTTAAATTGCAGCAGGTGTTGTGAGGAAGTTCCTGTCTAACTTTGAACTTGTATTTAGTTATGCTAAATCATGAGTTTTAGCTTCCTTGTATTACATAAAGATTGTAATGAGTAGACAAATTCTGGTTCAACTTGTTCTTATAAATTGCACCCTGAGACTTTGTGAGCAGAGGTGCTTATTGTCATCGTGCTTGACCTTTTTTTTCCAGATGTAGCAGTTTGGTGCTTGGATCCTGTCATATAAAGTGAGATTGGGTCAAGCACCAAACATTTTATTGAGATAATTAGCATTTTTTGGTAATCAGAATTTCAAAGCCTTGATGTTTAGGCTTTTACTTTAAGAGGCAAATTGATCAGTGATGAATTTGTACCTACATTGCCAAAAGCAAAGTAGCATAATTTTACCTAATATAAATGGTAATGGAAAACAGTTGTCAGATTTTCATTAGGTAAATCTCTTCATGCATGTTGGTTTTGTGTCATCAGTTGAGGCAGATTTTGCTTCTGAAATGCACATTGTAAAATGTCTAAGATACTGTCATTTACTGTGCATATTAAAGTACTTCAAACTAGGAATTTTTCATATTGGCACTTTCTGATTGACCACCAACCATCTCACCGTGTGTCTTCTCTAAAGAAATATGAATTTCAAAGTCATGAAACTGAACTTCTCAAATTACCAAATTCTCAGAAGTTCTCAGTTGTCTCAGATTCCCTTCTTGTTGCCCAGAGAAGCTGTGAGTGCCCCACCCCTGGCAGTTCAAGGCCAGATTGGATGGGGCATTGAGCAACCTGGTCTAATGGAGGTGTCCCTGCCTGTGTCAGGGGTGTTGGAACAAGATGATCTTTAAGGTCCCTTCCAACCCAAACCATTCCATGATTATATGAATTACTTGCAATAGAGGAAAATTAAGTCATCACCCAGAAGAAATTAAAATATTCCACAAATGAGGATTTTTTATTTAACATTTAAACGAACTGGAGGGAGAGGAGGAACAAGATATTCTTCTAGAAATAATATAGGTATTACTCCTCTGTAAATAATGTAGTTATTGTAAATGACACAGTCTGCTGAGCTTAATGGTTTTATTTTTCCTTTATAGATGACTAATGAATTCTAATAAATTCTTATTTAGGATAACAAGGCTGATGTCATTCTAAAGTACAATGCAGATGAAGCCAGAAGTCTGAAAGCATATGGGGAGCTTCCAGAACATGGTAAGAATCTTTTCACTTCAAATTGGAAGTTCATATTGGACAAGAATATTCAGTTTATCTTGACATGGTGTGAGTGCACTCCTTAACTTCTCTAAATTCCTTTTTAGCCAAAATCAATGAAACAGACACATTTGGTCCTGGAGATGATGATGAAATCCAGTTTGATGATATTGGGGATGATGATGAAGACATTGATGATGTAAGTATTAAATGTGCCTTTGCTATTACATGCTTGCAACTGTCACCTTTGGCAGTAGGCTGGTTTTCCTTGTTTTATAGCCAGGAAAATAACACCCTTGGTGTTTGGAGTAGCTTACCTTCTCAGGGCCTGCTTCAGGAAGTGGAGAGGTGTGTGCCTGCCAGCTTCCTGTTCTCTCTCCTATCCCACAGTCACTCCCTAGCTGACCTCTAAGCAAACAGCACACTTGGTGACATGCTGTTAAAACACACATGGAGAGCAATATTCCCATTACCCCAGAGATGCCTGTGCAGAACTTCAGAAATAATTCAGGCATTTATGTTTTTTAAAAAACAGAGGCTTTAATTCTGCATTTTGGTTTACATAAAAATCATAAAAAGCTTCATCTTAGTAGTTTCTAAATTTAACCATAATCCTGAGTTTACAGGTAGTCACAATCATTTGTTTTACTACTTGTGTCTAAGCCACAGTAACTGGCCATGCACACTCTGAAATCATAGTAGTAAAATTGTTACTATTCAAATTTTATAGTAAATTGCAGAAGTAGAATCTGCTGTGCAATGTTTTATAAGGTGATGCAGTTTAATATACAATTAAGAGATGAATGTGTGCAGGGTCAGCTGGCTGAGAGGATAAGTAGTAACTCACCGAGCCAGTGAGTTGAGTTAATTGGATAGACTGTTCTAAGTATATTATTATGTTTTAATTCTTCATCTTTTTAGTCCCCTCTCTCAGAGTTGATAATATGGCTCATTGTTTTAAAATGCTTACATTATTTTGACTTCTTTGAGGTTCTCAGTATGGATGTATTATATCAAACATTTTAAAAATATCAAAATCTTGATGAATTCTTCTTGAGACATTTGAACGTTGCTCTTTGCACCTGCCAGTGATTGAGTTGATTGAAGATTTAGCTCACTGAAGCTTGAACCACTTTCTAGTGTTGCATGCTTTTAATAGTGAAGGTATTGTAAGACATCAAAGTGATAAGTAGCTGTAGCAGAAATTTGCAAACTAATGCATCTGTGTGGGGGGTAATGTATTTAAGTGAGCAGCTATGATTGTTTTTAAGCTTTTGTCAGCTATGCAAATAATACCATGCTTTATGAAAGGAAAGGACGTAAATACAGAATATGAATAAGCTCTCTGAGGATCACCCTGGTATACCTGGGATGAAATGCAGATTCCAAGGTCATAGTTCAGGTGAAAAACTCTGTGAAACCTTTAATACAATTAAAAGGTCACTATTTAAGGAAGTGACCCTCAAACTTGGTTTTATATTTGTTTTTGAGAATTGTGAGCTAATTTAGGTCTGTACTATTGATGCATAATTGTATTGCAGATGCTGTGGTTATGCAGAGTTGCTCACCTGCGTGATCCATAGTATTGTCACAGGGCTGGTGGGAATGTAAGCAGGGAGTGATTGTTCGCATGTTAAGAAAACAGGTTATGAGCTGAGGCAAAACCAGGACTGTACTAAGTTCAGAAAGACTCCTGTTAACCCATAAAAGTAACTAAAAGAGTTGCTTGCTGAAAAATACCTGTGAATGAAATCCATGGTGTGGTGTTTTTGCATTTCAGATCTAATTTGGAACAGAGGTTTACATTCCAACTTTTTTCCTGCAAGAATTGTTCTACATTGATACTTCAATTATTTTTGGGTGAAGTCCCTTACTTTTAAGAAGACTGAAAATTCTCGGTAAAGAGTGTAGTTTGTTACATCAAAAGGATTTATTTTCAATGTTTCTTTTAAAGTATTTATATTTCTTTAGAAATGGATAATGCTGGATTATCACAAAGATTCAATGACAAACACAAATATTTTCTCTCTTCACCAATTAGAGCTTTTACCTCTGGATGTAAGTGACATACAGTGACATGGGCTGTAAGACTGCATTTTTCCCTCTTCTGCTTTCATCACTACAATTCCAGTTAAACTTGTATTTTGAAATAAAAATTGTTTACCCTGTAATTACCATGAATTTTAATTAAAAACAAATATCCCGTTCAGATTAGTATCGAATCATACTATGCAGTGTCTGTCCTTATACCCCTTGCCTTGATGTTAACTTTAAAAAAGATTTTGATAATATAAAAGGAAGGCAGAAATCTGCATTTAAATTCATAATGCCTGATGAATCTGCTTTTCGTGTCTAGTAGCATGCTGCTATTTTTATACTGATTTTGATAATTAAAAACACTCATTATTTCAAAGATGTAAATTTTCCACAGTAGAGGGAGGGGTAGGGGAGGAGGAGGAAAGATTAAAAGGTGAGCAGCATCTCAAATTTGGCAGTTTTTGGGAACTGCGGCTCGTAGTTGCAGGCGATGGACACTGGGTGGCAGCCGACTGAGCAGCGAGACACCAATGCAAAACGATCACAGTCGTACTGTTTGTACTGAAAAATACGTAAAATAGGTTTCCCCCACAGTGAATGCTTAACATTCTTGATATGGTAAACATGTAGAATATTTTTACATTATATGAAAGGTTATGTTAAGAGTAGAGTTTTATTTTAATCTGAAATTCCATACATTGTAAGGTGCAACATAAAAGCTTGTGTGAATGTTGAGTAACAATATAAATGAGAAAATAAATTTGTGTCAAAAGTAGGAAGAGAATCTTTTCATCCAGAATGAGTCACAGAAACAAACTACTGGAAAGATTCTTCTCCACATTCAGACTGGAGGAGTCAGTTGAGAAACTGAATAAAGACTAACATCATCATGCAAATATTATTTTGTGGTAGCCTTAGTTTCTTTGTCTTCGATTATGTATTTAACAACTTGAAAAGCAGGCTAATGGAAAACTTCCTTTTGTGCCATAAAGATCTGATTCTTGACACTTGTATTCCTTATACAGTCTTTTTGGTATGATGTGACTACCCCAACAGATAAAAACCAAATGGCTTTAAATACTGAGTGGCCTCGTTGCTTTACGTGATTATTAAGGAGATTTTAAAAATCCAGAGCTTTTGTGAAAATGTCTTCATTCTGAAGATACAGATATTATGGAAACTATACTTGCCATAACCAGTCTTGTGTGTGGGAAGAATGCATAGTGCATGGTCAGTGCTAAGGAGAAACACACATGGAGAAACACACACTGCTGCTCTGGGGAACTTACCTCGTACCAGAGTTCTCCAATATGAGAGACTTCAGCTGTGGGTCAAAGATGAAACTCTGTTCCTGTCAGAATTGGTTATGGTTTGTCCTGAGGTTCCTTCCAGTCTTTATTGCTCCCAGGCTCGTGTCTGGCTCAACCTAAACTTTGAAGTTTTTAAGGAAATTTCCTATTTAACTATTAATTTCTTATTAGTGCTCTGGCTCAACACTGTGTGGTTTCTACTTACATTCTGGGCTCTATTGCCTCCTTGAGTACACTTGGTCAACTTGTTTCTCCATCCACTCCTGAAGCTCCTTTCGGAGTCCATGCTAGGCAACTTTGTATCCTCCCTCTTGCCTCTCTTTTCTCTGAGGTGGATAAGCAGCCTGCACAAGTAGCTGTCTTTCCCATGTCTCCGTGCAGAGAACAGTGGTAGAACAGCAGCTGCCAGGTAGGGGATTGCACGATTGCTGACTCTAAAGCCATGAAAGGTGCTCCATCTGTAAGAGTATTTTCTAGATACATTTTTAATAAGTCATGTTTAACTTTGGGAACTGCTGCTGGCTTTTGAACTATAGCACAAAATGAAAGTAGGAATTCAAAAATTAATCTGCAGCCAAAGTATAGACTTTGTGTTCCCTGTTTCCCACTTTGAAGTTTTCTCTGTGATTAACATTTTGAAAAATTACTTTTGTTAATTGTTCCAAATCTTCTTTGTCTCTTTACCTTATAATAGGGGCAGCCATGCATTTGCTTGGACAGCCCTAATTTTTTCCACACTAATCCTTAGCAGATACAGTCCAGATACAGTAACTGAAAAAAATACTTGAATTACCATATGGTTGCCTGGAGGTCTGAAATTTAGCTTTTCATCTGTGGACACTGGGCTACCCTATAGGTAGTTTGAGCACTTCATAGAAGACTTGTAGTAAGTGTAGCCTTATGGAAGGTGTGTGGGAAGAAGGAAATAATCTTGTAGTAGTCTGAGTGCAGTTCATTTGTCCCTTTAAACTTGAAGTCTATTTCTGGCTTTTCTGAAGGTAGCTGTTGGCAATGCTTTCTCATTTTTAGACAAAAATGACTCTTCAGAATTTATTTCTCAGGCTGTGATTGTCTTTCCCTTTGGAGAAGGAGGGAGAAGAGGTAAGTAGGGAGGATCCCTTTACTTTGTTACATTTTTAATCTCTGCAAGCAAGAGTCAAGAGTTCCCATTGATTAATTCAGATTATAGCTTGTGCTCTGTGTTGCCCATCAGATTTCATGCCAGAGATCAACACTGTGGCTATAAAATGCAATCTCAACCAAATAAAGAGGCAAACTGAAAATTGTGACTACCTCCTTGCAGTAATTCCAACTAGGAAGCAGGTACTAGAAGCAGGGATCCACTAGAAGCATCTGAAGACTTGTTTCTCACTTCTGAGTAGTTGTTTGCTCCTTGGCCACGCTTGGGACCCAGATGTTTTAATTCCACCAATTACATTTTCAGGCTTTGTTTTAGATGCTTAGTTGGACAAAATAATACTTTCAAAATTTGAAATACACAGATGAGACTGTGTTGCCTGACCTGTAAGTCAGCTTTTCTTCATGTTTTTTCCAGAGTGTTTGTGGATGGAGAGGAAACTTGCACAGCAAATTTATTTATACCCAGGCTGCCAACTCAAGGAAGGAAAGCTTCAGGAGAAGCTGACAGAGACTTGGTAACAGATAACAGGCCTATTACTGTATCACTTGCTCAGTAAATTCTCCTTTGAAGCACTCTCACTGTTTTGTAGGCAGTCATTCTTCCCTCTTGCAAAAGTGGGTGGCTTGTATTTGAGTGTCTGGGCTGTGATGGTGTAGGAGTCTCTTCCGTGGCCACTAGCATCTCTGTGCCCTAATCCAGTACTACTGTTCCATATGGTTACTGAATTTTATTCCCAGCTGAGGAAGATCAGCTGAATGCCTTTGTGTGCTTGACCTCTGGAAGGAGCAGACAAGCCAAAATCCAAGACCTTGGCACATGGGAGCAAGCAGATTGCCACAGCCTCTCAGTAGAAAAGGTTTCTAGCCCTGAGTGCCAGGACTCTGAGGTGCCTGGTGTCTGCTATGCGGTATTGCCAGCTGTGGAAATGAGGGGTCCCTTTTGATGTTTCCCAGGTAGGGTGCCCTCTTCCTAAAGAAGCAGCTGATTGAAGCATGTAGGAATGGGCTGAGGTGCAAGCCTGGCACTGGCAGCAACACATGATGACAGTGCTGTTGCCAGCTGTAGTGAATATAGCAAAGAGCAGAAGATGCACTGGAGGATCCCTGTGGGACACCCAGAACTGTATAGGTTATATACATTGCTCTATCAGCAGTGCCAGCTGTCAGGGAGGATTCAGCTTTGTGGCAATCCTCAAGACAGTGACAGGACACTCTGCAGTCACTGTGTTAAGCCTCTGTGCTTAGGGAGGAAAGCCAAGTGCTGCACAGAGCTTGAGAAAACAGCTTCTGACTTACCAGACTTTGAAACTAACTGTAGTAGACAGTGGTGGAGGGTGAGGACAGATGCACTGAGGCTTCTGAGAAGAATTTTGCTGCCTGACCCAGTGGAAAGATCTTCCCAGCTCCTTGGTGAAACTGGAGATGTATAAAAACCTACAGTGCTGAAAGGCGTGGAAGACCTTGCCACCTTCTCCCCCAAAGGACAGCGACTGTCCCAGCTTGCCTTTCTGAGTTGCTCTGGAATATATCTGGGATCTTAATAATCAACTGCTGCAGGTGGCTGGCCAGGGGAAGGCTTGCAGCAGCTCAGTCCCAGGGACCCTTGAGCAAAGCACAATATGCAGCCAGATCCTAAACTTTGCTGAACATGCAGAAGTAGCCAGTGATAACTGTAGGGTGTGATTGAATATACAGATACGGATCTTCAGACCCAGTTCCACCAGCCCTGTTAGCTGAAAACATCTTAAAAGATGTCCTAAGACCCACTGGTGTGTTATTCAGTGTTACTGTATTACCCTTGAGTGACTGGCCCAGGAGTAATGGGCAGCTGTATCTCACTGTGGTTATGAGCTCCATCCCCTTAATAGCAGTTTATGCCACTTCCAACTTAGTAATGTGTCTTTTGATCACTGCTGTCAACCAGAGTATGGGCAATGGAGCAAAAGCCTCTTCCCAAAATAGGGCAGCAATTTCAAAAAGGTGTTGGAAATATACAACAGTTTAGGGACTGCTTCATTAAAAAAGTGGAACCAATACCGTTACTGGTGTATTGTTACACTGGCTCTGACTAATGAAACAGTTGCTGAAAGTGGGAAAAGCCAGTATTAGGCTTCTCTATTTAAATTCGGCTGTAATCCTCAACAACGCCCTTCTCTCCCCTCCTCTGCCCCAGTCTGAATTGATACTATCATATTGCTGGGTGTATGTTTTGTCCACAAATGTAGAAGGAGTGATCTCAGGCTTCATGAAATGTTTTAAACTACACTGCTATAAAGTTACTGTTTAGAATTACTAAAGTCATGGTTAACTGTAGTCTTCAGTATAGGATAATAAAGAAGAGAATGTATGGTTACAAAGAAAGAGAAAATAATATGGCCAGTAGCTGACTATGTGGTTTTATAGGCAGCTTAGGTTAACATAGCAATAGGCAGATATTAGAGAATCAAAAACACTGAAGATGTGTGTCTGATTTAGGGCATGGGAAGGTGTTTAGAAAAAACAGCTTGAGTGCCAAGTACCCAATAACTTTATGCTGAGAAGACAGCATGACTCTTTCTGCTTTGTAGAGTGACACCTAAATCAATTAAAATAATAACAGGGGAAGGAAGGAGAGTATGACAGCTAATGGTTTCCTTCTTTAATATCCAAGTCTTCTTTAAAACAGGTAATTTCCTTATTAATAGTTTTCAAAATAGTGTTTACTGTTAATTGAAAACTTTTGTTTGTTTTTTTCTGTAACAGTCTATTGCTTCTGATAAAAGATGGAATGCCTAAGGGATGCCACGTGGCAGACAAAGTATTTTCTGATACTTGCCACCTCCTGCTTCTACAACACTCTGTTGCACTGCCCCAGATAGTCCCTTTTTAGTCTTAAGTAATAGGGCTCTAAGTAAGTGCACTTCATCACTTGCAATATCTTGGAATATTTCAAGTCTGGTGCACATACATATATATATATATATATATATATATATATATATACAGGGTGCTCCCCTATTTCTATATGGTTGTGTTGGCAGGATAATGCTGCTGCACTGGTATAATTGGCAGAGGAAAGGACTGGAAACTAACTTGTATTAAAACAAGAGAGTTTCTGAAATAGTAAAAATTTTAACACATCATTGGCAAGACAATGTTTTTTGGATAAATGATCTTTAGGTACCTCCACCGTCAATACTCATTTTGAACTTCTGCCATAGTGTGTACAATACAACAGTTTGCAGGCATTTTTTGCACACCTCTTTTTAATCTGCATCAATTCACTGTTCCATTTGCATTACTGCCAGCCAAGCTGATGAAGAAATGCACTGGGTGGTGAGAAGAGCAGAGGAGGTGTGGAGGCTGTTGTAAGCTGGTGTAGCCTCTGGAGGCTTTGAGGAGACCTGGCCTCGAGTAGTGTTAGACTCGGGGAATTGCATAGGCTGGAAGGGACCCTTGGGAGCTTCTAGTCCAACATGCTGTGCAAAGCAGGTCCTGCTGCTTTTTTAATGTTTTTGAGGATGTAGGTTCCACAGCTGCTCTGGGAAATCAGGTTGAGTTTGACCACCCTCATGGTTAAAAGAAATAACTTCCTTGCTTCTCACTGGAATGCTCCGTGCCCTGAGTTGCATCCATTGCCTCCTGTTTACCCACGCTGTGCAACCCAGAAAAGTTTGGCTCCCTCTTCTCTTTCCTTCCACCTCAATTATGCAACTGCAGACAGGAGTAAGATTTCCCATAATCATTCTTTTCTCCAGGCTGAGCAGATCAAGATGTATGAGTCTCTCCCCAGAATCACGTTCTCCAGTCCCTTCAGGAGCCTTGTTACTCATCTGCTGGATTTGCTCAGTTTTTCTCATGTTGGGAAGCCCCAAAATGGACACATAACATAACAGTTTTCTTCACTGCAGTCTGAAACAAGCATCTGGTGTATGATTTTGTGTCCACTGCCAAGCTGCTGCAGCACTTGATCTGAATCACAAGATATGAACTTGATTCCAAGGATATGAAAACTCCTGACTAACTTCTCTATTAGAGAAGGTAACTAAGCAATTCTGTCTGAGCAGAGGATTTGTATGAAATGGAAAAATACTACTGGGAGGTATTGCACAAAAAATTCAGAGGTTCCCTCTTTCTATTTTCTTTTTAAACTATTTTTCTCTTTAGTGCAATTAGAAGTGCCTATATCTCTAGTGAAAACTGTACCACAGACTGTGGTATTGGTTACTGCCATAGGCACAGACACATAGATCTGAAAACCTTTGGGGAAACTTAGAGCTAAGATTCAAAAGGTGTGATTTATATGCACTGAATCCCAGCTAAGAAAAATAAATGCTGGTATAGAGGGTAGAACATACTTCTCATACCAGAAGGAACCTTCAGAACTGTACTCGTTTGAGTTGTGAGGTTCTAGAGTTATTTTTAAGTTCATGTTTAAACAAAGTCTATAATCAGTCTGACTGTTGATTCTGTAGAATCATTTGTTCATCTTTTTATTTAATTACCTTGCAGCCTTCCTTCTAAGGAGGTGCTTTCTGAGGAAATAAGTGCAACTGCATAATGCATAAGTGGAGTCATTTAATTGCTGTTGTTATTGTCTGTTTAAGCACCATTTTAAACTCCCTATATCTATCTGGATTTGGTGGATGGACTGTTTGGTGGATGAGGAATTGGTTGGATAGTCACATCAAGAGGATGGTGGTCAGTGGCTCAGTGCAAGATGGAGAACACTGTCAAGTGGCCCTTGGGGGTCCCAGTACTGTTTTATGTCTACATCAATGACATAGTGGGATCAAGTGCACCCTCTGCAAATTTGCAGATGACATTGAGCTGAGTGATGTGGTTGCCACACATGGAGGAGGGGATGCCATCCAGAGGGACCTGGACAAGCTCAAGAAGTGGCCCCACTGAAATGTCCTGAGGTTCACCAAGACCAAGTGCAATGTGCTGCACCTGGGTCAGGACAACCCCCAGTATCAATCCAGGCTGTGGGATGAACAGATTGAGACCAGCCCTGCTGAGAAGGATTCAGGAATACTGGTGGACAGAAAGCTGGATGCAAACTGGCAATGTGCACTCACAGCCCAGATAGCCAACTGTGTCCTGGGCTGCATTCAAAGGAGTGTGGCCAGCAGGTTGAGGGAGGAGATGCCACCCCTCTACCCTCTTGTGAGACCCCACCTGGAGTGCTGCATCCAGCTCTGGGGTCCCCATCACAGGACAGATATGGATCTGTTGGAGTGGATCCACAAAGATGATTTCAGGGCTGGAGCATCTCTGCTATGAATAAAGGCTGAGAAAGTTGGGGCTGTTCAACCTGGAGAAGAGAAGGCTCTGGGAAACCTTCTGCCAGCCTTCCAGCACCAAAATGGGGCTTAAAAGAAAGATGGGAATGAACTTTTTAGGAGAGCCTGTTGCAATGGGACAAGGAATAATGGTTTTAAACTAAAGAGGGTAGATTTAACCTAGATAAAAGGGGGAAGTTTTTTACAGTAAGACTGATGAAACACTGGAACAGGTTTCCCACAGAGGCAGCCCATACCTCATCCCTGGAAACATTCAAGGTCAGGTTGGACAGGGCTCTGAGAAACCTGGTCTAGTTGAAGATGTCTCTTCCAAATATAGGTCAGACTAGATTATCTTAAAGGTCTCTTCTAATCCAAAGTATTCTATGATTCTATGCTCTAAATCAAAGGCCCTATTTATTTGTCACTGCCTTGGTGTCAGCAACACCTAAAGTCAGTCAGACTATTGCAGCTTATCTACAATATTTAAGATTAAAGTCTTCTAAGTGTCAGAAGTTGAAGTAGCAACTGCCACAGACAGAATGGGAACAACAGTCACCGGTAGTTCAAACAGAATCAGCTTTCACTATACTACTGAATCAGGTAATGGACCTGAATGAGACAAGGGCAAAAGGCAGGTAAAAGGAGACTTCTACTTCCTGGACCTCGACAAAAGGGAAAAGGAGGTCAGATATAATGTTTCAGTACATCGTCTGGTACTTCACTTTTCCTTACACATGCAGGGCTTGGCATTTTGCTTTCGTGAACTTTATAAGGATTCTGTTGACTCATTTCTCCAGACTGTCAAGGTCCCTTTGGGTGGCAGCACACCCATCTGATGTGTCACCTACTCCTCCCAGCTTTGAGTAATTTGCCAAGTTGCTGAGGGTGCAGTCCCATCATGCAGGCCACTAATGAAGATGTTATGTAGGATTAACTCCTGGGTTACACCACTAGTGACTGGCCAGCTGGCCTCCTGCTTGACCTCATGCCCCTGATCACAGCCCTTTGAGTCTGACAGTAGAGGTAGTTTTCAAAATAGACCACTGTCCAATTATTCAGTCCATATTTCATCAGTTTCTCTGTAAGGATGTTAGGAGGGCAGTGTTGAAAGCCAACACAAATAACATCCACTGCTTTCCCTGCCTCCACCAAGTCACATGTATGATCTCATTAAAGAGGAGGCACGATCTCCACTTTGTAAATCAATGCTGACTACTCCCCATCACCTTCTTCTCCTTAATATGTTTGGAAATCATTCACAGCACCACTTTCCCAGAGTCTGAGGCAAGACTGCCTGCCCTGTAGGTTCTTGTATCTTCCTTTTTTTGCCCTTTCTGAAGAAAGTATTGACATTTTTTCTTTTTTGCAGTCCTCAGGAACCTCCACGATCACCATCACCTTTGAGAGATTAGTGAGTGGCCTCACAATGACATCAGCCAGCTCCATAGTATTATAACTTACATAACTCAAATCTAGAGGAAGCAGCATATGCCATGAAGAAAACGGATCTTTTTAACATACATTTCAGATTTCGTTGTTGAAAGCTTATACATTATAAATTAAACCATCTGATTTTTCAGTACGTGTAGGTACATTAGGTGTATCCCATCAGATACCTTCTAGTTTTAGTTTCTCTGAGTATGGCTGCTCTGCTCCTCTCCATGTCCTACACTTTGCCCACTGAACCTGAGAATACTGGACCCAAACTCAAATCCACAATACAGAAAAGAATTCAGATATGTGGAATATATGATTATATACTACCCTCTGGGAGTAAGGAAAAAACATCCACAGTTCTAAACAGGAGACAAGCAGGTTACTGTTCCCCCAAATATGCAATTTCTGTTGTTGGTGTGATCATTGTGGGAATCTCTTGTGCTGAGATGTTATGGAATCTATATAGTTCACAGCAGAATGTCTATTTATATCAAAGCGTTTCCTACAGACCAAAGAAGGTGGATGATGCCTTGATAACAGAAGGCCAGAGAAAGGTTTATTACTAATTTAGGTCCTCTTAATTTCAGACATGCTGGAAGGAGCAGCTGAGTCTAGATTCAGATTTTAATGTGGTAGAGGTTTAAGTCAACTGGGTCAGAAAGGTGAATGAGTGCCAGGGCCACGGAAAGAGGCATGTGGAGCAGAAGTGTGACTTGAATGGCTTTCCTTAGCTGAAGTCTCTTGCTACATTTCTAACTCCATAAAGTAGGTTGGTGAGAGGTGTTGCCTTAGTTAGGTAACTCCCCAAGGTGTTTCCCATCTGTTGAATCTTGTCCCTTCAAGCAGGCTAGGTGACAATCTTTTGCCACCACTCATAAAACCAAACAAGTTAATAAATACATTATTTTAATAATAGGGCTTTATTAATAAGATGTGAAGAACTGAAACCTGCTGCAAGATCATAAAAGTGTTAGTTAAAAGGTACCTCTGAAGGTTGCTTTTCAGTGGGACCATGTCAGCCCTAGACTATGTCACTCTTAGCTTTGTCTGTGTCTTGAAAATCCTCAGTGACAGAGATTCCTGCACTTCTCTGGACAACCTGCTATGATGCCCAGCTACCCCCTTGCTGATTTTCTTTCTTCATTCCCAGTCTGAACCTCCCAAGTCATACACTGTGGCAATTGCTCTGTTAGAGCATCTGGCAGTAGCAAGAGTTTGGCTCTGTCACTTTCATAAAAATGCTTCAAACAGTTGTAGGCCAATGTTATGTCACTTCTTAGTTTCTTTCTGAACACACTAAATAAGTCCAGCTCCTTCAGCCTCTTCTCAGTAGCTTTCTCATTAACCCTCCACTGAACACTCTCCAATCTTGCCTTGACCAGAGGCATCCAAAACTAAAGGCTGTTCCAGGCAGCAGAGCCTCACCAATACCAAGCAGAGATCATCAGCAAATTCCCTTGGATGTTCTGGCCATGTTTGTAACGCACCCCAGTGTGCACCTCCTTTCAGAACAGTGTGCTCTGGGTTCCCATTCAGTCCTGTGTGTGCTGTCACCCACAGGATTGTGACCTAGCCAGACACTTCCCTGTCTGTACCTGTACATGGGGTGATTCCAGCTGTTCCAAGGGCAGAACTTCATACATCTTAGAAGGATCATAAGATCTCTGTTTAATCCTTAAGTGTTTCAGGGTCCTTCTGGGTTGAACCAGCAGCTGCTTCCCAGAACTCAGTGTTGTCTGCAGTTCTTCTCAGGGTGAGCTCTGCATTGCAGCCACGTTGTTGATGAAGGCATTGGATGTGGGTGCCAGAATTGAGCCCAAGGGTGCCCTGCTGGTTACCTACCAAAGACTGAGTTATTGACTGCTGCTCTAACAGTCAGCTTCCAGTTCATCCAAACTGGCTGTTAGTCCAGTCCATGCTTCTTCTCTTTCCAGAGGGGAAAGGTGGGGAAGGTGGGGTCAAAAGCCATATTCAAATCAAGGTATATTATACCCACTGCTCTGCCCTTGCCCACAGGCCCAGACATTTTCTCATAGCAGGCAAACAGGCAGGTCAAACATGGTTTGCCTTTCTGGGCTGACTACTGATTATGTTCTCCCTGATGTTTCCATTGACTGAGGTGCAGCTGACTGGCATACAGTTGCTACTCAGATAGCAACCCTCCAACCCTCAACCCCTTCCAACCCAAATTATCCAATGATTCTATGATTCCCAAGTCCTCTTCCTTACCTTTTTTAAGGATGAAGATTGATAGTGGCCTCACACTCAGGCCCACCAGGTCTCCCAGTAGCTTGGAGAGATTCCCATCCAGCCCTGTGGATCTGAATACACACAGCAGTTTCCCTAAGCTGTTGCTCCTCCATTGCTGGCTGCCCAATTCCCTCTCCAGTTGTGCATGTACAGGCAGGAGTGTAGGAGCTGGATTTGGCTGTGAACACAGAGGCAGAAAAGAGGCGCCGAGTTCATCAGCTTTTTTGTTGACACCTGTTGTCACAAGGGGCCCCTGTCAGCAGAAGCCCATCCTTGAACTACCTTTTCCAATTAGTAACCTTGAGAATCTGCCTCATTCCAACCAGTTCTCCTCGGCAGTCTTGGCTCCAGCTGGGCTTTGGCCTTCCTGGTTTTGACACTAAGTACATAACACTGTAGGTGGGTTTTGTGTCTTCAAGTGGAAGTTGTTTACTTAAAGCATTAGAATACTTGTATTTAGTTTGTCTAATCTAAATCACATAGGAGATGGTTGTTCTGACTCTTGCACACTTTCGCTCCAGTAAGTCAAGACTCATGAATGAGCACAGAAAAATTGCTCCAAATTCAAAAGCAATTGTCTGTTAGTAGGAAGACATGGAAAAGATGTCTGAAATTATAACCCAGTTAAATGTGATTAATACAAATATCAATAAAAGTTGAATGGAATTATTCTGGGTTTTAAAGATTTAGAGGGAAGATGCAACTAGACAATGAAGACCAACAGATGACCCTATAAGAAGGTTTAGGATTGGTCTGCCACTGAGAAACATTCTTGGGAAAGGACCATACACAGAGTAGTTTGAGTTCTGGACTGGGAACACAGTGAATTTTATTGGTAAGAGCTTAAATGTTAAAGTAGGAAACAAAGCTGTGAAAGGTTCATTTAATCTGCATGACAATAACGTAGTGAGAAAGGTCAGAAGAATGAAAGTGCCAATACTGATATACAGACTTGGAAACTGCTGGCTAAAAATTAGCCTCTTGTGGTGGTCAGGGTGAAGCTGTTGCGTTGGCACAACAAAAGAGAGGATCCAAATCAACTGAGTCAGAATGTGAAACTAGTTAGCTCAGAGACCTGTGGATGGTCAGCAGTTTTTGCTGGAATAAGAGGATGGAATTAGATAGATAATTTAGCAAACCTGGAAGAGAAAAATAAGGGTGGTAAAAGAGCATTATGTGTTGATTTCAGAGGAAGAAAAGGAATGGTAAGTATAACACGGATCATGTTTGAGTTAAAATCATTTAGAAAAAAATAGGAAAAATACTGTACTGTACTGGAGTGTCAAAGAGCCTGCAGTATCCAACAGAGCCTGGGAGTTAGATTTGAGCAGGTGTGTCATGTCCTTGGGAAAAGAAAATAAATACCTATAGTGTCTATATAAATATGGCGATAACAAGATTGTAAGACCTATTCCTAGATGTGCTAACAGATCCCTACACTGCAGCAAGAAGATATGCAGGAGTGGTATGAAAACTTTGTCATATGGCTAGGAAGGAATTTGTAGACCCCTTAAACATTTTTAACAACAAGTAAGTAATTTCCATTACTTTGATTTGAAATAAAAAGAAAATCTGAAATGCCAGAATGTTACTGGGTTTAGCCATCATATTTGTTCCCAATTAGTTGCATCAGGCTGTATCTTCAAATTGAGCTTGAAGTCAGAATAAATAACTCCTCTCATAAATATCACAAATTAATTTAAAATCAAACTTTGAACATTCTGATATGCAGTAGAAATTTTTTTTAAAAGGGAAATTACAAGGTACGTACTAGGTGTAATTCTGATTTTCAACAGGGGGAGAGAGAAGGCTAAATTGTCAGAGCTAGAACTCATAAAATATACTAAATGGCTAAAACCCCAATAGTATGCAATTGGGACCACCCTTGACATTATTTCCACAGAATCCATCAGGCCTGGTTTTATTAATTCACTTGCAATTACCAGATCTTTTTATTTTGGTCTCTCTTATTTTGGCTACAGAGGTTTGTAAACATTTACAAAATGCATTCACTGTATTTGCTGAGTTATAACTCCTATAAAATTCAAATCTAGAGGAAGCAGCATGTTCCATGAATTGCTGGATTGGCAGGCAGGCAGAAAATGGGTCCTGTATTGTTAGTGGGAGTGATCTCTAACCTGTGAAGTTAAGGTAAGTTCATGTTTGATAAATATCTGATGTTTACTCAAGTTTGGAAATACATGACAACTATCTATATGCATCTCCATTAGACTTCTTGAAGTTGTTATTTTATCCTTTTAGCATATATAGTTATATATTTGTTGAATGTTTATACATTATGAGCTGAAGTAAATCTTATTTTTTCTGTTCAGAGCCACATTGAGCAATTTGTTGTAGCTGTGTTGAAGTCAGTGGAGCTCAGCCTGAGGATCCATTGCATTCTTGATGAACAAGCTTTGTCAATAGACCCTCCCCTTTCCTGTTAAAATGTTCAGTGCAATATTTTATACTAATTGATTTCAGACTCAGCTCAACCATTTTTCAAACACCGCTTGCTTCAAAATTATTAATCTCATTTGAATAACCAGGAGACCTTTAGACTGTAAACATCTACAGGCATAGCCTGATTTATCCTGCTTTGAAGCAACCACAGAACCTCTGTGACCACTGTTGCTTTCTCTGTGTTTGAGTTTTTCAAGTCACATGGTGCATTCCATGTCTGTGGAAGTTAAGGAAGAATGAAAGTATGAGAGTAAAGAAAATCCTCATCTTTAATAAAGTTCTTTCTCTTTCAATTAAAGCAATCAGAATTCAACTTCTACTTCCTTATGCTGGACAGGTATTAAGTATATTTTTAAGTCACAACTGTGTCTGTCACAGATTTCTAAAAGGTAAAAATTCATAAATGAATTCATTCATTTCTGATTTAAAATCTGATTAAAAAATTAGTTATGAAAGCAGACCTAAAGCACACTGACTTCTCTTCCTGAATGATCACGTCTATCCCAGAGTTATCTTGTGGGTAGTGCTCAGAGAGGCTGAGGCACTGGACTCACCAGGCATGTAGGGAGCAGTGAGCACAGAGCAAGCACATGGTCTCACTGGGAGTGTGAGGCAGAGTGTGCTGTGCAGATGCAGTACTGCCCATGAAGTTATGTACTCACAAGGTCACACAGCTTCTCAGACCTGTCTAGTCTATACATTGCAGAGTTTTTGCATCCCCAGGGTTGTCATAACTTCCCTTCTCTTCAGGGTGACTGAATTTATTATACTCAGGATGCTAGTTTACCCAAAAAAGTGAAAAATCTAATTCTCGACTGATCGTCTGCCATCTGATGCAGTATAATTATTATTCATTGATAACTAAACTTAGTTAGTTTAATGCTATTTTAGGCATTCAATCAGAGTAGAAATACCTTAGGATGTGATATTCCATAAACCTGATAACAGCTCATTGTCAATCTGAGGTAGGTACAGTCCTGTCTGTGCTTCTGTCATACATGAATATAACACAATCCTCTCCTACATGTTTAAATGAGGTACCACTGGGGGAAGAACGTTCCACTTCCTGGAAAAGCACGCTGGGGCAGTTAAACAAAAATACTACAAATTACTGCAAATCCTTCAGGCAAATATCTATCACTTCAGCAGGTGGTGAAGAGAAATGGAGAAATGTTTCTATGGCTGCAGGGCAGACATTCTTTCCTTCTCCCGCCTCTCACAGCAAATGCTAAGACAGTGTCACATCTTGTTAAAGCATGAAAAGCTAACAGAGCTTTTGCCTTTTCTTTGCCTAATATTGCAGTAAATAACATTTAGTTTAATCCCAGAATCAAAAGCAATGCAAAACTCATCAAAATCTAAGTCGTTCATATTCCCCAGTGATACCTGCTCACAAATCTGCAAAGGAACTAATGACACAGCTCTTATGATTCGTGGCTCACAGGGTTTGAATCTGCACAAGACCACAAATTTGGTGGCAAATAAGGAAAGCCCTATTTTCCAGGGGGATTGGAGAAACAATAAATATCCCTCTTTCAATGAAACATTGATGAAAAAAATATTTAGTTTAAACCAGATATAAAATAGGTTTGTGCTGCATTCCACTACTCTCTGTCTCATTACCATGCTCAGTAAAGCAGGGTGTGTATACCAGGGCTATGTTTGTACATGACTTAAAATACCTGTGCTGTCAGTAAATAACAAAGCACAAAGTGATGAGAGAGTTCCTCTCTTGCTCTATTTTCACTTATTTTTGAGAAGATCAACCCCATTAGTGTCAACCTTTTCCAAATCAAATAGCTATGGCTGAACTTCAAAAGATGAAAGTGTGAGGCAAGCGAAAATATGCCTCTAGTTCAAGGCATTTGGGAAGCATAAAAAATCATATATGGCATAGGATATTGGGGTAGAAGATGTGTGATATAGCAATGTAGGGGTTTGTTAACATGCATTTTCACCTGGAGAACTAATACACTTTTCACATGCCAAATAACCAATACAAATGCAATCCGTCATGATTCATCCTAAAAATTATTTTAACTTTAGGCTGATATTACTCACTGAACGACACTTCTTAGATATGTAAATACACAAAAATAAAGCAGACAGATGTAATTCAAGCTTTTCCAGACTGAGCTGCACGTTGTTCCTGCTCTTCAATCAAGGGAACGTAAAAAGACCATTTAATGCTTGTGAATATCTGTGGCTTCTTAGGCAATGGGAGAAAAAAAGAAATTGAAGCCATTTCACCAGGGCAAATTCAACTATTTTTTATGCAAACATTCATGACTACAAGATAGAAGTTCCTCAGAAATACAAACATGAGTTCTCATTTCAAAACTGTTGTTTTGAAACAGAGCACCATTTTGCTTTTAGTATGTCCCTTCAAGACTGACACCACCAACACATTTTATGGAAAGATTTCAAGTGACTGGAAAAAAGATTTTCTCAGTTATCATCATGTGTGAATTTATTGACTCATTGCCCATGATTTTTTTGTGTAAGATTGATCCCTCATGAGGAATTTTAATTATCAGTCAATTAGTCCATGAGCATTTCTGTCATGTCACATAATCATAGAATAGTTTGAGTTGGAAGGGATCTCTCAGAGATCATCTAGTTCAATCCCTCTGCAATGAGCAGGGACACCTTTCACTAGACAAAGTCACTCCAAGTTCCATCCAGCTTGCCCTTGAATATTTCCAGAGATGGGGCATTCACAACTTCTTTGGGTAACCCATTCCAGTGCCTCACCACTCTCAAAGTAAAGAATTTCTTCCTAATATCTAATCTAACCCTGCCCTCTTTCAGTTTAAAGCCATGCCCCCTTGTCCTATCCCTACATGCCCTTGTAATCTATTTTAGGGGAATGCTTAAGATGCTGAGTTAATGTTTCAACAATCAGGAATAACTATAGGCAGTTATACCCACCAGCTTTCTTCAGTTTCTGGCATAATTGTGAAAACACCCTTTTTAACTTCTGAGTCCTGTTCTGTTTCTCTTGGAGGACACAAACCTACCTGGTGAAGAGGAGTATTTCTTTTTTTGCATTGCTTGTAAAAGTACCTTGGTGCAAGCATTTAATTTCATCCTGAAGTTATGAGGCACTGGACTTCCAGGAGTTTCAGAAAAGGAAGGATGATTTTGAACTTAAAGCAGATAAACTGTGCCTCAAAGTGGATTTACCACCTCTGACACTCAGCGTTTATCAGAGCCAGTCACTCCAACTGAAATCCCACAGGCAGCCATTCTGCTTGCCATACTCTTTTTGGGTTCCCAGCTTTTTGATTATTGATTCAAAATGGTAAAGTAGAGCAAAAACTGTGGACTAACATAGATTTGTAATGTTGTGAATTTGGCCAGTTTGCTCAGGACTCACTATTCTATCTTCCCCTCAGAAGCATTCCTGAGGAGAGATGGCTTTGGTTGCATAGATACAACCACCTAAAAAACACTGAGAAAAGAAGGCAAGATTTTCAAAATGAGTTTACATTTTTGACAATTTTTATTGGAGTGTCTGTTAAGGTGGCAAAATTAGCAGTACCCTCCAGCTTCTTTGTCTGCATCCTGAGCTGATTTTAAGACTTTACTTCTCTAAAAATTTACCTCAGATTTTCACAAACTTAATTGGACCAACACCTACTGGAGCACATGTATGAGTATTTGCACAGATCTGTTTAAATACAGTACCTACTAAAAATTTGTAGTAAGGGGGAAAATGTCTTCCACAAAAGAAACCCAAAGTGGTGTTGGTTTTAACAGCACACAACACACCATAGAAGAAAGAAAAATGCTTCAAAACAGAACAATCTGGAACAAGTATTACCAGAGGACACAAGGACAAACTGGGCATCAGATGAAACAAACAGAATAACCAAAGTGTCTGCAATAAACACTTTCCCAATCAGAGTGCTCAATGTGATGTGCCTTACAGAGATTAGTTGTGCTTGGGAAAATTCCTGCACTGCTTTATAATTCATGCCAGAGAGCTGCTGATAAGAGGCTGGTAAAAGGCTGGCCAGTGCTCAGCAAACACACAGCTTCTCTCTGCTGTCTCCTTGCCCTCACAGGCACCACTGTGATTATTAATGCTCCTGGCTCTGGAGGTGAGGAGAAACTTTCTGATCCCACCCCTCAGCTCCCAAAGGCTATAGGACAGTCAGGTTCTGCAATCCTTTCCCTATCACTCAAAAGTGGACCCTCACAATGCTGCTGGTGATGTGCCACCTCTAGGATGGTTTCCTTGCATTGATAGGAATGGATGATAAAATGGTGGGGTGTGGAGAGTTAGGGAGAAACACAGTGACATCTCCAATTTTGAGCATCCAGACACGGGCTGTAGCCTTGCGACAGCTGGAAAAGCCTCTTTAGCTGCTCTAATCAGGAAAATAATCTTGTTCTGTGAAGTAAGGGCAAAATTAAACTGTTCATAACTTCCTTTTTACAGGTTGAATATGAAAAAAATTATCAGAGTTCCTCTATCTGTCTTAAAGAAGGATACACAGGCATGTCTGAAACGAGCTCTTGACTCCCAGGTGTAAGTGCATACCAAGGCTTTGTAGATTGTGAGTAAACCACTGCATCTTGTATAAGAGATCCATAAAGTATTTAAAATCAAACCTGAGCACAAACAGTTATGGTCTTGTTCCTTAGGTGCTGGTGGAGGCACACTGTATTAAATCCACTGTTCCCTGCTTGAAAACAACTTGTCAGCCCCCACAACATAAAAGAATTAACAAACAGCTACAAACAACTGCAGACACATCTACCTTCCGTTAATTCTTCCGTGGGTGTAAAATATGATAATAGTACCACTTCAACTTAGAAGGCTGTTACAAAGTTAAATTTATTAATGTTTGAAGGAATTATGAAGGTACCGCAGGAAAGTCATCACGGAAATTAATTAACCTGCCTTCAAGGCAGGGTTTGAAGAATGTACACTGAATATGACATGAAAGATTCCACTTTACATGATGAAAATGAAGAGAAACATTGAAGAACTATACATTAATTAAACACATCCTTTGCATTGAATGATGCAGGAGTCTTGTGGAAAAAAACACTCTACAAAGATAATTTTAAAACTGACTCATATCACATACTACATGAAATACTGTAGAGAGGGTTTTATCTTTGGAGCTTTAATGTTTTCTTTATAGGTTCCTTAAGTTTTCTTTAAAATCTCTTTTTTTTACAGCATGTCACCCAATCTGAATGCTGTGAACCAGCTATCAGAAGAAATTACAATAGTAGGAGAATACTTATTTCTCCATGTGACATGCTATGCTTAGGGGCTCCATGATCACTTGAGAGCCAGCACTGGTCCCGCGGGGCAGACTTTCCATCCCTCTGCACCCAAACACTGGCTACTGGCTACTGCCTGAATACACTCCTTGCAGGTACACTCTTATCCCTTTCTCCAGCTTGTGGCTACATTCCCATCTTTTCCTGCCACTTCATATGCCTCACATCCATTCCTCGCTTTCCTAATCCCGTCTTGGAAACTCATCCTCTCTTTCACTAAGCCCACGTAGCTTGCACTGAGACCAGCTGTTCTTTCCTGAGTCTTTGTCAGACACCAATAGGCCAAAGATTAATTAAGATTACAGGACAGTCTTCCTTTTTTTGGTTTTGTTGCCCAAGGTGCTCCTGGAAATCAGGAGTCACAGCTACAGTAAGACAGGTATGGTTTTGCTTCTGTAACATGAGTAAAACTGTATAATTTAATCTTTAGACAAGTAGAATAATTTTAAGTAGAGCTCTTTGACCAAAGGTTGGCCTGAGAAACAGCTGGCATGAAAACGACAATTTGGCAGAGTTATAAAAAAATGAAAATTAATTATTTCATTCATAAGGCAACATTAAAAATAATTGTTACTATATGGACCTGAAACCCTAAATCATGTAGTTTAACTTTATTGGGGTGTGTGAACCCAAACACAAGGACATTATTTGAATGTATAGATGGAAGATGAACTGTTGCCTTATGCCCCAGCAGAGTAATTTGCACTTAATAAGAAAAAGTGATTTACTGGGAGACACAGCAGGAATACCAAAGCAAATGCTTTTTTTAAAAAACAAACAAACAAAACAACAACAACAAAAGAAAACCAAACCAACCAAACAAAAGCAGCAAAGACTTTCCTCGTCCATCCCCTTATGTTGACTATGTTCTGTATTTTCAGGTAAAGCATATAAAGGGAATATAATTGCTTGGCAAAAAAAGAAGAGAACAAAAGGAGTAAAAAAGGCAAGTGTGAGGACGAAATGTGTCTTCTATTTAAATTTCGGTAAACTGGCAGTGAAGATGAGTCAGTAAGGTCCTTGGAATCTATCACCAGTTCTGGCGATGTTTTGGGATATTGGAGCTGGAGCTGCCCCAAGGCCACATGTTCCCTGCTGTGATCCTGTCTCCCTGCCGAGTCCCAGCGTGGTCCAGAAGCAGCGAAAAGAGGAGAGTGGAAGCAAAAGAAATATGCAAGGTGTGTGTTAAAGGGCGGGTTCCATCACCAGCGCGTTAGGTGACGAGGAGAAACAAAGATATTTCTTTATTCCTCCTCTTCTAAGCCCGAGTACGAAGCGGTCCTGCCGCTGCAGGGCCAGCCCGGCCCCAAGGGCCGCCCGTGGGGCGAACGGGAGCGCAGGTGGATGAAAGGGACACGCTTGAGCCTTTCCCTGGTACCACCGATTCACCCGAGGCTGCAACCAGCTGGATAGGAAAATCCGGGAAAACAGCCGGAGTGCCCGGGGAGCCAAAGGGCACGCGTTGCTTGGTCCTGGGGACACACCGGGCGCGCCCCGCGGCGGGGCGGGGCGGGGCGGCGCGGCGGCGGCGGCACAGACACCGGCACCGGCATCAGCATCGCCACCACTGCCGGGACCAGTATCAGCACCAGCCTCAGCACCTGGCGGCCCCGGGGCCGCGCTCGGCCGCTCCTCCCCGCCGTGTCAGGTGCCGGGGGCGGGCACTGCGCCTGTGCGGCGGCCGCGGGGCCGCGGAGGAGCCGAGCGGAGAGGAGCCCCAGCACCGGCAGCAGCGCCAGCACCGGCCCCGCCGCGGAGGATGTCTGAGCCGGGGGCTGCGCGCAGCCACCCGCGGGCCACAGGTAAGGGACTGTCCGCAGCTCCGCATCTCTCCGGCTGTTCCCGCATCCCGCGGCTCCCCCGGCGCCGTCCCGTCCCCTCCCGCCCGGCGCTGCCGGCGCCGCGGGGAATCGCAGGTACCGGGCGGTCCAGCTGCCATCCCCGAGGGATCGGGCGCGCTGTGCCCGCCGGGGCTGCCGGCGCCGGGCGGCCCCTCCGGAGAGGACACGGGGCAGGGCTCACCCGGCGCTCCCGGCGAACCTTTTCCTTGCCCTTTGTGGTGCCGGAGGTGTTGGCCATGAGGCGGCTTTTGTGCCGCCGCGGGTTCCCCGCCGCCGGCGGTGCCCGGCCGTGCCCCGGAGCGCGGAGCGGGGAGGGAGCGATTCACAAACCTCTGTTCGGCGGTGCCTGGGCCTGCCTGTGCCGGTGCTGCCCAACCCGGGCAGCAAACTGGTTGAGCTGGTATCGAGCGTGAACGCCTCACTCGGAGCCCTTGTACAGGCACGGCTCCTGGTTAAGGTCCCTCCTCGTTGCTCAGCGAACGTAACTTTTAATTTCCGAGGGCAAAAAGGGTGTGTGAGGGGTGGTGGAGGCTGCTGCGGCATATGGAGTAACTAACACCTGGCGTGGGATCAAGTCCCGGCACCAGGAGATGTTGTGGCCAGGGTTCCTGGTCCTGACCTTGATCTTGGCTTCCCGTGTAGGTGTCAGGGTTAGACCAACCTGCTCTTTCTTCACATGACCTCTCCTGGGCTCGAGGTGTGAGGTGAGCAGTGATTAGGGGTTAGGTAGCTGCTCATTATACTTTTACCTTTATTGTCTGATGTGGATGGTAAACCACCTAAACCTGGGACATAAGAGGGAATTCATTTCCTGCTTGTCCTAAGCCCTTGTAGTGACTAAAAGTAGCTTTACAAATTCTTTGGAAGTATTATCCCAAATTTATGGAGGGGGAAGATGAATCTGAGACTTTGCCTTCTCTGAGGTAACACAGTGTAAGGAGCCAAGGAGGGAGATGGGAACACCTGTGTTTGCTGTTCCTCGCCCTTTTCCTTGTGCTCAGCACTCACAGCTTCTCCTGTTTCAGGTGAGCAGTCAGTCTCTCCTTGGTCTTGTGTCTTCATTTTTTCATGTTTCACGTGGAAGAGAAGGGAGAAAAACAAATTTGGGATTCTCTGTGAAATATTCACTTGCACTCTTCCCAGACATTTTTCTTTTTGTGTTTTTCTAGTTTCTGCTCTGAATTTTAGAGGCAAATGTTGAAAAATAAATTCACTTACTATATAGACCAGTGCATCATCTATTTTTCACCGTGTATGAGATTGGGAATCCATAGAAAAGGCAACATGTGGTATAATTAAAGGTGATATCAAATGGGTTGTGTTGTAGAGCATGGACAGTCACAAGCAGATGCAATCACTTGTAGTCTAGAACTGGCATTTGAACACTAATGCCCAAGCAAGGCAATATAGAGTTGTCTTAGCCCAATTTGTTATTTGAGTTGTCTGCTAGGAGATCGCATGATGTGGCATGAAAGACTGTGTGTGGTGTGTTTTACAGACAGCAGTATGGATGGGATTTGGATCTGTTGCAGCACATAATGGGACTTTTTTTTGTTGTGGGACTTAGCAATTTTGTAGCAAGTACAACAGCCTGAATCATTAATATGGAAGTGGAAATGATGCTCTTATAATTCACATATTTGTGTATATGTCTTGGTTCTGGAGTCCTCATCTTGTTCAGAGGGGTAGGAAGAATCTTACCTCTGTGTTCCAAAGTAAAATGCTCCTTCCCACAATGTTGTCCCCCCAAAGGGTGCTGCCCCAGCAACGGGCAGTGACTGTGGCCACTGTTCGCCTTCCTAAACTTGTTCTCTGGCAGTGTCTGAGTGTTCATCTGGGGATGCTCCAATGCTGATGGAACTGCTAGGATGGCAGTGGAACGAGAGGAAGGACATTTAGCATGTCCTGCACTTCAGACTGTGTGCCCAGACAAGCAACAGCAAACAAGCCTTCAGTAAGGAAGGTATTTGCATCTCTTGACTACTCAGGAAGAGAATCTTATTCAATTGTTTATAATTCTGCAAACAAGGAGCAGAATTCTGTGCACAAGCAAATAATATTTACAGAACTCAAGTATATCCCTTTGCCAGAAATTAAAGGCATGAGGTAAACAATAGAGAGGCTACAGACTGAGAAGACACTGTAGGAATCTTTTTGTCAGGAAGAGTATTAGGTGACCAAAACACAGGCATTATTGCCTCTACTGTCTGTAGTAAAGGTAATGACTAAAGAGCATTTGAAGGACAAGCTGCTCAGTATTGAATCTCTCATCTTCCTTTTTGCTGTCCAGTGAGATTTGCTTAAGGTATTTGCTGAGAGACAGAGATACTGGATACCTTGATCTTCAAACCAAAATGGTTTGGGTTATTTTTCTTATAGAAGACATGGTCACTCCAAAAGAATTTTTAGAAAAAATTGCCACGTTGTGCCTGTATATCACAAAAACAATTTGTGTGAAAGGAATTAATGTGTGTATTACTTTAAAGCTACTGTGTGGATTTCTCTTGATCTCAGTGCTTGTCCAAGTGATTTCTTATAGGCCAAAATTACTTAACCAATGTATATCTGTACTCTTCTTTTTGTACTATGCTATTTTCTCTCATGTAGGGACATTCAAAGTTCTTTATCCCCCACATTAATTCAAGTGCTGCTTTTTAGGTGATGTTACCATTTGCAAGTGTTTGCTTTAATTTAGGGCCGTTTAATGGGCTACATATTCTCGAGGTTACCGTCTGGTACTTAAACTGTTGTAACATTGTTAGACTTGGTCTCTGTCCTTCAAAAAGCAAAAGTCAAATCCTTTTTAAAGAGTTCATTAAGTGCAGTGAAACAGCATCTTGCATTTGGATTGCAGAAATAAAAGGTGTATCAGTTGAAAGCCACATGTGAAAGAAAAGTGAAGCATCTGAAAACTTTGGTGTTTATAAGACACTGTTGTATAGTGTCACCTCCATTTGCTTTGGTGGCTGGAAAGGCATCAGAAGTGCTTTTTTTAATATTAGGTAATTATTTCTGGGCAATTATTTCTGGACATACTAATTGAAGAGCATGTGCATATTTAATGTAAATGAAACTATATATCCTGCATGTTGATATTGTATGAAGATTTATGTAGTAAGGCTTTTTTTAGTCTCATGAATAAATAAAATACAATTATAACTTTCTTGGTTATCAGTCATTTGATGTCTGGAGCAAAACTGACAGGGAAAATGCTTTTAAAATCATATTTGTCATTCACAAATGCATTTAAGGCTACAAAATTTTCAAAGCAAGGCTTTTAATTCTTTTTAATTCTGGACTATTTAGATGGTAAGAAAAAACAGTCATTTCCTTTTTGTGTGTTTCACCTCTACCAGAAGGTGCCAGTGACAGTATTGTTGAGTAGCTTGATTGGCTTTTCTCTGTTTTCGTTATCTTGACCTCTCCTCATGTAATCTGGTCTTTGCATCTACTCTGACAGGATGCTGCAGTTTTCAGCCCTTTGCTTTTGACTGCTTCAAACTGTAGAGCAGAGCCTGGTGTCCGTTTAAGTTCTATGTCCATTTATATAGTGCTGCTTTGGTTTTTTAAAGTAACATTTTATGGAATTTTTGTAGGTAACTGGACTGTACAGGTTAGAGCGAAACAAAGCTGATCAGGAAGCTAATGCAAATTTTGGGAATGCTAAATGCACTGAGTTACAACCACCTCCAGTTGTCTCCTCCTGGTTTCCATCTTCCTTCTTTAATTAGCTGTCACAGTTATTCTCAGCCTGGTAACTCCAGGTTTTGTGAGCTCTGTGTATCTTCTGGGTCCTGTTTGATGTAGTTTCCTTTCAGGTGACGTGTGTGTGACAGGTTATACTTGGCTCTCAGGGCACTGTGGTACAGTGATTTGGGTCAGTGAGTATGTTAAATACACTTGTATTACACACTCAGATTTAACCTTCTTGTGGCTGTCTCCTACTGGCTGAGAGGAAAAATCTGGATAATATACTCAAATAATGGAAGGAGTAGTAATGCTGTATCTCCGCCAAGGTTATTGCAGTAATGAAAAGCAAAGGTCTTTCAGAACTGCAACAGGGTTTTTTAATCTGCATGGCTTATAACCATTTAGATAATTTCTGCCTTATTTTGCTGTAATTGACTTGTGTTTGGTATTTCTAGTACAACTTGATATATTACCAACAGGATTTATTACCAGTGTATTTTCTGTGGCTGGAATTCACGAACGTAGGAACATGGTATGTGTTAGTTTTCCCACTATGTTTGTGTTCAAGCAGCTTATCCAGTGAAAAAAGTTACTTGACATCTTTGGTAGTCACAGAGGGACTTTACAGCATAGCATTACCCTGGACTGACTTTAGAGAGGATATTTAGAAATACTTTTCACTATGTTTTATCTCCACAATGATTAATGATGATGATGTGTTGCTGTGTAAAGATAAGAGATAAGTGGGTTTCACTAAGTGGAAATCTATCTAACCATTAAAATGGGAAAAAACTAAACCCCTCCAGATTATTGTTATGCTATTTAAAAGACTGTAACATATCTGACAGACTTTGTGTCTGTCATTCAAATAGTACAGTTTTGGTTTTTCTTCATTTATATCAAAAAGCTGTCAAGATCCTAAGCCCCTGGCAGCCAGCATGCTCTGTGGGTCTGAATGTTGTAGGAATCTTAGTAAAGTACTTCTTGTTGCAGTTAAATAGTAATCAAAATGTTTCATGTGGAATTACTTCTGGTTTTGAGTTGTCTTCTGTATTCTGTGTATGTACTTGCATAATCCTTTACATTTCAGTCTTTCTGCAGTTGTAATGAAAAAATATATTAAAATGCCTGTTGTTCACATCTTAGTTTATTTTCTTCCCCCTACTCTTAAATGCATTATCCACAGTAGGTTCACTTTCCCATAACTATTTATTATCTATGTCCTCTGCAATTTGAAGTCTTGTGAAGTATTTGGCTTCTTTTCATTTAATGTATTATTTGTGCATACCATCTTTGCTTGCCAAATGCCAGATCAAACTGTGTGGAAATGTTTTGCCCTAAATTCTGGGACATCAGTCTCTCTTTTGCACTCAAATATCTGAAGGTTTTTGCTGCTGCTTTCATGTGTTTGTGTCTGTTTTCCTTTGATCAAGAGGAAGCTGATTATTCTTGTGGTATAGACAAACATCTACTTTACTGACATTGATAAAGCATTTTTGTGATCTTTGCATAAACTTCAGCTTCATAGCAGGTAGACTCCTGTTTGCTTTTTTTAGCAGCTTTTCAGTGAGAATGTCCAAGGCAGTGATGAACAGTGGAGGCATTCCTGATGTTGTACAGGGTTTGCACAGTTGCATTGTAGCTGTTTGCTTAGAAGTAATGTTGTTTTAAACTGTTTTTTCTCAGTGGACCGAAGTTTGTTTTGTGCTGTGGTTTCACGTTATTTTTCTGGGCATAAAGTTGTCAGTAGCAAACTTCTTATTAATGTTTCACTCTTGTTAAATTCATTCCTTGTTACAATAAGGAAAATGCAACTTTTTGTGTTCCGGTGTTATGCATATGTGCATAACAATTGGAAAAAACAGTGTTGAACTGAATGTCTTGTAATGATTCAACTGAAGAGATTGTTCCCTGTGCATTATAGAGGGTTTAACTTGCTGAAGTTTCTGTTTTTCATTACAAGTGTAAATACATGTTTGGCACAGTCTTAAACATTCAAATCCTTTTTTTTTCCTCTCCTTTTGTGAAAAATCTGGAAACTCTCATTTTCTGTATTTTGAATACAGAAATAGGTGAAATTGCCCAAGATTTTGAAGTCAGTTCCTGCAGTAATAATTACATCTATTGTTCTGTGAAGTAATTCCTGTGTGCTTGCATTTGCCTTCCAAGAGGACCAGTCCACTGAATATGTATTAACTTGGTCTGATATGACGAGCATTTTAGTCCAGGATGCCTTCTGAGTTGGTACTTTGTGCCAGAGCCAGCTGTCTCTTCGCCTCATGTGCATGTTAATACATCTACTTGCATTAAAAAAAAAAAAAAAAAAGGATTTTTATGCTCCATAACCTTGCCACCATCATTGGTGTACTGTGCATCCAACCATTTTAGAAGAAGAAAGTATATGAAGCTTCTTAAATTGCAATTTTTCCTGTTGAATAGTTTCTTTTAAATACTCCTTTTTCTCAGTATTTTAATAAATAAAATGAGTCTCTAGAATTTGGGTTTGATAAGATGAAAAAGGATGTGTTGGATAAAAATACATGATATTATGTATCGATTTGTGAATGCCACTGTAAAAGCATCTCAAAAAGTCTCCAAGAAAACAGCACTAACACTAGCAAATCTGATTGTTTTGTCTGTTTTGATGCCAGATGCTGGAGGATGTATTGTGGTTTTATTTCACTTAGGTAAGATCTGGAGGTGTGCCTTGCTTCATTCAGTCCGTATGAATTACCAAATTACTTGTCTCGTGCCAAGTGGAAGCTCACAGGGCTCTTCTTTATTTCAGCAAAATGTTCATTCAAATATTTATAGTTTGCAATTAACTTTGCTGGTAGGTGTGGTGGAATACTGAAATTCTTCATGTGGCTTCGATCAAAAGAGAAAGATACAAATTTTCCTAAGGTGCTGTGGCATGTCTGGGTCTGTAACTCTGGTAGGAGTGCTGAGGGGATCCTCCCTGCCTTACTGGGGGGAGCTCTGCTGCCTTCCCACTTCAGCAACAGATCAGGTGATGGCTGGGAGATTACTCCAGTCTGAATAAACTACCTGTGATTGCTGAGTTGGAATAAACTTCCAATATACAATCATACTGTTAGTAAAATAAACATAATTTTGGAAAATAATTCCAGTCATGTGAAAAAGAAATATTTTTTCACGCTCCTAAGTTTGCTGCATGGCAAATCACCTAAGGAGGGCCTTTTCTTTTGTCTCAGAGGGGAAAATTGGGCAATATTGCAGTGCTTATCCACACATCATTACTGTGACTTTACATATTTTAAGAAAATGGATGTAATTTCTCTTCCCTTGAGAGGGTGGTATCAGCTAATGGGAAGCACTTTCCTTCCCCTATTGCTGGTGGCTTGCCTGCCTCCTGCCAGGTATTTTCATTCCCTTGCTTATGTTGAATGTGACATCTGTGTGTGACCCACTGTGTCAGGGGAAGGAGACCTCAGGGAGAGGACTGGAATGTGCTGTTGGGTCTCTTTAAAACGTTGATAAACAGCCAATTATGGCTTCCAAAATAAATGATGCATGAGTTAGTTCTCCTTTCCCTCTCCCTAAGAGAAGAGAGTTGGGCTTTACTTTTATGTTTAGTTTCTTGACTTTTAGTACTTCACTGTATTTAATACTTAATATAATAAATAATAATAAATAATAAAATAGTTAATACTTCAGCCACAGGGCATCTTTTCCCCATATGCTTAATGGCCTATTAATAGATGTAAGTATTTCCATTATGTTTCCTGGGTTTAGCAGCACTAAGTGCTGTGGTTATAAGTAAACATGGCAGTTTTCAATAGTCAGAGGAAGTGGTTTAATGGTGCAGTGAAATACATGGGTGCCCTTCCTTTGGCACAGATGAGTTTTTGATGAGGTTCTGGATGTGAATGCTGGATTGCAGGGTTGTGGGCCAGGATGTGTTTCATGGCTCGTTGAGGCCAGATTATGGCACTGAATGGAAAACTTTGAGTGATGCATAGGGAGAAATTATTTAGAGAAAGGTTGTGTTTCTATGGTATTATCAAGTTTCAGAACTGAAAGAAAATTTGAAGCAGAAATAATTGCACAGATTGAGGCATTTACAGATAATGGGAAGAGTTTGGTTTTCATAATAATTTTCATAATCTAAGGGCAATTTTGCATTTCTTTCCTGCCTTTCAATATGTTTTCCCTGGTTTGGGTTGGTTTGTTTTTTTTACCTCTGAGGTCTTTGTAATCTCTGCTCTTATTACATAGTCACTGCCTATATCCAGTCTTCCTTTAATTCTCATGCTGACAAAGGAAGTCATAAAATTAATAAGTAGCCTATCTTTGAATTTTAATGTATTTAATCTCAGATGAAGTTGTCCAAGTCATGTGTGCATAGAACTGAAAGTCATGTTACACAGTACAAGCACATCCACTTTCAAATCCAATTTTTGTCATGACTGGTGTGTTTGAAATGCTGAATATGAACTGAATACTATAAGGGAAGTCTTCATGCAGCGAAGGTTCCTTGTAATGAGTGCACCCTAAAGCATAGTGACAAGCTTACAGGCCATGTATAGCAACTGAAAAGGTGTTTAAAATAGCACAGTGATGCTCCTGGAAGACCCCTGAATTCTCTGTTGCTGAAAACCCCTGCACTGCATAGATCTGGTGCCTACTTGCTGATGCTGGTGCATCTGTGCTATTGATGAGCTGACATCCAATTAGGTTAACTCTTGAGATTTTTGATATTGGCTTTTTATTTTTCTCTCTAATGGCATTTTCCTCATTTCCGAGCCTACAAAGGACTAAGAATGGCCACCTGAGTGAGAGAAACTGTATCTCTTTCATTGGTGTCTTCCCTGGGGGCCAG